>VZRR01011623.1:27909-97932 GCA_013398015.1 Oreocharis arfaki
TAGTGGCTGGTGTGGGAGCATCAAGGTGGTGTTACCTCTCACCTTCCTGGAGCAAAGTTCATCCGGCTGCCGCATCCCCATCGCTGCAGCCATGACTCACCTGTGCTTGCCCTACCTAGGGGAGCACCTGGCAGCTCCGAGGGTGCCCTTTAGCCGAGAAAAGGCAAAATCAGGATCCAGACAAATCAGAGTGATCCCCAAAAACCAAAGGAAAATCACCCCACCCTCCAAACTTCCCAATTCCCCCCAAACCCACTCAAATCCCCCAAATCCCTCATTTTTTAATAAGGTTTCCCCAAGCAACCGGTGCTTTCAGTATTCCCATCCTAGGTTTTTTGGGGGGATGGATAAGGTCACAGTTAGAATTGTGGGGTTTTTGAGGCTTTTTCTGTGTTTTTTTGGGATACCACCAACTTCCCAGCCTGTTTGTGCCCTCCCAAATGCGGCGTTTTCTCCTCGGGGTGGATTTATTCCGAAGCACCGACCAAATCCAAGTGCCAAAACCTCCCTGATTAGTTGTGTTGGGGCCAAGCCTAATTAATGAGCTTCATTAAGGGGCCTGGCTTCATTCCCTCTGCTTTTTCCCTGGGAACTTTCACGCGGAGGGAGGCAGTGGCCGGAGTGGCAAGGTCAGGGAGCAGCATTAATTCCATTATTTATTAAAAGAAAGAGGGAAATGGTTCTTAAATATAAAAAATACCCTTTTTGGGGGGGGAGTTAGAGTTACTCCATCTCATTTAGATGGGATCTGAGGCATCGATCCCTTGGGAATATTAATCCAAGACCCCATGGGAGCATCCTTTGGGGGGACGTGTTGGTACTTGGGGAGGACCACCCCCCCACCCCCCCCCATCCCAAATTAAGGGGTTTATAAATTTCACGTGGCTGATCCCAAAGCTGATTAAGTGGGAATGTCGGATCCTGGTTCTAGTGCCGGGAAAATCTCCTGCCTGGGATAATTGGGCCGCTAACGAAGGTGGCCCAAGCGCTGGCCTGCCCTGACCCTGCTCCTGAACAAGGCTCTGATTGTTGCTCCGGCTCAGGCGGGAGGAAGAGGAGGCCCGGGAATGCTTTGCCAACTAACCAGGATTTTGCTCAGCGACTCCTAATTAGACTCTGATGGAAAACCTTTGTTAGTGGTGGCTTCCCGGAGCATCCTCAGCCGGGAGTGCAAGGAGGCTCCGCCGTGCCCCGGGAGCGGCCAGTGCTGGCCCGGAGCCTGACGGTCACGTGGAGCCTCCGAGGGGACCCTTGGAGCCCAGATAACACCTCCAGCCCACTCCAAGGCCGAAATTCCTGGAATCCCCCAAACCACGGGGTTTTTTTAACCCCCCAAAATGACATTTTTGTAATTATTTTTCCCCCTTAGTGCCAAAAAAAAAGACTTTTCTCTTTTATCCTGAATATTCATACTCGCTGCCTTCCCAGCATCCCATGTAGCGCCCTGGGATTGCTCCCGTGGGGGAGACAAGGCTGTGGAGATCCCAGATTTAACCCCTTTTCTGTGTTTTCCAGCAGATGACGGCTCGCCTGATGCTGGCTGTGGGAGGAGCGGTGCTGGGCTCCCTCCAGTTCGGATACAACACCGGCGTCATCAATGCCCCGCAGAAGGTGAGTGCTCCCAGAGCCCTCCGGAGGGGAATTCCAGCCCCTCTGTCGCAAAATTCCACCCCCCCCTCCCCCCCGTGTCTGAAAACAAGCCAGCCTCCACTGCCAGCCTGGCTAAAATAGTACATCCCGCTAGGCAGCTTAGGGCTGTAATGGGATTTGAGAGGGAGTTATTTAGCTCCAGCCTTCCCGGGAGAATTTGTTTCCTCCTTGCTTGGCGTTTCTGTTGGGAAAAAGCCTGCAGGATGCTCTCTGGGTGTGGCCGGTGGAACTTTTAACCTTGGCTCTTAGTGAAGGTCTGGGAGTTAATTAAGGTTTGAGTCATCCCGAGTGGCTGCTCCGACACAGCTCTACCTTGGAGTTTTGCATCCCGGCACAACATCCCGGGAGGAGAGGGGGTTGGCTGGGAAGTGCTGTAAGGGGGATGGAGCGCAGGAGGTGTTGGCTCCTCCCCTAATGTAATGCCAGGACCCTCCAGCTGCTGGTAGATACCCGGGGGCCATGGAAAACACGACTTTTCTCAAATTTGGTGTCTGTTTGAGGGGTTAAAGACTTGGAAAATTAGGTCAGAATTCCCATGTGGTGCTTGCGGTGTTCCCTGGGCATAGCTCTCGTGCTGGGATAAGGTGCGGAGGGACAGCCTGGGCTCTGGCGGAAGCAGAGCAGTCCCTGAGTGTCACCACCCCAAAGAATTCAACCCACTGGGGCAGGATCCAGAAGCTAGAGTTTAATCCCATCCCAATGAGTGGCTCTGGAATGTTGCCTCAAGCATTGAGAAAACTCCTTGTGGGAGAGAAGACCCTGTGGAAAAACTCCCCAGGCCCCATCAGTGTGGGAAGAGGAAAAAAACCAGGAATATGTTCGAGGTGTTGCATTATATGGTATTGAATCCCGCGATTCAATTCCCGTGGCTGGAGGCTGCATCTCCCACCCAGAACCTGCAGGGTGCTGCTGAAGGCATCAACCTCCTGAAATATCCCGATGCCTCCTTGCCTTCACATGGACTGGTCCAACGCTGGGGATGTCCATTCTTGGGTAGCCCTGATTGCCCTGCTTGGGAGATGGGCAGTGGAGCAGTGTTTGAGCTGCTGGAGCTTGGAAATCCCTGTGATTGCACTGAGAAGCTGCTCCCTGGCATCTGCCCTTGTTTTCCCAAGCTCTGGCACTGTGGGAAGCAGGAATGCTGTGATCACCACCCTGGTTGGAGCCACATCCCAGGAGGACCTTTGTTTCCCTGGACTGAAGGATTTTTCTCCATCGTCTCCCAGCTGGCTACTCTGGGTGACATGGGCAGGGATCAGCTGTGAGCTTTCCGTGGGACTGAGCTCTGGTGCTTGCAGCCCCCAGCAAATCCAGACCCTCCTGATGGGTGTTGGCGCAGTTTTCCTCATGATTTTGGGGCTCTGGCCAGGAGGAGTCACGTGGTGCAGGACAAATCACCTGTGTTGGGGGGAAGGATTTGGGATGCTCGGTGTGAGAACGTGAGGGGAGGTGGGATGAGGGTTGTCTTGGGCAGCAGGATGTGCTGGACACAGGGGGTCATCCCAGCTTTAAGGATGGGGATGCATAAAGTGTGGGAGTGGGATAGGGGCACATTACTGTGCAGGCTTGGAATGCACTGGACTTGGAATGGAGGTGCATTGGGATAAACTGGGGCACAGGGTGGGGATGCAGGATGGGGATGCACGGAGGTGCAGGACTGGGACAAGAATGTCTCAGGATGCATTGGGGCACAGGATGGGGATGCACTGGGATAAACTGGAGTGAAGGGTCGGGATGAGGATGCACAGGGATGCAGAGTTGGGACGGGGATGCATTGAGATGCATCAGGGCACAGGATTGGGATGCACTGGTACTGGGATTCATGGAGCCGCAGGATGGGGATGCATCACAACGCTCAGCTGAAAAGGGGGGGAAGCCCCAGTTTTGGGGAAACCAATTTTTTTTCACCCTTCTCCCTTTAAACCCATTTTTCATCCCCTCCTCTCCCAAAAAATGTTGGATTCTTCAAAGTATCCCTTTTTTCAGGAGGAAGGGGGCAGGAGGGGATGTTATTTTCAGAGACCTTCCTGGCTCTACTGAGAGCCTAAGCCAGCCCAGACTTCTCCAATAATCCAATCAATTGTTTATTTTGGGGATATTGGGAAAAGGGGGAAAAGCATCCAGACCTCCAGCTGAAACAGGAGGGAGTAAAATCACTTAAATATGGAAATTCTAATGGTTTATGTGCTTTGGAAAGGGAACAACTTGGAAAAATAATACTACTGGGACTTGTATCCAGCACAGTGTGAATTTCTTGTGCTGTCTCTGCCAGGGCTCCTGTTTGGGCTTGGATTGATGGAAAAAGTGGAAAGTGAAGCATGATGATGTAAACAGTGAATTGGGAGTGAAACCCTTCAGAGGAGCAGAATCTTGGAGCCACCTGAGGCCCAGCAGAGCAGGGAATCTCTGGAATTTCTGCTTCTTCCAGCTAGGGTTGGTGGGGTGTTATGGAGCCCTTTGCTGTGGTGGTTTGGGGATGGGTGACCCTTAAATCATGGTATTATGAAAGATTTGGGTTGGAATGGACTTCTAGAGGGTCATTTAGTCCATTTCCCAGCCATGGGCAGGGACAGGAACTTGGTGAAGCTACCAGTGATGGGCTTGCTTTAAAAATACATTAAAAGTATACAAAATGTATATAAATGTATATGT
The DNA here is from genome assembly GCA_013398015.1 of Oreocharis arfaki. Lineage (NCBI taxonomy): Eukaryota > Metazoa > Chordata > Aves > Passeriformes > Paramythiidae > Oreocharis > Oreocharis arfaki. The sequence goes on from VZRR01011623.1 coordinate 32,212, forward strand.
TTTGTATATAAGTGTATACATTTTGTGTATAAAAATATAAAAAATTTATATAAAACTACCTAAAATTCACAAACCAGGCTGTTCTTGGTGTTTCAAACCAAGGCCTGTGTTGGGTGTTGGCATCACAGTCCTGCAGAGGACTGCAGAGAACCATGGCAGAGATCGTGTGTTACGGAATTCTTGGGGAAAAAAACCCTGGAAATCCAACTCCAAAAGTATCCAAGGGGGTGGGAACTGCCCTGTGTTCCTTCCCTTCCTCCGCAGGGCTGGTGCATCTCTGGCTCCTGCCCTGCCCTGGGGAGCAGCGTGACCTCCCTGTGCCCGCCTGGCGAGTTTTGGCAGCGCAGTCTCTCCCTCTCCAGGCAGGGCGAGCCCAGAACCCGTCCGGCTGCATTTCCCCCACGTATCCCAGCAGGTTCCCTCCCTTGGGCTGGAGCCGAGCCTCGGCCGGCGGCTCCGGTGATGGTGACGCATTGTCTTGTGAGCTGTGGTGGCCGCGGGGACTCGTCCCTCTGGTGGCACGGCTGAAGTGGGTGCGGGTTTGACGCGTGGTTTGGTTTCTCTCCTTGTTTTCCAGGTGATTGAGGATTTCTACAACCGCACGTGGCTGTACCGATATGAGGAGCCCATCAGCCCTGCCACCCTTACCACGCTCTGGTCCCTCTCTGTTGCCATCTTCTCTGTTGGGGGCATGATCGGCTCCTTCTCTGTGGGTCTCTTTGTCAATCGCTTTGGAAGGTGAGCTCTGAGCCTGCTGGATCCCTGGTGGATTTCTCAGTGGGGAGGTTGTGCTGCCCCACCCCACCCTGGTGTTCCAGGACTGCCAAGGGCTGATGTTAGGGTTCTCCTGGTGTTCCTCACCTCTCTCCTCCATCCCTCTCCAGACGCAATTCCATGCTGATGTCCAACATCCTCGCCTTCGTGTCAGCTGTCCTCATGGGCTTCTCCAAGATGGCTTTCTCCTTTGAGATGCTCATCCTTGGCCGCTTCATCATCGGCCTCTACTCTGGTCTCACCACGGGTTTCGTGCCCATGTACGTGGGCGAGGTGTCCCCCACTGCCCTCCGGGGGGCCTTGGGGACCTTCCACCAGCTTGGCATCGTCCTGGGCATCCTCATTGCACAGGTGAGCACTGGAGAATGTTTTGGGGGGAGTTCCCTCTTTTTTTGATCCTGACACTCATCAGGGCCTGCAGGGATGAGGTGCTGTGGATCTGCACAGCCTTTCAGGTGCAGCTGGGGTGGGAGGGGTGGAACTGGAACTCAGCAGGAACAGGGATGCTGTGGGGTCTGAAAGTTTGGGATGGGCAGCACCAGGATATTGACATCTGTTGGCGACCTGGAAGCAGCAGAGGATTCCCTCCAATGGATGTCCCAGCTTGGAGTGTATCATGAGTTGCAGAGTTGTGTCTAGCCAGGACTTTTCCAGCTGGGATAAGTGGCTCAATCCCTCTCCTCCTCCTTCTCAGGTGTTTGGTTTGGACTTGATCATGGGAAATGACTCTCTCTGGCCGCTGCTGCTGGGCTTCATCTTTGTTCCTGCCCTGCTGCAGTGCATCATCCTGCCCTTCGCCCCCGAGAGCCCCCGATTCCTGCTCATCAACCGCAACGAGGAGAACAAAGCCAAGAGTGGTGAGTGACTCCTCTGCAGGGACCCATCCTGACACTCCGGAGGGTCCTCGGCATCTCCTGACCCTACCTCTCCCTCTCAGTGCTCAAGAAGCTGCGGGGCACAACAGATGTGAGCAGTGACCTGCAGGAGATGAAGGAGGAGAGCCGGCAGATGATGAGAGAGAAGAAGGTCACCATCATGGAGCTGTTCCGCTCACCCATGTACCGCCAGCCCATCCTCATCGCCATTGTCCTGCAGCTCTCCCAGCAGCTTTCAGGGATCAATGCGGTGAGTCTGGGTGGGATCTGAGTGCCAGGGGTTGGCTTGGTTCACCCAGAGCTCCAGGACCTGACTTGTGGCACCTCGCTGCCCTTTGTAGGTCTTCTACTACTCCACCAGCATCTTCGAGAAGTCAGGGGTGGAGCAGCCTGTCTACGCCACCATTGGCTCTGGCGTGGTGAACACAGCCTTCACGGTGGTCTCGGTGAGTTTTGGCCCCCCCAGGGTCTCTCCAGGGAAGCTGGGAGAAGGGGCCTTTCTTGCAAGCTGGAGAGGTGCTGACGGACCATGTCCATCCCACAGCTGTTCGTGGTGGAACGAGCCGGGCGCAGGACCCTGCACCTCATTGGGCTGGCAGGGATGGCTGGATGTGCCATTCTCATGACCATCGCCCTCACGCTGCTGGTGAGTGCTGGGGAGGTTGGGAGGAAGAGGTTGAGGAGGGATGGTTGGAAAGGAGGAAGGACTTATTCCTCCTTGAGGTGATGGCTGAGCACTTAGTCCCCATTGTCACATCTCCTGAGCTCCCAGAATTCCAATTTCCAGCTCATGGCTCCTCTGCCAGCACCAGCTGAGGTGTCCAGGTGCCGTGTCTCCTTCACGGCACTGACCTTCTCCCTCTCCCTTGGCCTAGGACCAAATGCCCTGGATGTCCTACCTCAGCATTGTGGCCATCTTTGGGTTTGTGGCCTTCTTTGAGATTGGCCCAGGCCCCATCCCGTGGTTCATCGTGGCAGAGCTGTTCAGCCAAGGCCCCCGTCCCACCGCTTTCGCCGTGGCTGGGCTCTCCAACTGGACCTCCAACTTCATCGTGGGAATGGGCTTCCAGTACATTGCGGTAATCACGGATGGAATAGTGGGGAAGCAGGGGGTGTGACTGGGGATACAGGAAGGTGGGAGTCCCAGGATCCCAGGAATCCAGAGGAATCTCAGTCCCACCCTCTGAGACTGTGCTGGTTCAGGGTGGATCCAGACCCCAGTTCTGGATCAGGGATGGAAAGAGTGTCCAGCTGGATCCCTGTGCCAGACTTCAGTGCAGGATCCCATTGCTGGATCCTGCTTCCAAATCCTGGGTCTGGTTACTGGTTCCTGGTGCTGGATTGCCAGATTTTGGTGTGGGGTCCTGGTGTCAGATCTCAGTTCCAAATCCTGCTGCTGGATCCCAGTGTTGAATTCCAGGGCCACATCTTTGAGTCTTAAAACCTGGGCTGAGGTGGTTTGGTTGGGTTAAGGTCCTTTGGGAAGAGGAACTTGGGGCCAGAGCTGGAACTGGACTTGGTGTGCCTTATGGAACTTGGGATGTTTCTTGAAAGGAGGACCTGGGTCTTGGATGGCCATGGCAGGTGTGGGTAGGGTGGTACCAGCTGATCTTTCAGCCATGGCCCATCACTCCCAGTCCAGAGATGGGAACGGAGCTGGGGAAGGGTCTGGAGCACCAGGAGCAGCTGAGGGAACTGGGGGGCTCAGCCTGGAGAAAAGGAGGCCCAGGGGGGACCTTGTGGCTCCACAACTCCCTGACAGGAGGGGGCAGCTGGCAGGAGTCAGCTCTGCTCCCAGGAAACAGGGACAGGAAGAGAGGAAACGGCCCCAAGCTGTGCCAGGGGAGGTTTAGATTGGATATTGAGAAAATTTCTTCATTAAAAGGGTGGTCAGGGAGGTGGTGAAGTCACAATCCCTGGAAGTGCTCAAAAACATGTGGATGTGGCACTTGGGGACATGGATTAGGGGTGGACCTGGCAGTGCTGGGTTGGTGGTTGGACTCGATCTTGGCAGACTTTTCCAACCTCAACGACTCCATGACTCTGTGACCTCCATTCATGCGCTCACCTCCCCCTTTCCCTTCAATCCCAGCAACTCTGCGGCTCCTACGTCTTCATCATCTTCACGGTGCTGCTCGTGCTCTTCTTCATCTTCACCTACTTCAAGGTGCCGGAGACCAAAGGCCGGACCTTTGACGAGATCGCCTCGGGCTTCCGGCAGGGCGGGGGCGGCCAGAGCGACAAGACCCCGGACGAGTTCCACAGCCTGGGCGCTGACTCGCAGGTGTAACCGGGACCCCCGGCACCACTGCCCCCCGAATCTGGGGGGACTTTTTAAAACACTTTGTACAGACCCCAGGCAGGAGGGAGTGGGGGGGGTTCCGGTTCTGATACCCCTTCTCCAGCCTCCCTCAGTGGTTTATTGGGGACAGACTGACCTATTTTATTTTTTTTTTTTCTGCTAGGAACAATTTTTATTTTATTTTATTTTTTAGCTGGTTTTGCGTCCAAGATTTCAAAGCCAATAGGTGTTTTATAAACCCAGCCATGCAGCCCCCACCAGCAGGAGGGCAATTCCCTGTTTTTTATTAATGACGCAATAGTTATTTAATGGAAAATCACATAGAGGAGGTTTTTAAAAAGCTGGAAACTTATTTTTTAACATTCTAATCATAGAGGAAAAAAATCACGTAAATTGACTAAATCTGATATTTTTTAAAAAGAACTACCAAGAAAATGAGTCATTTTTTTAAAGTCTCCTTGATTTCAAGCCCCGCGGTGGGTTCGTGGACGGGGACCTCCGGCCTGGGGCAGCGCGGAGGACGGAGCCGTCCGGATGGATCGGTTGGAAAGGTCAATCCCTTGTTGCAGGCTCCTCTCCTTTCACCTGAATTCCAGCTGGGAAGGGAAAATGGGAGAGGGGGGATGTGTTCTTGTTGAATTTTGGGATTAATCTCGGCAATATTTGCCCGACAGTGAAGCGCCAGCGGCAGCCGCACATGACATCCCCCTCCATCACCACCCCCATCCCGGGAGTCACCAAAATCCAGCACTGCATGGATACAGCCGTTTCCTGCTCTGTGTATAGACTGGAAGATATTTATATTATATATATTTTTGTTCAATGGTTGTTAATAGTAGACATTTAAGTTATAGCATTTCTGATTTGACAAGCCAAGTACTGTAAATATTCTCGGAGTATATTCACACTGTATAATGTATACAAAAGGTACAGAAAAAGGTTATAGTTTCTATAGCAACTAAGAAAAAAAAAGCTTGTACATGGTTAGGATTACTTTTGTATAGTTCTGCACTGTAGTTGTATCTATTGCACTGAATTTCAGGCTGTAGTATATTAAACAAAAAAAATACACATGAGAAATACTGTCCTTTTCAAACAAAACTGAAAACACACAAAAAAAAAAAGTGTTTCCCTGAGTGCAGCTGGTGTGGGAGCTCCTGGCACATTCCCAAAGCCACAGGGATGGTTGTTTTTTCTGTTTGTGTTGGGTTTTTTGTTGTTTTTTTGGGGGGGGGGTTGTTTGTTTTTTTAAATTTTGTTTTGTTTTGTTTTTTAATAGTATTTTTTTTTAATTTATTTGTCTGGTTTAGAAGTGATGACACTTAACCACATGTGAAAGAAAATAAAGTGTGGGGGGGAGGGTGAGTAAAATAAATCTCTTCAAAAATGCCCATGCTCAGCTGGTTGTGGCACAGCCATGCCAAGCTGTGGGGAGGTGTGTGTGAGTTTTTTTTAAGCAAATCCCTGCAGTGAAGTGCCAAGGGGAAGGTGTGTGGTGTGAACAATAAAGGAGAATGTGAGCAGCCACCCAGCCCCTGTGTCCTGTGCCTTTTTTTCTCGGAGCTGGACTTTCCCTGCCCTGCCAAGGGTAGGGGGGGTCTGGGAGTGCATGTCCCTGCAATGCTTTTCCACCACGGGAACGACTCACCTGGTTGCAAAATACCTGCTCTGGGTATATGACCAGATTTTAATTGCCTGGAGCAGCAGAGGCTGGGGTCACAGTGGGGGCCCTGGCTGGAGCTGTCCTGCCCTGTGGCTCCCAAACCTGCTCCCCTGGCCTGGGACAGAGCCTTGGTTGTGCCATGAGCACCTGAGCAAGGGAAGGGAGGGAGGAGGTTGCTGCTGCTCTGTGGATTTGGTTTTTTTCCCCTTCAGCTGAGAAGGTGCCAAGAACTGCAAGCCCAAACACTTTTGGGCAAAGAAATGCTGATCTTGGTCACTTCAGGCTTTTTTTCTATTCATTGAAGCAGCTCTTCGCCCTGCAGGGCACGCACTGGGCACGGCTGTTGTAGGAAATAGCTCTTGTAGTGTCTTTTACAGCTCCCCAGAATGTTCTTTCTGTGCCCAGGGCTCCTCTCCTCACTCTGCTGTTTCATTCCTGGCTCCAGGAGATGCTCAGCCCTGCACAATCTTCATTTTCAGTCTGGGTTTGTTTTGTTGAACATCCAGAGCAGCCACACAGTCCCACAGGCTCAGCCTGGGAGCACTGGAAGGATTACAGCCACGACCGAGCTCCAAATCCCTGGTGACCCAAATCCTTGTGCCCTGGGGCACTGTGCCAGCAGGCACAGTCCTCCAACATCCCCCACCCCACGGAGATGACCATTTCAGCCCCTTCTAGCATCCCCCCACCCCATGGAGGTGGTTATTCCACACCTGATGAGGTGGAGAAACCATCAGCATCTCCCACAGGAATGTTGGGAGGTCTCCTAGCCCTTCCCCAGGACTGTGCCATGCACCCTGAGCAGCCTTATCCCACCCCCTGGAATGGAACGTGGCTGAACCTGCGGTTTTCCCTTCCCCAGCAGCAGCAATCCCTGCTAATTGCTCAGGCCCCAGCTTGATGAAGCATTTACAAAGTGCACTTGACTCCAGCCCAACTCGGCGAGGCAATTAAACACCCTCATAAATCCTCCCGAAGTAAATGAGCCTTAATCAGAGCTCAGGGCTCAGCCCAGCACAGGCCAAGATTCCCTTCTCCCCTTTCCCAGCCATGAGGGATCAGGAGCTCTGGCGGCTGCACCATGCTTCCCACACTTCCCATGGCCTCTGGAGCCTTTCAGCGGCTGGCCCTGCTCTGGTGTCCCTGTCCCCCTCCAGCAGGGTCACTGCTGTCCCGAGGGGTCTTGCTGCTCCCTGGAGCAGGAGCCAGGTGGGAATGGGCCTCGGAGTGGCACCTCTCCCAAGGCTGGTGGCAGATGCAAAGGGATATCAGCTCTCTGCCAGGAGGAAACTACATCTCCTTTAGGTTAGAATGCCCAGTTGGAGCCTTTTCATTTTTTCCCTCAACACTGCTTACAGTCAGTCCCTCATGCCTCCCATGATCCCTCCTGGATGGAAGTTCTTCCTGTGGAACTTCTACTCATGGAAGTGGAACCAAGGAGTCTCTCAGTGCCCAAAGCTATGAGAAGCTCTGCAGAAAGAGAAAATTCTGAGCACCTGCCCTAGTGGAAGGTGTCTCTGATCATGGCACAGGGTGAAGTGGGATGAGATTTAAGGTCCCTCCCATCCCAAACCAGTCTGGAATTCTCTGGAAATTGTTTTGGAGATGGAGGGGCTCTGCAGGGAGCTGCAATGCCTTGTCAAGCCCAACCAGGTCCCCAGGAGCAGGTGTCTACCACCCCAGCCCTTCCCTGTGTCCCTCTCCTATCCCTCCCTGGGATCTCCCTCACCAAACTGGCAAGCAAAGGCAGGAAACCAGTAAGAAACACACCTGAGGTCGTCTTGGCTCCTGGACAACCATCACGAGACTGTAAGAAGCTGTTTGCTTATTCCCAGCCTGGCCAATAAATGATTTATTCAGTGTGTTCACAGTGCTTTTGTTTCTCACCCTGGTGCTGTTACTCCCTGAGAGGTTACAGAGGTGGAGCAGCACATGAAGATTAACTCAGACCAAAATGTTTATTTTCCAAACAGTTTGGGACAGCCAGGGATGCAGCTGGAAAGAGGCAGCAGCAGGAAGGACCAAGAGCTTGTGACACTTGTGGTCCAGGAACCTGGATAAGAGAGAACCTGGCCAAACACCTGGGTCTGGCAGAGCCAGTTTTTATGTGGTGTGGGAAAACTGGGCATTAATCAACTCCAGCAGGTGACCAATGGTTTCTAGAGAGTCTTGCTGGGGCAGCTGCTTGGCCAAGTCAAAGGCTTTCATCCCCACCTCCTGAGCCTGGAATGGGACAGAAGAAACACCCAGGAATCGTCAGGAATCTGGCTTTTCTCAAGGGGTAGTTAAATACCTGCTGAGGCTCAGCACAGGAGCAGCCTGGAGCAGATCCAGGCTCCCTTTCCGAGGTGACCTGTACAACAAGCTGCTTTACAGGAGAGCCTAAAGCTGCCAGCAGATCCCATATTTAGGATCCAGTGGTGCAGACAGGAGATTACTGACCCCAGCCCCCTGTGCTGGACATCACCTCCTGTCTAATACGGCTCCTCTGAACAATCCCGAAGCTATGTCAGGGAAAAAAAAACCCAGCTGCACTGACTCTGAACTAAATCCTTCATTTCTCTTGATAAAGAACTAAATAATTTCCCTTGGTAGCTCTTCCAGGGATTAGACACTCTCACAATTACAAAGCTTTGTCTATTTTCTAATTTGAATTTTTTTGTGTCTCCCAAATACTCCCACAGTTGTGGCTTTCTATAATATGATGAAGAGACCATTAATATTTCAACATGGTATTTTTCACCATCTGTATTTTCACTCCTCAAAACCCAGGCTGAAGAAACTCAGGGTTTTGAGCTCTGATCCCAAACAGAGGGGCCTGATTTCCAGATGGTTTCTGCTCAGCACTTCCTCAAAATCAATTCTTGGTAAAGCACAGAAATTACCAGTCACCTGTGAATTTTTTGGCCAGAAAGATACAGGAATGCAGATTCCAAACTGGAATTACAGACTCCAATAGACTGAACCTTGAACTCAGCAGAGTCTGGCTAAGGGACAGGTCTGTGAGCCCCAGGCGTTGCTCTCTGTGTAACCCCTGAGCTCAGGTCTAAAGGCAGCTACACTGCCAGGATAGCCCAGAGAAAGGATGAATGCAGAAAATGTGGGTAACTGCAGGATCCACTGGCCTGGCAGAGACCAAAACACATCCACTAGGATCGTCAGCCTTGACAGAGTGCAGGTCACAGAACCATGGAATAGTTTGGCTTGCAAGGGACTTTAAAGCTGATCTCATGTCCCATGGCAGAGACATCTTCCACTGTCCCAGGGTGCTCCAAGCCCCATCCAACCTGGCCTTGGACACTTTCAAGGACGGGGCAGCCACAGCTTCTCTGGGCACCCAGTGCCAGGGCCTCCCCACCCTCACAGGGAAGGATTTCCTCCCAATATCCCACCTAAGCCCTTGGTTTGAGAGCTATGAGGCACATTGTCCTCGGTCACCAGCACTGTGGGCTCAGGAGAGGTGCTGGGGAACAAGAGGTCCAGGAGATAGGATGGATCCCCAGGGCAGTTTGCCAATTCTCCTGAACCCTTTCAGACGCAACCTACCTTGGATAAATCCAGGCCCAGGTAGTGGATCATGGCCAGGGCATGCAGGACTCGGGCTGTTTCCCCAGGATTCTGCAGTGGTCCCTCTTCCCGGACCTTCAGCACCGCCCACAGCATCCGTGTTCCTTCCTCGCGCTGGGCTTCGGCTACATGGAGAAAGAAATTATCCTGATGGATGGATTTGTGCAAGCGAATGGATTCAAAACTGCCCAAACGGCTCTTCTAGACAGCAAAACATTTCTACTACAAACATCAGCATGGCCTGAGAGTGGGGAGGCCCTAGCATAGGCTGCCCAGAGAAGCTGTGGCTGCCCCATCTCTGGAAGTGTCTGAGGCCAGGCTGGATGGGCTTGGAGCAACCTGGGATAGAGGAAGGTGTCCGTGCCTATGGCAACGGGTGGCATTAGGTGAACTTCAAGGTCCTTCCCACCCAAACCAGTCTGGGATTCTATGATCTCAGATTCATGCAAATTCCATGCCCATGAACAGGACTCTTTTCATCCAGTCAGTGATTGTGCTGATCCTTTAGAGAGGATGTGGAGCCACAAGAGCTGCAAGAAAAGAACTACTTTTCTACTCCTGTCACACCAAAGATGATCTCCTGTAGCCCTGCCTTGGTGTTCTTCCTACTCTGGGAACTCCTGATTGAGATAGTGACAAGAAATGGGATTTAAAGAAATGTTTCTCTTATAATCACAGAATCCCAGACTGCTTTGGGTTGGAAAGGACCTTAAAGACCATCTCATTCCAACACCCTGCCAAGGGCAGGGACACCTTCCACTTCCAGACCAGGTTGCTCTAAGCCCTGTCCAACCTGACCTTGAACATTCCACGGAGAGAAATTGTTATTCCCTTTCCCGAAAATGTCCTTATTAGCACAGATGGTAGAAAGGAGCCAAGAATCTGGTCTGGCTTCAGTGGAGCCTGAGGTAGTACCAGGGACACACTGACGCTTTCTGCACCTTTATGTGCCAGCGAGAGACTCCCTAGCCTTTCTCCCAAGAGTACTCTCCTGATTAATACATCCAATTATCTGTACAGGCTATTCCATCATGTTCTACTGCTCCAGGAGGGAGCTGTAACCCCACCCAAGTGAGCTGAAATGTCACATCCATTATTAAAGGGAGACGAAGGAGCTGCAGAGAAATGAGAATGTTCAAGTATCAAATTGCACCAGGGGAGGTTTACTTTGAATATTAGGATAAATTTTTTTCATGGAAAGGCATATAAAGCATTGGAACAGGGAGATGGTGGAGTCACCATGCCTGGAAATGTTCAGAAAACATGTGTATGTGGCATTTGGGATGTGGGTTAGTGATGAACAGGACAGTGCTGGAGGAATGGTTGGACTTGATGATTTTAAAGGTCCTTTCCAACCCAAATGATTCCATGATTCCATGGATCAAATCCAGCTTTACTCCAGTCAGTGCCAAGGGAGCTGTGAAACAGAGAATACAAACAGAAAGGGCAAAGCTGGGTTTCCACAGAACACTCTCACTCCTGAAGTGGCCTGTGGCAATTTGCCGAGCACCGACATCAAGAACACTTGGCATTCCCATTAAATTCAGCCTCTGGAAACACCATGCCAACCCCAACACTGCCAACATGATCTGTAGGGTGCACGGACCCTTTAACCCCACACTTCCCAAAGGTTTTGGAGCAACAGCAGCTCTTACTCATCCCGTCCTCAGTGCCTTCCTCATTGTCAGAGAAGGGTGATGCCTCCGCGTGGGCCTGGAGCGCTTGCTGGTGCCTATGAAGGGTGCTCAGCAGCCAGTCACGCCAGAGGCTGCTCACCTGGCAGGAAGCATGGGAATTATTTCACTCCTGTGAATCCCTGGTATTCAGTTGTTCTCCAAACAATGTCCCTGCATGGCCCGTCCCCTCCGCATACCTGCAGGTCACTGAGCTAGGCTGGATGTTCCCGGAGGGATCGCACTGCTCCGCTCCCACACAGCCCCAGCTGGAATCCCTCACTTCTCCAGCAGATTAGGGATTTTCACCTAACTCAAACAAATCTAACCAGAATATTCTAACCAAATCTAACCAAAAGCTAGTTGAGTCGAAGTTTGGGACAGGAATGGTGGTGGATTTTGCAGCTCCCAGCACCTTATTTCCACAAAAATTGATTCAAAAAAATAAAAGATCTTTGTTTTTTCAGTTATTGAATCAAGTAGATAATTATTACTTTCCTTGCTTGATCAATCTGTTCTGAAAATCTTTTCTCAGTGTGACTTTTCACTGATTCCCAGTGTAAATTTTAGGTGGCTTGTTTGTATCCCATTCTTCCCTGGCTTTAAGAGCTCCTCAGAGACCCTCTGTACTGGTGGCACTTTAACCTCTGGCACAGAGAATTTAGCTGCAAAGCTGGTTTTTAACAAGGTTTGGCTGCCCAAACTGAAGACAGTTTATTAAGAATTTTGTACTGATTATGGGATTAATGTCTCCTGGTTTTAACTCAGAGAATTATTTAAGTATGAAAAGGGTTTCTAGGACTGATCCTAAAAGGCAACACTGACACTTGATATTGTCATCATCCCATTGAAGGGAAATGGAAAAAGCACTGGAAAGAGCACCAAAAAAGGCTGAGAAAAACACAGAGAATGATTTTTGGTTCTACCAACCTCAGTATAGAGCGAGTTTGCTGCATCCATTTTATTCTGGCGGAAGAAAATGTTGGCCATGTGGAAGTACCCTCCAGAGACCTCAACAGAATTTAGTCCAAACTCAGCAGTAGCCAGGTAAACCTGAAATCAATATTAAACAAAAAATAAACCCCAGAAGGTTCATGTTCATGTCACACCTGGGAAGTTTTTCATTGTGGATTAATAATACTGCAAATGTTCAGGGTTTTTTATGTGTAAATTATAGCTGGTAGTGAATAGAAAATGTGGTACTTAAAAGCTGTTTTGTGGGGGTTATGTAAAGGAGTGAGGTACTAAAAACTCTATTTGGGGGTTATCCATAGGAATGAGGTATAAAAACACTAGAACTGTATTTTGGGGTTTATCCACAGGATCCATAGGAATATACTTCACAGAGTTTATCCATAGGAACGTACTAAAAAGCTGTATTTTGGGGTTGGTCCATGGGACTGCTACACCCTAAATCCTCCCCTGGCTGGGGCAGAGGCACCTGCTCGGTTCATTCTCTAAAGTCTGGGGCAGGTTCCCCCCCTCTCCCCTTCTCCCTGTGCCACCCATCTATCCCACCTCTCCCAAAGCCCATCCTGCTGCTTTCCCATCCCCCAGACAAGCCTGTTCTTCCCCTGGAGCCCCAGAGGAGCAGTGGGAAGGCAGCAGAGCATTCCAGCTATTCTGAGCTGGCGTGTGACTCTCAGCAGATCCCAGACACGCAGCTAAGGTCCAGGCAGGTCCTGAACTTGCTAAGAGCAAAAAACTTCTTACCTGGTGCCCTTTCAGGCACCGCATTTAGGGAATCTTAAAAAAAAAAATAAAAAAGGATTTTGGGAATCTCCCAAGCCTTTTGGGAGACTCCTGTGCAGGATTCTCAAATTCCCAAAGGGTTTCTAGACTAAGCAGAGACAGGGTTGTGTGTTATAACAGAAAGGGTCTAATTCTTCTCCCTTTATGTCATCATTTACACCCACACAAAGCCACTATCAAATTCCACAGGAGTGGGGATACATCACTCGGCACTGGATAAATTTAGTCTGCATGGGACAGAAATAGTATGTGGAGAAGTTCATCTGGCTTTGGAGGATCAAATGACAGGCAAAGCATCCTCAGGAATACAGCTGGCAATGACCACTTCCAGCATAACAAACTGTTTTCATGGCCAAAGAGGTGGAATCGGAGAAAACATCATTGAACCAGATACTGAAATAGGGAAATAAGGCATTAATTAAATAATGAGTGACAGATCTGGGAAAGCATTGAGGGAAATAACAGTCAAAATGTAAATTATCTGTGGAATAAAAGGCAACTCCATCAGTTTGGGGCAGGAATGTCAGGGCATCTCAGCACTGTAATGAAGCTGATGGAGAAATTTATAGGGAGAAGCAGTAAAGACAAGGAATGTGAGAAATATATGAGGAGTGGCTGAGGGAGGCTCAGCCTCAAGTAAAGAAGTCTCGGGGGGACCTTCTGGCTCTCCACAACTCTCTGACAGGAGGGTACAGCTGCAGTGGGGGTCAGGCTCTGCTCCCAGGGAACAAGGGACAGGATGAGAGGAAAAGGCCTCAAGCTGTGCCAGGTGAGGTTCAAGGAAGGATATTGGGAAAAGTTCTTTGTGGAAAGGTTGTTCAAGTATTAGAAGAGGCTGTGCAGGGCAGTGGTGGAATCACCATCCCTGGAGGTGTTCAAAAAACATGCAAATGTAGCACTTGGGAGACATGGGCTAGTGGTGGACCTGGCAGTGCTGGGGGAATGTTTGGACTTGATCATCTTGGAGGTCTTTTCCAATCATAGCAATTCCATGATTCTCTGTCACTTCATGGGAATAGGGATAACTGGCAAAACACATCTTTAGCTCACACATGGATCCACAGATGTCTCAGATCTATCCAGTTCAGATGTCTGTAATGTGAACCCTCTCAAGATCCCAAATCTGCCTGCTGGCATTTCCATATTGATGTGGGAGGAGAGAAGGAATTAAAATGGAAGTGTTCCTTGCTCCTGTATTCCAAGGGACTTACATCATTGGCCAAGTGATACAAAGCCTGGTCCAGGTTTCCTTCAGCAATAGAGAAAAGCCCCAGCCCACGGTGTAACTTCGACTGAAGAGCAGCACTGCAGTCTGGGGTTTGGAGGATGATCCACCGGGCTTGGGAGAGATACTTGGCTGCCTGTCGGAGACGGCCAGTGCCTGGAATGACACGTAGGAATAATCAGGGAAATAAGGAGGATAAGGAGCATCTTTTAATCTGGAAAGCCAGAGAATACTGCTGGCTGTCCCTTTGGGGTAGCTTGATATGGAGCTGTAGTTTGGGGATTCCCCACTTCTTTCACAAGTGCTTCTGAGTTGCCTAGGTGTCTAAAGTCTCATTTACAGACAGGTGAACGTGTAGAGAACTCCAAAAGGAGGCAGAAGCCACAGAATTCCAGACTGATTTGGATTGGAGGGGCCCTTCAAGCTCATCCAGTCTCACCCCCTGCCATGGGCAGGGACATCTTCCACTATCCCAGGGTGCTCCAAGCCCCATCCGACCTGGTCTTGGACACTTCCAGGGATGGGGCAGCCACAGCTTCTCTGGGCAACCTGTGCCAGGGCCTCCCCACCCTCACAGGGAAGAATTTCTTCCCAATATCCCATCTGATCCTGCCCCCTGGCAGTGGGAAGCCATTTCCCCTTGTCTTGGCACTCCAGACCCTTGTCCAAAGTCCCTCTCCAGCTCTCTTGGAGTCCCTTTAGGCCCTGGAAGAGGCTCTAAGGTCTCCCTGGAGCCTTCTCTTCTCCAGGTGAACACCCCCAGCTCTCCTAGCCTGGCTCCATGGCAGAGGATACATTGCTCTCAATCTCTCTGGAACTCGTGGCCCAGACAGGTCCACTCCAGGCAGGCACTGATGACTCGCACCTTATCACACTGAAATTACTCACAGGATTTTTTTCTCTCTGCTCTCACCATGCCATTTATGACAACCCCTGAGCCAGCTCCATTGTGCCAGCTCCTGGAATGGCAGTGATTTACAGGGATCTCTCTTGCTGGAAGAGCAGCTCCCATGCCCTCATTTGCCATGTTTTCCAAAGCACATGATGAGAAAAAGCTCTGCTCAGGCAGAGCAAGATTTGTGAACGAACCAGGGAGTTCTTCGGGTGCAATGGCCTCTGAAATGTTTGCTGGTTTCCTGAGATAAGAGCACAACCAACCACCCTCGGGAATTTTATGCCGTGGAGAGTCACCCGAGGCCACAGAGGTAAAGAATAGACTTTCATATGGCTTCTCTTGTGGGAATTGGTGGAGAAGGAGAAAACATTTCATTTGCTTTCATTGATCTCCTGAGTGCTGAGAGATTCTTTTCCCTAGAGCCACAGAAAAGGGGTGTGAGGGGGGTGTGTGTTTGGGACAGCTCAAATCTCTGCAATGCCCTTGAGGCAGAGCAGGGCCCAGAGCTGCTCCCTCCCAGATAAATGGCAAATGGAAACCAGAAACCTGACCCGGGAGGCCTTGCCCTTGCCAGCATTCCCATGTAGACAATGCTCACCCGTGGCGGCCTCAGCCAGGAGCAGATAAATGGGCACGAGCTGCATGGAGCCAGAGCCGAACACTCTGGAGCTGAAGCGCAGTGCCTGCAGTGCTGCAGGAATTGCTTCCAGGGGCTTCCCTGCCCACACAAACCCCTGGGCTGTGCTCAATGCCACAGCAATGAGGGATTCCTGCAGGGAAACAGAGCAGGGTCAGAGTGAGAAAGACAGGGAGAAAGGAAATCACAGAACCCCACAACGGTTTGGGTTGGAGGGACCTTAGAGCCCATCTCATCCCATCCCCCACCATGGGACATCTTCCCCTAGACTAGGTGGTTACAGATGCACAGGCTCTTTTTAAAACCGAGTTTTCAAATTATAAAACAGCAATTGTAATGCAGTTTGTGGCTGTAATTAATAGACAGACATTAAAGCTGTCATATTAGAGCATATTAGAGTTTGGCTCCGTTCCTGCTCCGAGCAGGAATGGCTTTGGACATCCTCGCAGGTCATGTGGCGTCTTCGAGGACGAAGAATCCTTTACACCTCCTGACAAGGTCTCATAAGGCTGCAGCAATAAAAGATGTGAAGCACAGAAAACGATCATCACAAGACCAGAAAGGAGATTAGAGCCAGGGGCTCCGGCGTGACTCAGAGCCAGCCAAGCCCTGTGGTGCCAGCATGGCACAGCTCCAACTGCTGGAGACACGGCCAGTGAGTGAGGAGACAGCTCCTCACAGGGAACTGCAGCTTCATCCCACCCCCTTCCTGGGCTGGGATTTTGTGTGCAGAGTCTGAAAACTGGTCAAAATCAGAATGTGTTGCACTCAGCAACTCCATCCCCAGCTGGATTCTGGGGTGTTTGGGTCTGTCAGAATCCGTAACTTAGCCCGTACTTATCCACGTATGGCTTCTCCCTGCCTTTTGCCGTTCCTACCAGTCCACACCATTTGGCCTCTCCACCATTAGTAGCAGCTGATGTAATTGCCAGCTCCACAAACAGATCTTCATACCAATGCCTGCTCCCTGCCAGGAGCTGTGCATGCTGTGCCCTTACAGAGATGCCAAGGAAAAAGTGCCAGGATCCTTGCAGAATCAGAGAACCCCAGAAAGGTTTGTGTTGGGAGGGGCCTTAAAACTCATCTTTTCCACCCCCTGTCACGGGAAGAGACATGTTCCACTAGACCAGGTTGCTCAGAGCCCCATCCAGCCAACTACTAACACTTCTCCATCAGCTTTTCCCAGCAGTGGTGCTGCTGGAGAGCAGTGGGACCCTGAGAAAACACCAGTTCACCCCTTTATCGCCCTTTGCCTCCAGCTGGGCAAAGACACCAATCTCAGAGCTCCTGGAAGCCAGGCTTTGGCATTTGGCTGAGCTTGACCTGCTTGGAGCGAGGCAGAGTTGTGCCATGGGTGAAGGAGCAACTCTGGGACAGCCTGTGAGTGCTTCCTGGAGACCCTGGTTAAGATAAAGAGATGCCTTTTTGGATAAATGAGATCGCAGAAGAACACAGCCCAGAGCAACAGCCTCATCTCCAGTGAGGAGAGCCAGGAGCCAGAAAACACAGCACCCATTCCTGAGCTACCAGAATACGGAGAGGGGAACGGCAGGTTTTCCAGAGAAGCTGTGGCATACCTGGAAGTGTTTGAGGACAGGTTGGATGGGGCTTGGAGCACCCTGGGGTAGTGGAAGGTGTCCCTGCCCTTGGCAAGGGGTGGAATGAGATGGACTTTAAGGTCTCTTCCACCCCAAACCAGTTTGGGATTCGGGTTTCTGTGAAACAAACTGTGTCCAGGGAGCAGGTGGTGCCCAGGAGAAAGCTGGCACATGCTTGGTGGGGCAGCAGGAAAAGCTGGTATTTGTCAGGCTGCTTTTTCTGTCTGTGCCAGTCTGGTGCTACCAGCACAGGCCTCGGTGCGTGGGCATCGTCCAGATTGGCATCTGGGAGGTGCTGGAGATGGGGATCATTTTTTTTTACTCCTTGTCAATGGTACCATCTCTGCTTCCCATGGCCTGAAATATCTGCAGAGAGGACAAGCTGGGGGTTGGACTCTGGCACAGCTTCCAGGAGGAGAAGGAAGGGCAGGAGGCAAGAGGAACCCTGGAGCAGTGAATATTTCTGACCACAGTTCCAAGCTTTGGAGGATGGTTCCCTTTGGCCTTGAAGAGCCCTGGGGGAATAGTTCCCTTTGGCCCTGCTCTGGTTTCCCCCTTGCCCTGTCACTTTGGGCTCTTTCCATGAGTGTTGCAATTTGAGGTTTTCCCTGAAGATGCTGCCATGCAGTTTTTGGGGCTTGAGGGGGCTGAGGACCCCAGCTTTGCTCCAGGTGGGAGCAGAGGGTTGGAAACACACTCAGGGCTCAGTGCCGCTTTCATTATTCACTCTCAGGCACCAAAACTGATGGTGTGTCTGAAGAAATGAGGATTTCAGGAAGAGGGAATGTTCCAGTGAGCTGTGCTGAGGCTGCCTGGGCTGGACCTTTTCCCATGCCAAGGAGCTGTGGGGAGCTGACATCATGCAGGCAGGTGAGGCTCTTCTCCAAACAGAAACTTGGAGTTCTGTCAGTTTGTAAGTGCTGTCTGCAGGCTTCCCCCTGGCTACGTTGACAGAAGCAGATTTCTATCAACAAAGCTTTGGAGCACAGACGAGGAATGAAACTCATAAAACCTCCTGGCTCCCAGCTCCCTGCTCCTTGAGCCACAGGGCATTTGGATATGCCTAGGTTTCCCTGTGTCCTGACTGAGGCTGGAGCTCTGTGTTTTCTAAACAAACACTGGGCAGGAGTGGGTGAAGTACAGCAGAAATGTTCAAAAAGCAGCAAACCCACAGGCAGGCTTTGGGCAGAAGGTTTTTTCTCTGGTTACCATGAGACTGAAGAGCTTTTCCCTCAACTCCAAAGGCCTTTTTTGCATAGAATCCCAGACTGGTTTGGGTCGAAGGAACCCTAAGGCTCATCTCATTCCCCCCCCTGCCATGGGCAGGGACACCTTCCACTATCTCATGGTGCTCCAAGCCTCGTCCAACCTGGCCTTGGGCAGTTCTAGGGATGGAGCAGCCACAGCTGCTCTGGGCACCCTGTGCCAGGGCCTCCCCACCCTCACAGAGAAGAACTTTTTAAAGCACTTTCATTGAATCTGGAATAGGAATGTGATGCAGCCAGTGAGACAAGGCCTTGAATAATCTCCCCCTCTCCCAACACCTCGGAGCCATCCCAGGCCCAACCTGGCTGCTCCAAATCCTGTTGGACACAAAGGAACTTTCTCTCTTGCTGGAAAAGCCGGCAGGTAACTGAGGGATTTCCTGTCTCCTTCCTTTCTTTGGAGAGAAGGAAAGCCAATTGTCCCAGCACAGACCGTTCTCACAATCTATTTTATTTAAATAGGCTGGAGACAAAGGACAAAGAACAGATGTTGTTAGGGGTTGTTAAGGAGCCTGTAAAAATCTCCACTTCAGAAAAACCCCGGAGTCTGCTCTCCCTGCCTTGTCCATGGAGCCGTTCCCAGCCCAGGCTCCAGCTCCAGGCTGCTGTTTGCTAGTGAACCCCAATCAAGAGTGACTTTCTCCCCACCAGCCCCATCTTCCTGCTGTCTTTCCTTTCACCTAATTAAACCAGCAGATTAACTTCCAGCTAATGAAGGAGCACTTCCCTCAGCTGGCAGCCACGTGGCCTGTTGGAATGTATGGGGATAATTTTAGTTGCTATAAAGTCAGTGATGTAATCAGTGTCAACATCAGTGTTCAATAGCAGGGGAGCTTCTTGGAACAGCTTCAAGCACCTCCGGAACCAAAATGCTGCCACAGCCCCATGGCACTCATTTTAACCTTCCTTGTAGGTTTTATAAAGAACAGCTTAAACAGAACCTGGAACTAAGGAAGTTTTGCATTTTCCCTTTGGGACACACTGGCCTGACACACTTTCCGTGGACTTTGCTCAACAGTCTCACCTGGGATTTTCAGCCAGACAGGAGTTTCCAAACCAGTCGGTGATATCATTGCCCAGTTCCTGTAAACCCAAAAGGAATCTGCTGCCTAAAGCCTGTCACGAGCTCTCACCAAGTAGGACTTTTGCCTTTGGACTTTGTCTTTCTGGAAGCTCCCAAGAAAGGTGACAGCAATGAGCTGGTCCCCAAAGCCCCACAGGTGGGCCAGAAACACCTTAAAAATAATCATGTAAAATTCAAAAATCAGGCATGCTCTCCTCAGTGGCACCATTGGATTGTTCCAAGCCCCCTGCGTGCTGCCCCTTTATTCTGTGTCTGGGAGTTATCATAGAGGGAACATTATTTCCATAGGGAGAATTTTCAGAAGCAGATGCACCTGGGTGAGTTATTTTAGCAACAATGTGGAACAGCAGCTCTTGCCACTCCATAAACAGAAAAAGAAGGAGTTGCAAACCACTAGGGCTGGAAACGAGCTGCACATCTGCACATCCCTGAGGCCTGATGGAGATAAAAGGCTGCACTTAGTGGGAAAGGGTGTTCCAAGTTGGCCAGGAAAACAAAGGGAGGGGACTTGGTTTCTTTGCCCCTCTGCTCTGGGAAAGGGGATACCCTCCCATCAAACAGCCTGGAAGAAGCAATTCTCAGCTGGATCCCAGACTAACCAGGGCGATGGACCAACTCCCTGGCAGAGTGGGAAATCCAGGACTGCTGCTGCCTGAGGAAGCTCAGGACACCAAGTAAACACTGTGGAAAAGGCTGGAGGCTCAGAGAGGATAATCCCACTCCCCTTACTTTCGAGGTTTTGTTTAAAAAAAACAACCCCCAAACCTCTGCAACCAAGTCCCAAATCAACCAAGGAGGTGCCATCCTCTTCCTTGGGAGCATCCAGAGGGAGGAATCATAAAGGGGTGAATCCTGTGATGGCAAAAGCCCTGCTTGGTTTTAGGCAAGAAATTCCTTTCAGTTTTATAGAAATTGGGCAGTGACAGCCCAGGCTGCTTTGAAGATTCCTGTGTGGCTGAAAATTCCAGGTGAGCCCAGTCCGCCCCTGGTGTGTCTCACCATGTACAGCCAGGCTAGGGAGACAAGCTGGAATTCCTTCCCTGGCAGCCCTTTGAAGTTGTGCTTGTTCCTCCTGCACCCACCTGCCTCCTCAGCAGCTGCTCCTTGCCATGTTTTCTGTCTTTTTCAGAATGGAAACAGGGCTGGGGCCCGAGGACGGGGAGGAGCAGCTGGCAGATATGGCCGTGGATGCTGATCCAGTCGGTTCTCTGGTGGGAGACATCGCTGGCAAAAGGAGGGGAGAAGATACTGGTATTTTCTGGGATATGATGTAAGGGAAGATTATAAGTCTTTCAGGACTTTCTCCACAACAACTACCCACAGCCCCTGGGCTGCTTACAGGGTACCCAACACATGATATTTCCAAATGTTTCCATTCCACAGTGCTGTCCTGCCACGTCCCCACAGTTCTGTGTGTTAAAATCCTTATTTAAATCACTCCCTGAACTCCCGATACAGCTAGGTTTGAGCAAATCCCTGGATTCCAACACTGGAAAAACAAAAACCACAAACCAACCCACCCCAGGTCACTGCGGGAACAGGGAATGTTCTGGAACTCAGCGACTGCTCTGAGAGTGTGTGGGGATGTTTGTGTGACACTCCAGAGCTCCCAGCTCTGCTGCCTGCCTGATGCAGGAGCCGCTGGAAGGGAGCAGGAACATTCCAGGTGAGTGTCCCTGCTCCAGTTCCTGCTGCCCTGCTGGCTGAGCTCCACCCTGGGCCCTCTCCAGGCTCCCAGGCTCCATTCTGAGCCTGGCCTCTGCCTCCTGAGCCCATCCCTGCCTGCTGAGCTTTGTCTCTGATCTCATCCCTATGTCCTGGGCTTTGTGGGGCTTGTCCCTGTATTGAGCCTCATCCCAGGGATAATCCCTGCCTCTTGCCTATGTCCCAGACCACATCCTAGGCTTTGTCCTCGTCTCCCTGTCCTTGTTCTGGGCCTGTACCAGCCTCCTACCTTTCATCCTGGGCCTTCTTCCAGTGCCCTGAGCCTCATCTTGGGGCTAATGTCTCCTGTCCTGTCCCTGTGTCCCAGAACGCATCCCAAGCTTTGATCCTGTCTCTCAGCCCTTGCCCTGGGCCGGTCCCTGCCTCCCGGCCCTTCTCCTGTGTTCTGAGCCTTGTCCTGGGCCTGTTCCTGCCTTTTGTGCCTCATCCTGGGCCTCGTGTCCTGAGCCTTGTTGTGTCCTGCCTCTCGTCCTGTCCCAAGTCTGTTCCTGCCTCCTCCTTCCTGGGCCTCATCCTGAATCCCAAGCCTCATCCCAAGCTTTCTGCCTGTGCCTCGAGCCTCACCCTGGAGCTAATCCTGGCCTCTGCTCTGTCCCTGTGCCCCAGGCCTCCTCCTGTCCCCTGGGTATCTCCCCGGGGTCTCTCACCAGTAGTAGGTGAGGCGACAGCCGGGGCAGCGCAGCGGGGCTGTTCGGGACCCGCACAGTTCACAACGGGGGGGCCCCGCCATGGCCGGCTCTGAACCCTCGACGCGTCCCCGGCTGCCGGGGTGACGCTTCCGTTGGGGAGAAAATACGTCACTTCCGACAAACGCTACCGTCAGCGGTGGCGTTTCGTTGCGAAGGCAACACTTCCGCTACCGGGCGGGTGACACACGTGATTTCCGGCGGGCCCGGCGGGGCGGTCATGGCGGCCGCGGTGGTGAAGGAGAAGGAAGAGAAGGACGAAGAGAAGGACGAGGACAACGACATGGATGCGGCGGCGACCGAAGGCCGGGTGCGGGCTTGGGCGGCGGCGCAGGCGGCACGCGGTCGGCGCGTGGCTCTGGTGACGTCGGGCGGGACGCAGGTGCCGCTGGAGGCGCGCGCCGTGCGTTTCTTGGAGAACTTCAGCAGCGGTCGGCGCGGGGCCGCCTCGGCCGAGCGGCTCGTGCGGGCGGGGTACGGCGTGTGCTTCCTGCACCGCGCCCGCTCCGTCTTCCCCTGGGCCCGCGCCCTGCCGCCCCACGGCCCCGCGCTGCTCGACGCTCTCCGCCTCACCCCGGGGTCGCCGCCCGGCGTGGCCGCTGCCCCCGCCGCGCTGCCCGCGCTGCTGCCCGCGCTCCGCGAGTACCAACGCGCCACCGAGGCGGGCGCGCTTCTCGCCATCGAGTTCACCGGGCTTACTGAGTACCTGGCGCTGCTGCGCGCGGCCGCCCGAGCCTTGGCGCCCCTCGGTACGGGGAGAGCCTGGGCGTGAGGGCACGGAAGGAACCGGGGGGGACCCAGGAATGCGGGACGTGGTGGCCACCGGTTCGTAGGGCACAAAGCGAGAGAGGATGAAACCCCCATGGGGGTCTTCAGTGTGAGGGAGCCCAGGAACGAGGGAACAGGGTGGTCCTGTGGGAGGGTTCAAGATGAGAAAGGATGAGGCTCTCATGGGCGTCTCCAGTGCGAGGGGACAGGAGGACCAAGAACGAGGGGATGTGATGGTTGTGGGGGGAAAGGTCTACTGGCATGGGGTAGATGATAGAACCCCCCTCCGGTGGCCCCAGGGCCCGGGTATGAGGTGACCCCGGGGCCTGTGAGGCTCTGGCATGAGGGGACAAGGGGGCCCCCTTGCTTGGAGGGCTCCTGCACCCCGGCATGAGGGTCTGGGCTGTCCCTTTGGGGCTTGGGAGGAGGGGACAAGACAGACCCCAGTGGAGAACAGTGTGTCTGAGGGGACCCTAGCGTGGGGTCAGTGCTGCCCTGCTTAGGATTGTGCTGGGGGCCCCCTGAGGGGGGGCGCTGGTCTCCCCTGTTTGGTGTGTGTGGGTGGCAGCCCGGCTGGCTCTGGGGTGACAGGGGCAGGCCATGGCCGTGGAGGACAGCAGTTGTGTTCCCACAGGCTCCAGTGTCATGTTCTACCTGTCAGCCGCTGTGTCGGATTTCTACATCCCGGCCTCCGAGATGCCAGAGCACAAGATCCAGTCCTCGGAGGGGCCCCTGCAGGTGAGGCCCCCCTGGGCATGGCTCTCTCTGCCGCCCACCTCAGCTGTCCCCTCCTTGCTTCCAGGGTCCTTGTCCTGAGAACTGGCTGTGCATAAAACCTGGGAAAGCTGCAAAGCAGCAGCTCGTGTGTGTTGTCAGAGGGAACAGGAGGGTGAGATCCCAGCGGGACAGAACCCTGTGGAAATCCTATAGTTACATTGTTTTATTCTTATCTTGCACCAAGGGGCCCAGATAAGAGGGCAGGGCGGGGTCAGCCCTGCTCTCCTTTGATCCAGGTTTATTTTTAAGGTGGGATGAAGGGGTGAGTGGTGCCATGGGTTATCTGCAGGAAGGTCAGTGCTGCTCTGTCTGATATGGAGCAGCTTCAACATGTCTGTAGTTGTGGTGTGGCACATGAAGAGGGGCCCCTGAGGCGCCTCCTGCTCTTCTGGCTTTGTCCTTTAAAGCTGCCTGTGCTTCCATGGAGATGAGGAGAGGGTGGGTCTCAGAGAGCTGAAGTGCTCCAAGAATAGCTCCTGGAGTACTTGAGTTGCTGCCTTTTGTCTGGAGAGAGGCTTTGGACAAGGGCCTGGAGTGCCAGGATAAGGGGGAATGCCTTCAAACTGACAGAATAGACTTAGACTGGATATTGGGAAGAAATTCTTCCCTGTGAGGGTGGTGTGGCCCTGGCACAGGTTGCCCACAGAAGCTGTGGCTGCCCCTGGATCCCTGGAAGTGTCCAAGGCCAGGCTGGACAGGGCTTGTAGCAACCTGGGATAGTGGAAGGTGTCCCTGCCCATGGTAGGGTGTGGCATGGGATGGGATTTAAGGTCCCTCCCAACCCCAAATCATTCTATGACCCCGAGATCCATCCTGCTTGTACAAATGACAGTCCAACGCTGCAGCACCGAGGTCCCTCTCAGCGATGGGAGCAGGTGGCTCTGGAATTCTTTATATAACAAATACATAAAATTTTGTTTAATTAATTACCTTCTAAGGAGTTGCTGGGCTTCATTCTTTATCGTTAGCATCGGAAAGATGAGACCTGGCCTGATTCCCAGTGATGGATCCGGAGATTGGGAAACTGGAGAACAGTCTCCAACTGTTTTCCCCCCATGCTTTGGCACTTTGATGCTTCATGTGTCTTCAGGAGTTGATAGAAGGAAAGGTGAAGATGGGATAAACTGCCTGGATTCTGGAGAGCTGAAAACTTAGATTTATGCAGTTATAATGCTTTTAAAAATCTTTCCTCATGTTTATATTCCACAAGTGGGGTTAGCTCTGGGAATGCAGAGTTCCTGTGGCCCGGCCTTAGAACCCCCTGATTGTGAGCACCGCATGGATCGTTTAACTTAAATTTACAGTGTCATTTGAACCTTGTTTGATGAGAGCTGCCCAAACACTGCCTCGAAAAACTTCCTGGTGTAAATGGAGTATGAAACAAAGCTGGAATTTCCCTCTTTCCCATCCCATCTCCTATTTGAACTCCCTGTAATGTTTTTACTGATTTTTTCTTTTTATCTTTCCCCGCTGCAGATCACAATGAAGATGGTGCCAAAAATGCTGTCACCCCTGGTCAGAGACTGGGCCCCAGAGGCCTTTGTGATTTCCTTCAAACTGGAGACAGATCCCCAGATCCTCCTGGATAAATCTCAGCAGGCTCTGGAGAAATACCGGCACCAGGTGGTGGTGGCCAATGTCCTGGAATCCCGGAGAACCTCTGTCATCATTGTCACCAGGGATTCGCAGACTCCCTTATCCCTGTCCGATGAGGAAATAGCACAAGGCATGGAAATAGAGGAGAAGATTGTGAGTTACCTCCAGGGCCAGCATACGGCCTTCATAGAGAGAAAAGGCTGAGGAGCAGCTCAGAGGAAGCAAGAGAATTGTGCTGGAGAGGGAGTGGGACTGGAGCAATTCCCTGTCCAGGTAGATAAACCAATTCCCATGAAACACTGAGGAGGGCCGTCCAACACTGTGTCTCTTTTCTACAGCATGGCCATAGCTATTGTGGCTTTGTAAAAGAGGAATACATGGAAGAGAAACCATTCCAAAGATATTTGTCCTGGTGTGTGAAGGAGGAAAGGGGCTCGTTTCTGTCTCATGGGCTGGGAGAACTGGGAGGATGAGAAATGATGAAGGTCTCTGTATATAAAGAATTTCTTGAATCTCCCTCTTTGAAGTTTCTTTTGGAATGGCTGAAGGAAGGAATGAGACTTTGCCGGAAAGATGTGCTGGTTTTATGACTGGAGTGGGGAATCATCTGGTGTTGAGAGTGGATGGTGAAACCAGGGTGGCAAAAAGGAGAATGAGGTGACAGCGACTTTAGGGGAGCAGCTCTTGTGCCAGGAGAGATCCTGGGAGAGATCCCATGTTCCTACAGTTCAGGTGCTTCAGCAGAGTCCCTAAAGCAGCTGTTTCAGAGGTTTTCCTTCCATCCCAGGTATTTTTAGGTTGCTTTGCTTCATATTCCATTTACACCAGGAAGTTTTCCAAGGCAGTGTTTGGGCAGCTCTCACCAAACAAGGCTGAAGCGTCACTGCAGAGCTCTGTAAACAAAGGCAAGGCCACATCTGCACGAAACACAGAGGACGGATCCGAGCTTGAGGCCGAGGTTGGAGAAAGGGAGTGGGCACTGAGGGGGGTGGTGTCCAGGGAAGGGAAGAGAGCTGGGGAAGGGGCTGGAGCACCAGGAGCAGCCGAGGGAGCTGGGAAAGGGGCTCAGCCTGGAGCAAAGGAGGCTCAGGGTGGACTTTGTGGCTCTGCGCAACTCCCTGACGGAAGGGGGCAGCCGGGGGGAGGGGTGGGGGGTTGGGCTCTGCTCCCAGGGAACAGGGACAGGAGGAGGAAACAGCCTCAAGCTGTGCCAGGGGAGGTTCAAGGTTGGATATTAGGAAAATTGTTCATGGAAAGGTGTTCCAAGTATTGGCACAGGCTGTGTAGGCTGTGCAGGGCGGAGGTGGAGTCACCATCCCTTGAAGTGTTTAAAAAAAAGTGTAGATGTGGCACTTGGGGACATGGTTTGGGGTAAACATGGCAGTGCTGGGCGAATAGTTGGACTCGATGATCTTGGAGGGTTTTTCCAGGCTTAGTGATTCCATGATTCTCTGACAGCAGAAGGGGTGGCAGTGATTGACCCTGGAAAGGGATGCTTCCTTTTGGCTGTGGGGAGTTAGGACTGGAATGTTCCTGGTTTTGTCTAAACCCTCTTCCAACGATTACCGGCTTCAAAATATGTGTTCCTCATGCCTGCAAGAAACTTAACTGCAGCTCTCCTGCTGTCCACTGTGTGTCTGCTCACAGGCTGTCCTCAAAATAAATTCACTGGGATCCTGGAAAGAAGGACAACAGCACATGGGAATGCTGGAAGCATTTCCAGAGGCAAGACTGTGCTCTGGATAAAACCATGGAGTGTTCAGGAGGCAGCAGTTATTTTATATTAACACCAAGCCCCTGAAAATGAGGGGTGCTCAAAATACAAGGAAAATAGGGATGCTCAAAAACCAAGGAAAATAAAGCCAGAAGAGCAAGAAAAGAGCACAAGGATGGGATTGGTGGATCCCATCAGTGATGGGAGAAGTCCAGGTTGGTCAGGAGGGGAGAGATCCAGCTGGTTAACCAAGTCAACAGAAGGAACTCATAACTTCACTGTGGCCAGGACTGATATAGAAGGTGAATAAGCTCCAAGAACTGCCTGTCTTCATCTCCCAGTATGTAATTGATGGGAATGTTGAGTCTGGGATTTCCTTTGTCTTAGTTTAGAGCCTCTGTGGCTCCATGTGGACGGCGTGGATGATGGGCCAGCAGGGATGAGAATATAAAAATTTGTGTATGTTGAACATGCCCTTGCAGGAGTGTTGGGACAAGGAGTGGGAGAAATGCCACCAACACTGTCTTCAGAGTGTTCTGGGATTTCTCTGAGGTGGTTGGGAAGGAGAGGAATAATCAGAGCTTTTTGAGGAGCAGACTGGGGCAGTGGGCCCTGAGAATCTTGGGGTTTCATTGGACTTGGGAGCACACTGTGGGCTTCCAGCCTTGTGTCTGCCCCTACTTGTGAAGTGCGGTTTGGGGAGGTTCTTTAAGCTCAAACTGAGCCACAGCCATCCCGATCCTGTGTCAGGGATGCACCTGTTCCATGTGGGAGGTTAAACCAAGCCTGTCAGTGCTCCCATCCTGTCAGTGTTTGGGCACCAGCACTCTGGGAATGCCAGTTGTGGTACCTAAGTTGGAAGTGCCTCCTGCAAGTCCAGGACCTGTCCGTTGCTTTCTGAGGATCCCAGAGGGCTCGGTGGAAGGTCCTCACTGGACTCTGCCGTGTCCCTCTTCTCCATATCCTGGTCTTCTTCTTTCTCTATTGTCCCCTTGTGCAGTGTCTTCAGCCAATGAGTTGTTTCTGCAGGATGGACCTACTTTGCTCTACAGTTCCTCAATCTCATGGAATCATCCTTGGGTTTCAAGGGGCTTTAAAGCTCATCTCATCCCCCCTTCCGCTAGCCAGGTTGCTCCAAGCCCTGTCCAATCTGGCCTGGAACACTTTCAGGGATGGTGCAGCCACAGCTTCTCTGGGCAGCCCGTGCCAGGGCCTCCCCACCCTCACAGGGAAGGATTTCTTCCCAATATCCCATCTGGTCCTGCTCTCTGGCAGTGGGAAGCCATCCCCTCTTGTCTTGTCCCTCCATGTCCTTGTCCAAAGTCCATCTCCAGCTCTCTTGGAGTAGGAATTGGCATGGTCTCTAAGGTCTCCCTAAAGCCTTCTCTTATCTAGGACTCAGCTCCATGTACTTGCTCGCTTCCCCTTCAGCTCCAGCAGAATCACTTGGGCTTTAGAAGAAAATCGGGAAAACTTTTCGCCCCTTTTGTTCAGGTTTTTGGCCCCTTTTGTTCAGGTTTTTGGCCCCTTTTGGTGACCCGGGGCGACCCCGGCGGGAGCGGTGCTGCGCCCGCTGCCGGCCGCCAGGGGGCGTCAGGGAGCGAGGAGGGGGCGTGGCGGGGGCGTGGCCTTCTCGAACCACACGTGACGTCAGGGTGGGGGCGCGGCCTCACGCAGCCCATTCACGACATTGCTGATTGGGGCGTGGCCGCGGCAAGGGGCGCGGCCTGTTGCCATGGCGCCGAGGGGTTCAGTCACGCCGCATGGACGCGGCCGCCAGCGCCCCGGTGGGTGTCCGGCACCAGCCCGGGGGCCGGTTGTACCCTCGGGACCGGTCCAGGGGAGGGTCCGGGGTATTGGTTGTACCCCCGGTCCGGGGGTGCACCGGTCCGGCCCGGGGGGGAATCCGGGGGATCGGTTGTACCCCCAAGATCGGCCCGAGGGTGTGGGGGTACCCGCGCATCCCTCGTCGCTCACGGCTCCTCTCGCTGCCCCGCAGGCGGAGCCCCCGGTGCCGGCTGACACCATCCGGCGCTGGCTGCAGGCGGAGGGCGCCGACCCCGCTGCCCCGGCCGAGGAGCACCTGGGCCTAGCCTGGCGGCTTCTGTGGCGAGCAGAGATCCGGCTGGGCGAGCTGGAGCGGCGGCGGGCCCAGGACATGAGAGACGTAAGGGCCGGAGAGTGGGCCCGGCTGGGGCCTGTCCTGGGAAGGGAACGGAGCTGGGGAAGGGGCTGGAGCACCAGAAGCGTCTGAGAGAGCTGGGAAATGGAGAAAAAGAGGCTCAGGGGGGATCTTGAGGCTCTGCACAGCTCCCTGACAGGAGGGGGCAGCCGGGCTCTTCTCGCAGGGAACAGGGCCAGGAGGAGAGGGAACGGCCTCAGGCTGTGTCCGGGGAGGTTCAAGGATGGACATGAGGAGAAATTTCTTCACTGAAAAAGTGGTCAGGCATTGGCAAGGGCTGCCCAGGGCAGTGATGGGGTCCCCATCCCTGGAGGTGTTCAAAGAACAACAGGACGTGGCACTCAGTGCTCTGGTCTGGTGACAAGATGGAGTTTCATCTCAAGTTGGACTCTTGGGAGTCTTTTCCAACGTCGGTGGTTCTGGGATACCCCCCAGGTTAACCCACCCAGGCCTGCATCCCCTGATCCCCCTCTATGCAGCAGCAGGTTCAGGGGTGTCGCTGCCACACTGCTGCCCTTGGAAACTCGGGGTTTATGTCCCCTTTCCTCCTGCTGGGCATCAAAAAGCACCTGGTGAGCCCAGCAACTCCGACAGAGCCATGGTCAAAAGCTCCCCACATCCCAGCACCCCCATAGCTGCATGACCTGCTGACCTCTCAGTCAAGGTTTTACCATCCCCAGGTGTTCCAAAGGCATAAGGCATATTGTCCTGCAAATAATTGATATTATTCTGTAAACATGATGGAGTGGAGAACTTTTTGTGCTGCTGGCTCACTGAAGGTGCCGGCAGACACGGAAATAGCTGGATTTTCTGTATTTCAGGTGGAAAGCTACGTGGGCCATGTCCGTACCCTGACGGAAGAGCGGGATGCCATTGCCTCTGAATATGAGAAGGAGAATGAACAGCTCAGGTTGGAGCTGGCACGGCTACAGCTGCAGCAGGGTAATCCCTTCCCTCCGGAGCATGGGCCCCAGGAATGCACTGGCAGGTGTTTGGGTCTGGAAAGCTTCTTGGAGAGCTGAGCAGTGTTTTTTGGGGAGTTCTTAGGGAGTTCTCAGTGGTTCGTTGTTCGAGAAGTTGCTAAAAGTTTTTATGAGCTGTTCAAACAGATTCATAATTGATTTAGAGGTTCTTGCCTGCTTTTGCTGCCTCTAGTCAGGGAATTTGGCAGGTTCTCCATGCAACTCTGCTGTTGCACGAAGCATCTTCTAGAGGCTGTTTGAAGACCAGAATTGATGGTGCTCTTTGGTTTCCAGCTGTGAATTATCTGTTGTCAGTGACTCTTCACTCCCACCAAGTCAGTGAATTTGCTCTTGGCTTTGGTTTGCACAAACTCCACATTTTTTAAAACAATGCGAGGGACAGGAATTGTTTGTTCTGGTAATTCAAAACTTGGGTGTGCTCATTGTCACGGAATCCCAGACTGGTTTGTGTTGGAAGAGACCATAAAGCTCATCCAGTTCCATCCCCGGCCATGGGCAGGGGCGCCTTCTACTAGACCAAGTTGCTCGGGGCGCCTCAGAGCTTCAGTAATTTTGTTTAAACAAATTATTTCACTTATTTAACTTCAAATAATCTATTTTCAAACTCTAGGGTCACTTTTGCTGGGTTTAATTCTTGATTTTTTTCAGTCTTCTGGTGCACTTTCAGTGGTGCTCCTAGCCCATGTCACCATTAACTCCTTTCGTGACCTGTATTATTGTGACCCTAAGATAAAATTACAGGGTGATGGCACAACTTAAAGAGTTTCTTTGTGATTCAGGCTTTGTTTGGGGCAGCAAATACAGGAGTTTGGGGAAAATTTTGAGCATCGGTTGGGTTTTCAGGGGGCACATCTGGTGGTGTGGCTTTCAAAAGATGCATTTACCTAAAAAATTGATTTCTCTGGGCACTTAAAGACGTGGTTTGTGTTGAAAAGGCTGCTTGCAAAGGTTAAAATGAGTAATGAGCTCTTGGAAGCCTCGCTGTGGCAGAAAACTCTGTTCCTGATTCTCTCCCTTCCCACAAGGTGGCAGTAGAAAGACAGAATATTCCCAACACTGGAATGCGGTAATTTCCTCCTGGTGGCTCTGCTCCTCTGGACTTCCTCCATTTCTTAGAGATTCCTGAGGCTGTTGAGCTATGAGTGCCTCTGGAATGGAAGTTGAGATCCTTGCCCATGGATCTCGGTGTATCCAGGGGGGATTACTGGTTGCCATCCAGTTGTTCCCAGTGTGTTGCCCCTGAGGGGGCTGTGTGGCTTTGGTGCTGTAGAGTGTTTCTGGAGGGATTTTTTTGGGGATATCACTCCGATTTTGAGGTTCAGGACTTTTTGTTGCCTCACTGTTGGCATTGGCTGCCATCCTGGGATGTGTGTGGATAATTTAAGATTCTGGAAGACTGCTCCCTCTGGGCTGTCACATGCAGGGAGAGGTGCCAGCCCCGAGATATTTTGGGTCCTTGTGGAGGACTTTATTGAGTGACTGGTCCTTTTATCCAAGTTTTTTCAACTGGAGCAGAGGAGGCTAAGGGTGAGCTGAGGGCAGAGTTCATCCCAGGCTGCAGCTCCTCTGGAGGAGGATTTTATCTCTGCTTTCTGGGACCAGGCACAGGACTGAGGGAGTGGCTGGAGCTGTGTCAGGGAGGTTTGGGTTGGAGATCAGGGAAAGGTTCTTCCCCCAAAGGGTGCTGGGCACTGCCCAGGCTCCTCAAGGAATGGGCATGACTCCGAGGCTGCCAGAGCTCCAGGAGCATTTGGACACTGCTCTGAGGCACAGGGTGAGATTGTTGGGGTGACTGTGTAGGACCAGGGGTTGGACTGGATGATCCTTGTGGGTCCCTTTCAGCTCAGGATATTCTGTGGTTCCATGGTTCTAGGTCAGCCTCTTCTTAAAAAAATCCCCCTGGCCATCTCTCTTACGGAGTGCATGGATGTGCTTGTGCTGGAGATGCTGCACAATCCCAAAGGCTTCTGTTGGGCTGCTCCAGGTCTCTAACGCGTCCCTGCTGCCAGGTTCTGTGCTGCATCCCTGTGTCTGTTCCCCAGGCCTCTGCTTTTCATCAGAGTTCTTGGAATCATGGCAGTGTTTAGGTTGGAAGAGCCCTCTAGGATCATTAAATCCAACCATTCCCCCAGTACTGGCAGGTTCATCCCAAGTACCACATCCACATTTTTTTTAACAACTCCAGAATGGTGACTCTGTTTGTCTGGGCAGCTGTGCCAGTGCCTGACCAGCCTTTCCATGAATATCCAACCTGAACCTCCCCTGGCTCAACTTGAGGCCATTCCCTCTCCTCCTGTCCCTGTTCCCTGGGAGCAGAGCCCGACCTCCCCCTGGCTGCCCCCTCCTGTCAGGGAGTTGTGCAGAGCCAGAACATCCCCCCTGCACCTCATTTTCTCCAGGCTGAGCCCCCCCAGCTCCCTCAGCTGCTCCCCATGGGATTTGGGCTCCAGGTCTTGCTCCCCCTGTTACTTTTGCAAAACACCTGGGTGTCTCAGTAGGCATAGGATGATCCAGGGGATTGGGCTGGAGAAGGGGCTTGTGGAAAGAAACAATCCCTGGTCTGCCGGGATTGTTAAAAATGTGGGCAAGGCAAGAGGACAGGATGGTGGTTGGTAGCCTTTGGAAGCATTGAAAGGAGAATGGGAAGGGGCAGCTGGGGACAGTGGCTGGTTCAAGCCGGTGGTACAGAGGAGGGGCTTGAGCTGTGAATGGTGCAGGGCGAGGGACAAGATCTCTCCTGATACACCTGAGCTGAGAGCTGGGAAGGGAGCCTGAAGACCCCCAGGTGGGCTCTCAGGTCTGAACACACTCCCTCTTCCAACAGGAGGCAAATGGATCAGAAACTCTGCTTGGTCTAGGATCACTTGGAGCAAATTGATCTGCTAAAAGCTGTTTCATAAAATCATGGAATTATGGAATGGGTTGGGTTGGAAGTGATCTTAAAGCTTATTCCATTCCACCCCCTACCATGGGCAGGGATACCTTCCTCTATCCTAGGTTGCTACAAGCCCTGTCCAGCCCGGCCTTGGACACTTCCAGGGATCCAGGGGCAGCCACAGCTTCTGTGGGCAACCTGTGCCAGGGCCTCACCACCCTCACAGGGAACAATTCCTTCCCAATATCCCATCTAATGCTGCCCTCTGGCAGTGTGAAGGCATTCCCCCCTGTCCTGGCACTCCAGGCTCTTGACCAAATTCTCTCTCCAGCCCTCCTTTAGACCCTGAGGATAATTAGCGCTGGTGACTGACACTGAGCAGTTTCTGAAGATAAAAAGTAAATCTCTGCTCACACATTTGCTCCGTGGCCATCCCGGGCTCGCAGGTTCCTACAGGGAGCAGCCAAGGCTAGTTGATGCTGGGCCATCGAGCTGAGCATCACCTCATCTGATACCTCTGCCCAGAGTGACATTTTTCCTTCCCTCCAGGCAGTTCCTGATCCATTTCTGATGCTCTCGCTGAATGTGCTGGGTATTGTTGGAGGGCTGATCGATGGTGCTCCCAATAGCCTTCCTGAAAAACAACTGGAATGGCAGTGAAACACAGCGCTGGGGGAGCCGCCTGCATTTGTTTAAGAAGTGGAATAAAAAGAATAAACAGTCATGGTCTGAGCTTGTTTGCTTTAACAGCTGGGCTGGTTAAACACAACCAGCAGGGCTGGAGGATGCAGGGCTGTGGTGGGGTGAGGTGGCTGCTGTTTCTGAGAGTATTCCTGGGGTAGGAAAATACAAATATTAATATAAAATTTGCTTCCAAGCAAGCGCGGACAGAGGTGGGAGATGCCAGTGGAGCTGTGGTGTGACAGTGCCTGGGGCAGGGATTGGCTCTTCCCAGATGTTGGGTGGGGGAGGGAAGGGGTTTGTAAGGAACCAGTGGGGTTTACACATAGGTAACCTGTGCTGTGTGGGCAGACCCCCTCATCCTCACCAATCTTTTTTCCTCTCCAGCCTCTGGAATATGTCTGAGATCTAAAATGATACCACTTCATCCTGCATTGCAGACTGGAGACAAGGGGAGCACTGGCAGGTGACAGTGGTTCAGGGCACAGGGAGTAGCATCCTGGCCATAAACCAGAGCAGTTCCTGTTCATTTTAGCTGGGATTTGGCAAAACTGCGAGAGGAAGGTGCCAGGCAGGTGGAGGTTCAGTTTAGTGTGATCCATGGGCTCTTCCCGAGGCACACAGAGCTGTTTTGATCCTGCAAACTGCCTTGTTTGCTCTGCTGAAGCAGGAAGCTGCTGGGGAGCCCTGTTTGACCCTGTATTGATCTGGCTGTGCTTCGTGTCCCTGGGGAAGACACTTGGGAAACCTCAGGGTGTTTTCCATCCACAGGGCCGGATGGAGCTGGCTGCGAAGCACGGAGTGGAAACATGGGATCGATCGGAGCCTCAGGATGTGATTGCGCTGGGTCCTGTGTTAAATCAGTGCATGGGAGTGAGGGACAGGCTTGTCCAGGGCTCTGTCCTGTGTCTGAGGAATATCTGCTCTGCTGAACCTCTGCTGTCCAACTCTAGATCCCTGAGCAGGGAAAGAGTGGGAATATCCCTCCTACCTCTATACAGCTCCCTGCACTTCCCATCTTACAACACTTGGAAGCCTTTATAATCTGGTTTGGGCTACAAATTTGGTCTGTTGCTTTTGGTTTTAATATGAAGTACACAGGGAGAGTTTGAAAAGCCCTCCCCTGGCTCCACAAGCTGCTGGATCCAATGCAGGAGTTGCTGCCCTTGCCACGTTGGACACCAAAGGTTCCTCATTTTCTCCGGGCAGGTAAATTCCAACCACACCAACAAAGGGGTGTTTTTAACTGTTTGTTGTACAAACACAATGGTGCCCAGCCATATACTGACTTCTGCAAGTCTTGTTGTCGCCTTTCTGCCTTAGAGACCCTTGAATCTGGAAGTTTTTCCCAGTACAGAGTCTTCCTGGCTATAATTTTTGGATAAATGGTGAAGCACTAGCAGTTTAATTCTTAAAGATATTCAGATCTGTCTCCTTTCCAGTCATTCCTTGGGAAAATAGTGATGTTGTCCAGGAGTGATCTGGTATTTTGTTTGTCTCCTGCCAAAGAAAACATGTCTGCAACTCCGTGTCCATCTGTTTGCTTTCTCTCCAAGATTGGACTTGATGATCTGAGGGTTGGAACTGATGATTTTGGAGGTCTTTTCAACCTTAATGATTTTCTGGTTCTCTCAGTATCTGTTTAGTCTGGTGTTTAGTTTCCACCAAGCTGTACTTGGGGTTGAAGGGGCTGAGAGTAAACCAGGTTGGGAGAACTCCGACTGGGGGGAACAGGTCCTATCACATGCTTGGCAGGCAGGGAATGGTATGTGAAGAGAAACCTTGAGAGAGAGGGGATAGGGCTGAGATAATGGATAGCAGGGAATGGGAGGCAGTGAGGGAGTTGGGAAACAGGAGAGACTTGAGGAGCTGTTGGGCTCCAGGAGAAATGGGGCTGTTGCAGTGAGGAATGTTTAGAGGAGCTGGGACGGATCTCCAGGACACCCTGCCCTTTGTTTGTTCCTCTGCTGACACCAAGCCTTGCCTTCCAGAAACCCAGCTGAAGGAGGTGGAGGAGATGCTGGAGCAAGAAGGTTTATCCCAGATCTCCTGCAGTGCTGCCAGTGAACAGGTCGCGTATTTCCTGGTGGAGCGGGCGGCGCTGCTAGGAAAGCTGGAAGTGGCAGCCCAGCAGCTGGAATCACACAGCATCATGGATGGGCTCCAGGTACCTCCTGCTCCGTGGCTCTGGCTGCCTGAGAGCTGCTGGGAAAGGAATATCTTTGGGATATTTCTGTAATGAAAACTGTTTCTTCTTGTCTCTGAGGCCACTGTGGATTCGTGGGGCTGAAATACTTGAAGGAGCTAAAAGAAAGAGGGAGAGAGAATATTTACAAGAGCCTGGAATGCCAGGACAAGGGGGAATGGCTTCAAACTCACAGAATAGGTTTAGATTGGATAATGGGATGGAATTCTTGGCTGTGAGGGTGGTGAGGCCCTGGCACAGGGTGCCCAGAGAAGCTGTGGCTGCCCCTGGATCCCTGGAAGTGTCCAAGGCCAGGTCGGATGGGGCTTGGAGCACCCTGGGATAGGTGGAAGGTGTCCCTGCCCATGGCAGGGGATGGGATGAGTGTTAAGGTCCCTCCCAACCCCAAACCAGTCTGGGATTCCAGGATTCTAAGTCAGTGCCTTTCTTAATTTTCACACTTTGCACTTGATTTACTCCCACATCTGCACAGGGACAGTGAAATAGATTAATTGTAATAGTATGTTGAGGAGTTTGTGATGTGGTTGGTGTGAGGATCTTCGCTGGGTAAGAATGACTTTCTCTGGGGGAAAGACCAGCCACTTTCTCTCTCTCCCAGGCTCCCCAGGGAACAGGCACGGCCCCGAGGCTGCCAGAGCTCCAGGAGCATTTGGACACTGCTCTGAGGCACAGGGTGGGATTGCTGAGGTGACTGTGTAGGGTCAGGAGCTGGACTGGATGATCCTTGTGGGTCCCTTTCAGCTCAGGATATTCTGATTCTATGGTTCCAAGGCCACCAACTTCCACCTACTCCTGACTTACGGACATGTCTCCATGGAGCTGGAGTCCAGGAGTGCTCTGGGATTCTGGGAGCTGCTGTTTGTCCCTGAGCTCTCAAGCAGTGAGGAGGGAGCAAGACCTCAAATAGGGGTCAGGGCTCCTGCTCTAGTTCCTTTCTGTTTCTTCCTGCTGGCAGGAGTGGAATCACTCAACAGTTTGGATTGGAAGGGACCGGGGACACCTTCCACTAGACCAGATTGCTCCAACCTGGCCTTGAACACTTCCAGGGATTTGTTACAAATTTAATGCTCTCTATTTCCAATCAACTACAGCTTCTCCCCAGTTCTTACACTGGGCACTCTTTCTGTGGTTTTAACCAGGTGAAGGACACATTGGAGATGTATTTTCCCAGAAAACAGTCTCCCTGACAGGACTGATTACTCTCCCCAGTGATGTCATTTCTGTCTGTGCCTGTGGAGCAGAAACTGTTGATTAAACACTCCATTGTTCCCGGGAGCATCTCACTTGTGTTGCAGAACCATTAGAGTTGCAGCAGCTGTTACAGGTTAATGTGTTAATTGCTCCTCTTACTCTGTTTACTGGAGTGTGTGGCCTTGCTTGTTCCCAGCTGGCCTGTTCCACTCCTGGAATGAAGGGCTGGACACGTTCCTGTCTGGTACAGGGATGAATTCAGCTTTTAGCCAGACTGCTCAAGCAGAATTGATTGTTTTATTGCATCCCCAGAAAAGCAGAAAGGCAGGATACAAACCTGCCTCTCTGTGTGGTCAGCTCCGAGAAATCTATAGGGAAATGCCTTCTGGATTCATGGCATGTGCCAGCTCACTCAGCCTCTGAAGTGCCAAATATCAATGGCAACCAACATGCTGAGCCTTAGGACTCCCTCAGTGCAGATGCAGCGGAACAGGAATATGTAACTCCATGAAAAAGAAGGACATGGAGCAGTGGTCCAGGGAACCTCATGAAGTTCAAGTCCCTTTGCTTGAGTCAGGGCAATCTGGGAATGAGCACAGGCTGGGGGAGGAATTCATACAGAGCAGCCCCACGGGATAGATTTGGGAGTTCTCGTGGATCAAAAGCTGGACATGAGCCAGGAGTGTGTGTTTGCACCCCAAAGGCCAAACAGCATAGTGACTCTGCTCCCCTCTGAAGAGACCCCCGCCAGCAGTGCTGCTCCAGCTCCGGGATCCCCAGCACAGGAAGGACCTGTTGGAGCGAGATCACGGAGATGCTCTGAGGGCTGGAGCCTCTTGGGAGCCAGGCTGGGAGAGCTGGGGGTGTCCATCTGGAGAAGGCTCTGGAGAGACCTTAAAGCCCCTTCCGGTGCCTAAAGGGGCTCTAGCAGAACTGGAGAGGGACTTCAGGCAAGGGTCTGGAGTGCAAGGACAAGGGGGAATGGGGGAGGAATTCTTGGCTGTGAGGGGGGGGAGGCCCTGGCACAGGGTGTCCAGAGAAGCCGTGGCTGCCCCTGGATCCCTGGAAGTGTCCAAGGCCAGGTTGGACAGGGCTTGTAGCAACCTGGGATAGAGAAATGTGTCCCTGCCCATGGCAGTGGGTAGAACTGGATGATCTTTAAAGTCTCTTCCATTTCAAGCCTTTCTATGATCCCATGATTCCGAGACTCCCAGTGTTACTCTGACAAAGTGAGCCAATCACACTCAGTGCCAACACTTTGCGTAAAACTGAGCCATCCAGCTCTCGTGGGCAGACTTGGGAGATCAGAGGTCTTAAAAAAGTAGTGAACCCAGAGAGCTCCCAGGATCAGCTGGGAAAACGGAGGGATTTTCACAAGGGTTTGGGATAACTCTGGTTGAAACACTCTTGTCAGTTACAAGGCATGATAACAAAACCCCTTCTAGTCAAGATATGTTGGAACTGAAAATCCCCCTCAGTGATCCTGAGGGACACATGGCGGTGCCAAGGGACACATGGCCCTGTGCTGGTGGTGCTGCACTTCAGGATCACCTCTCCGTGCAAGGCTGGCTCTGCTCGCGCCCGTCAGGCATTGGGAGCTGAATTCCCAGAGCAGCAGGAATGCACACAGCTTCCTGAGGAGACAGAAATAAGGAAATACACGTTTTCCTGCTGGTTACCTGGCTCATAGTTGAGATTTCGTAGAATCACCAAGGTTGGAAATGCCCTCCAAGACCACTGAGTTCAACCATTCCCCCAGCACTGGTAGGGCCACCACTAAGTCATGTCTCCAGGTGCCACATCCACAGGGTTTTTGAACAGTTCCAAGGGATGGTGGCTCCACCACTGCCCTGTGCAGCCCATTCCGATGTCTGACCACCCTTTCAAAGAAGAAATTTCCCCTAATATTCAAGCTGAACGTCCCCTGGCACAGCTTGAGGCTGTTCCCTCTTGTCCTGTCCCTGTTCCCTGGGAGCAGAGCCTGACCCCCACCTGGCTGCCCCCTCCTGTCAGGGAGTTGTGCAGAGCCAGAAGGCCCCCCCCCCACCACCTCCTTTTCTCCAGTCTGAGCCCCCACATCTCCCTCAGCTGCTCCTCATCCCACTTGTGGTCTCCCTCATTTCAGGTTTGTCCTTAAGCAGGTTGGGAGGGTTTTTACTGGGTTTAGAGTGAAAACCAAGAGCCGAAACAATTTCACAGCCTCATCCTCAGGCTGTGCTTAGCCTGGGCAGGAGTTAATCCCTTCTGCTGAGAGCCAGGGAACACTTTGGAGCAGGGCTGCCTGGTGGGCATCACCTGCCTTTGGTTTGTCTCAGAACTGGCATTGGAGATGAGGAAATACACATTTTTCCAATGGGACCAGTGTGGAGGCGGTGACAAACAGCTCTGCCTAGGTCACGTCACCACAGGGTTCCCCATTTTCATTGACGCATTTAACCCTTGTGCTTCAGTTCTGCAGAGAAGAGCTGGAGGGGGAACCAGCATTGCCTGCAGGAGTTGTGGGAGATCTGGATGAGGCCTCACAGAGGCTGGTGGT
The DNA here is from genome assembly GCA_013398015.1 of Oreocharis arfaki. Taxonomy (NCBI): domain Eukaryota; kingdom Metazoa; phylum Chordata; class Aves; order Passeriformes; family Paramythiidae; genus Oreocharis; species Oreocharis arfaki. The sequence continues at coordinate 71,442 of VZRR01011623.1, forward strand.
GGCCCAGGAAGATATCCAGAGGGTGACAGAGGGGCTGGAAGCATCAAGCAAAGAGCAGAGTGGAGCAGGTAAGTGCTGCTCTGGTGGCCACTCCTGGCCTGTTCTTAGCCCTGGGGAGGGGGGGTCAGCCTGTCCTGTGTCCTCTCTGCTTGGAGTGTGGGAAAAACAGTGCCAGGAGTCAGCCTGCTTCTGAGGAGGTGGGAATGCAGTCATTAACAGTCACAAATCCATTAATTCTGAGACTGGGCTTCTCTGGTCTATGATGCATCTGGACAGTCTGGACTGATTTCCTATCCCTGGCTCCTCTCCAGGGAGAAATTTCTGCCCTAGGGGGGGATGGAGAGGGAATGATGACTTGGTCTGGAAGCAGAGTAGCTGAATTACCGTGTGCACAGGGTTAGTTAGCAGAGCTGGACCCCTCATCCCAGAGTTCTTCAGGTGCAGTTTGGGATGTTGCCTCCGTAGGATCCTTAGCAAATGCAGGAGTGGGTAAGTGACTGGGTACATTATCCTTGCTGAGAATATTCCCTTCACCTCCTTCTTGGAATAACTGTTGACCAGCTCTGAAGTATTATTTATTAGTAGGATTTTTTATAAATTCTGACTCTAGAAATAAACAGTTCTCTGGTGGTAAAGCGGCTCTTGGAGTGCAATGTCCATGGAAAATGTCCTTAGTGACACACAGGTGTCTGGATGCTCTTTTGGGGAGTTCCTTGCATTGTTCCCTAATCTGTGATGCAGAATTTCATTGGATAACAGCAGCTGAGATGAGGTGACTCATCCCAGCCCCGTGTGCCTTTGCAGGGACCAACTCCCTTCAGGAGACTGGCACCACCTGGGGCAGGTTTAGGGCAGAATTGCGGGTCCTGGAGCTCCACTTGGAGCTCACATACACAGCACCAGGACCTGAGAGCTCCTTTCCAGCCCCAGGACCTGAGAGCTCCTCTCCAGCCCCAGCAGCTCCTCTCCAGCCCCAGCACCTCCCCTCCAGCCCCATCAGCTCCTTTCCAGTCCTATCAGCTCCTTTCCAATCCTGTCAGCTCCTTTCCAGCCCCAGCAGCTCCTCTCCAGCCTCCAGCCCCTTCATTCCCTGCCTTTTCATCCCCGTACTGGGTGGGGATTGATCCATAGTCCCCAGGGATGGGATGAGTGGTGTGGCAGCTCCAGTGCTGACTCTGGAGCACAGACAGGCTCCAGCCTGGGACTCTCACAGGTTGTAGCCTATGCAGGGAAATCTGTGCTTTCTGAGGTGTCACATGAATACAAGGCTCTGCAAACTGTAAGTAAGGGTTTAATGCTTGTTTTGTCTCTGGGGTTTGTTGTGCTGTGTGTGCAAAATGAGGGTCCCAGTGGCTTCCCTGGTTCTGTATCTCTGTACGACTTCTCCTCCTGGCGAGCTCCAAGCCAGCTGCTCTGGGAATCAATTGATTTGCTACTAAAAGCCTAAACTGGAGTCACTGATCTTTAGTAAAACCCCCTTAAACAGTGTATTTTGGTTCAGTGATAACTTGTGTGCATTAGAGGGAAGAATTCCTGACCAATTTGAGCCCAGTTAGTGGGATTTTGATGAGGAAAGGCTTTAAATGGTATTTAACAAAGCGCATAAGGAATGTTGTGGGATTTTTCCAAAGTGGAACTGAGCTGCCACTTCCAAACACTGTTCTCCTTGTGGAATCACCCTTGTGGTCAGCCCTGAAGGCAGCTGAGGAGGAAAAACAGGAGAAGGAATGGGAAAATAGGAGGTGGTCAGGATTTTTGCAAGAGGAAAAGAGCTGGAATTTTATTATCCTTTTGTCATCCTTTTAATAATCATTTTAGTATAATGTTGTCATCAATTTGTGTAGTGGTCAACAGGCTTTGAGTAAAATTTTTGTTCTGGTGGAAGATGGGGGTTGGAATGAGATGATCTTCAAGGCCCCCTTCCAACCCACCCCGTTCTGTGATTCTGTGAAGATGTTCTTTGCTTTTTATTTTAAATGACACAATTGAAAATCCAACATCAGCATCCTTGCTTGAAAAAGGAATTTGTTGTTTTTTCCAAATTGGAACCAAATAAGGAGATTTGTTTATATTTTTGCCTGAATAGACATCAAATTTAAACTAAAATTTCCTGTGCCCAGTGTTAAGCTGAAAAGAGAAAACTATTTCTTCCCTTTTCTCTAAGGAAAATTGTCTCCCTGTTTTTTGGGAGGATACCAGTGTGTCCTCAACATGTGCTCCTGATATAAGCACCTTTTCCTATTTCTGCCCTGGAAATATTGGGAATCTGCATTAATTGATGTTGGTATTAATTTATTCATTGATCCAGGCTTGAAGGCTTGGTGTGCAATTTTTCCAGTTGTGGCCATTCCATTAAATTTTAATGCCTGGACAACACGGATACATGGGCTGGAATTGTGTTCCTGCTTGTGGCAATGATGGATTTTGTAGTGAAAATTCAAAATGTGGCTGTTTGGGTTTTCCAAAGAGTTTGTGAAACCCGTATTAAATGAGGTGAGTGATTTAAATGAGGTTTACCTCCATGATCCAGAGGTAAACTGAATCCCTGGAGTAATGATGGAGAGACTGCTGTTGAACCTGGATCTCAAGGGACGTCAGCCTTTGCTGTGGAAGGGAGAGGGCGTGGATGTGGGACGTGTTCCCATGAGGATATGAGGTGTGTTCCCACATGAATGTGGGATGTGTTTCTGGGGGATATGGGATGTATTCCCAGTGGATGCGGGATGTGTTCCTGCATGGATGTGGGATGTGCTCCCAGTGGATGTGGGATGTGTTTCCAGTGGATGTGGGGTGTGTTCCCTTGTGGATATAGGATGTATTCCCATGTGGATGTGGGATGTGTTTCCAGTGGATGTGGGATGTGTTCCTACACATGCGGACATGTCCGTGCTGCCTCCCACCTTTCCCATGTGTGGGATCAGCCTGGAATCCATGCTTGGAGCATGGGGAGGGCCAGGCCAGTGACTGCTTTCCTGGTGCTATTGTCTCCAGACAGGACTGAGCTCCAGAGGGCCATGGAGCACAACAGCCAGCTGGACAAGGAGATCCTGGCGCTGCGGGCGCGGGTCCAGACGCTCGACCTGGAGAGGAAAGCGTTCCTGGAGCTGGTGAGGATCCACCAAGCCAAGCCAACAATCCTGGGCTGGCTCCTGGAAGTCATCCCCGCTCCCAAACCTGCCCTGCCTTCCCCTTTCCCCTCCCTGTTCTATGCCCAGTCTTTCCAGAGCTGCAGTTTGGCTGTGTCATGGTTCATGGAGCAGTAGAATTTGTGAAGCAGGCAGAATGCAGCTCTGGGAGCTTCCTTCCATGCAGGAAGAGTTTGAGGGACTCCAACTGAGTGAGGGCATGAGGATTTTGGGACACATTTTCCTGTGCCCGTGGAGAGGGATCAGCTCCCTGCTCCTGGTTGGTGTTTACCCCAACTCAGGTGTGTAAACAGAGTAAGAAACACATGTGCCTTTCTGTGGACTGGATTAAAGAGTTCAGTTTACCTAAGTTTAGCCTAAACCCCTCAGGAGCTGGTTTGAAATCCATTTGAAATGTATGCTCATTTTTGATCCCTCTCAGCCCCTTTGGTTTTTAACTCAGCCACATTGATTGATTTGCTTATTTTCTGTGGCCTCTCTTCATGGAATGACTTACTATTACATTACTATTACATTACTATTAGTTAAATCCTTGGTGTCATACAGCCAGGATTCTCTAAATGCCACCTAGAATTAAGGAACAATTAAGGAACTATCAACCAGATAATTCCTTACTGAGGTTGCCAACAGGGAAAGGATATAAGAGTGTGCTTCCTGTTAAAATGTGTCATTGGGCACAAAATCTGCTGCTGTTCTTATCTCCTGATTTCCTTAGATCAGCCTTTGAGAGCCTGGAATTGCCTCTGCCATCCCAGCACTGAGAGCTCTTGGCTGTCTTGCAGTTCTCTCACGTAAAATGAGTATTGTTAAATAATTACAAGTATCTCTGAGAAGATACTTTTCAAATTATATTTATCAGATAATGTCTTGAATGGGATTTATTCCCATTTGAGGGGTTCAGAATTTTACAAATTTTTTTTTTATAGTACAGAATAATTTATAGTTTTGTTCCTTACATTTAAAAAAGTGCTGGTTCTTCCATGTCTGTCACCACAAACCTTGTATTTACAGTCTCTTTCTGGAGCTGCAAAAAACCATAACTTAGTTCAAATTCCTCTGTTTACTTTTTTAACATTCCCAATAATGTTTTCCTTGCTATAGGGCATTTCAGTCATTATGGATACACACGTGTATGTACAGATTACAATAAAGTAGAAATATAATATTAAAATCTATTTATTTATATATATATGTCTATATAGACAAAATACATACAGATATATGTGACATACTGTGGTCACTGAACAGGAAAAAATGTAGCCAGACTGAGATCAGTTCCAGCCACATGTTAAGCTAAAAGCAAATTCCCTTTATTCCTTAGGAATGGGGTTTAACTGTTGGCACAGTGTGGACGCTGAAAAGCTGCTGGCAGAGAAAAATCCAGCATTTTGCAAGTATTCTGCGGAAGTCCTTGGTTTCCACATAAACAAGCAAGATGGTTTTCTAAACATCTTGCAGCTGTGTCTTATTAGGAGTCTTAACAGGTGGTGTGGGGTCTGGCCAATCACTTGGAGAGGTGGTTGGACCAGGGACCAATGATCCTTGCCATAGACCAATGCAAGGATTATATAAGGCCTGCCTGTAATTAAAGTGGGATATCATTTCCTGTAACTGGAGCTCTGACTCAGACCTCTATTTGTCCTTGCCGCCTGTGCTGCAACAGCATAGAAGTTGAGAACCCCTCAATTTTTAATTTATAGAAGTAAAAAATGTACGTTATTACCAACTACAGCAGCTCTGTGTCCTGAAAGATGTTTTCTTGCCTGTGGGTTATGAAGAGCAGGGGAGGAACAGGGTGGGCAGCTGGTCTGGGATGAGCTGTAGGGTGAAGAGCTGGTGCTGGTAATGGAATTCCATTGATCCCACGGATGGAAGACACTAAAAGGTGTCCTGAGAAATAGCAGTTGGAATCTGACACAATGTGGGTGTGGTCAGGAAGTGAAATAAATTCAGCAAAATCACCCTCTAATGGATTGTGCATTCCCACTTTTGCTGCTCCTTGTCTGAGGCCATTCAGCAGCTGGAGCAGCCACAGGACCTCAATCAATCCCTCAGGATAAGGAATAGCAATAAATTAATAATAGATATGCAAATTGAACATTCACCGAAACTCAAAGCAGGTGTTTTGTGTTGCAGGTGGAGCAGCTCAAAGAGGAGATCTGTGAGTACCAGCGGAGCGAGAGGCCGGAGCCTCCACTGGCCGAGGGAGCTGGAACGGCCTCACTGCAGGTGTTTCCAAGGGCTCGCTCTTTGTCATTCCAGAAAAACAGGGTCCCCTCTGCATCCCAGACCCTAGCTGTCTGTGAGAACCTGTTCTGGCGTTGGAGGGTTTTGCTCCTAGGGCCTAGAGATGAAGCTGATGTGACTCATGTTTTATTTCTGAGAGACTCGGGTGGCCTTGGAATCACTCTGTGCTTGCATGGGAAGGATATGGAGCTGTTGGAGCTGAGTGAGGAGGCCAGGGAGATGCTCTGAGGGCTGGAGCCCCTCTGCTCTGGAGCCAAGCTGGGAGAGCTGGGGGTGTCCATCTGGAGAAGGATCCGGGGAGACTTTAAACCCCTTCCAGTGCCTAAAGGGGGCTCCAGGAGAGCTGGAGAGGGACTTTGGACAAGGGTCTGGAGTGTCAGGACAAGGGGGAATGGCTCCCAGTGCCAGAGGGCAGGGTCAGATGGGATACTGGGAAGGAATTGTTCCCTGTGAGGGTGGTGAGGCCCTGGCACAGGGTGCCCAGAGCAGCTGTGGCTGCCCCTGGATCCCTGGCAGTGTCCAAGGCCATGCTGGACAGGGCTTGTAGCAACCTGGGATAGAGGAAGGTGTCCCTGCCCATGAAACAGGATGGGCTTTAAGGTCCCTCCAACCCAATCCATCCTGGGATTCTGGGATCTCAATCCTAGTTCTGTGCTAATGTTGATTTTCTCTCAGTCACAGGGCACACGGGAAGAAGCAGGAGCTGGTGAAGACGCTGGTGCCAGCAGAACTGCCCCATTTCAAGAACATGGAGATCAGGGTTGTGAAACTCTCCACAAGAGGTGAGAGGTGTAGAAATACTTCACCCCTTGTACTGCCACTGGTTCCTGGTGCTGTGCCTCTGGTGCTCTGTCTTGCAAGATTATTTGATTATTGAATTGTTTGAAATACTCTTTAGGACTTTGTTCTTCTGCTCCCCAATGGGAGAATTTGGAGGTGATGCAGTCCTGAGGAATCACTTCCTCCAGTTAAATGCTGTCACTTCCTCTAGTTTGTTGCTTTCCTAAAGAAGGGAGTTGGGCTTTTGGTGCTCTCCGCAGACAAAAATGTTGTTTTTAAACCTGTTTTGGTGCTGGGAAATTTTCTCTGGATTTGGTTGCTCTCCAGGAGTGCACCGAAACACCTGGCTTTCAACCATAAATATGTAAACAGGGATTTCTAAGGGAATTCAAAGTTTTGTTCTCCCAGTACCTGGTCAGGAGCTGCCACGCCTCTTTTGGCAGGTTCAGGGAGGAATGGGGGGCTGATCCCATCCCTCTGGCTCTTTTCCCTTCAGATTCCCAAGCCTGTTCTCCGCCTCAAGCAGCTGAATTTGCTGTTGCCTCTCTGCTGTTGGCAACCTCGTGCCTGACCTGTTTCCTGCCCGGACCTTCATCATTTCGTTGTGTAGATCCCATCACCCCTAATTCCCACCTAAATAAGGACAGGCACAGACCATGGTGGATGTGAGACTGGAAGTCACCAGGAGAGTGTGAGGGAAACCTCGGCTTTTCCTCGCTGGTGGGGAGCAGGTGGGGTGCAACTCCAGCCTTGGTCATGCTGGGTTTTGGTGTGCAGGTGCCGGGAAGCCGTGGAAAACATCGAGGGCAGGAATTCCCAGCTCCTTCACAAGCTGCAAAAACTGGAGCAGGAACGCGAAGGTTTGGTTGAACGCAATGAGGAGCTGGAATCAGTTCTGGGAGAGACACAGATCCAAACCAAGCAAGAGAAGGAACAGCTGGAGAGCGAGGTGGAGGGACTGCACCAGAAAGTGAGTAGGGAATAGGAGAGACGAGGTTTGGGTTTCTTTCATTCCAGCTGCTTTTCTCTCTGACTGGAAAAATAAAATGATGTCTGACCTGGCCCTGCACTCTGCTGTGTTTAGTTTGACAAGAAATACAGCCAGAAAAACCTGCCAGTTTGGGAGATAAGGGGGAAGGCAGGAAAAAATCCCATCAGGTAGTAAATGATTCTTGGGTGGAAGTGCAGATTCCCCAGTGTTACGGCAGTGTTGTCTTTTCCATTTCCTGTTTCCCTCACAGAATCCCAGACTGCTTCAACTGGGAAGGGACCTTAAAGCCCGTTCAGTTCCCCCCCCCTGCCATGGGCAGGGACACCTTCCACTATCCCAGGTTGCTCCAAGCCCCATCCAACCTGGTCTTGGACACTTCCAGGGATGGGACAGCCACAGCTGCTCTGGGCACCCTGTGCCAGGGCCTGCCCACCCTCCCAGGGAACAATTCCTTCCCAATATCCCATCTGACCCTATTGTCTGGGACAGTGATGCTCCTTGGTCCCAGGAAATATCAGCAGTTAAGTGTCCTGGTGGCAGAAGACTGCACTTTGGCTTTTCCCCGGGGACAGGATCTTGTAGATGTGTCAAACAGTGCTGGATGTGAAGGACCAGGATCTGCAGTGCCTAGGGACATCCCTCTGAACACACAAATCAAAGGACAGGGAACTTTTCCTGTCTCATGGTGCAGCAGCTGCTGTGAGTGGGGCTGGTCATGTCTCTTCGAAGAGCTCTGACATCCATCTTGAGAAGCTCTGCTCAATCTTGATCAAGATGTGACCTCAGCAGCCTCTTCCTGACCCGGGTCCTACTTGATTTTGGGTACCCTCAGGGCAACCTGGATCTATTCCTGTTAATAGGACAAGTCCACTCAAATCATGCTTTGACTTCTGGAGGTGGATAGAAATTCTTTATTATTTGCATGTGACAAATGGGAACCTTTGAGAAATCACAGATGTGAAGCACTTCATTGAACATCTGGTTTTCCAGAACCATGGCAACACTGGGGGCCTCGTTGAGCACCTGCAGGGCCACCTCCATCCTCTGAGCGAGGATTAAGTTGTGGCTGAAGCCTGTCAGGCTGATGCTGCCTTTGTCAGGGTGGTTTTTAGCCTCAGTTTTCTGGAGGGACTCTCCGTCCCTCTGGAGTAGCTCTGTGAGGAGCACTGGCACTACAGGCTGGGTTGGCACTGCTTCCCCAGGGAAAATTCTGTGTGGAGCATCACTGCCAGGGCACCTGATCCCTTACAGAGGGAGTAGCTGGGGAATTTACAGCCAGAGAGAACAGAGGAAAACAGAGTTTGGTCTGGGTAGGTGGGATTCTCCCCACAAAGGCTGGCTGAGGAGGTCCTTCCCATGGGCTGAGGTTCTGCTGCCTGGCCAGGAGCTCTTCCTTGCTGGAGCTCTTGCCCTCTGCCCTCTGTCTGTGCTGGAAACCTCTCTGCGGTGGGCCTAGATTGATCCATCCTTCCTGGCTGGCAGCTGCACCAGTCCAGAGTGTCCCTAGGGGATTTCTGAGGTGAGGTGTTAGTCCCCTCCAGGTTTTCAGTCAGGAATGATGTGTCCTAACACCTGGTGTTGGGTTAAAACGTGGTGTAGGAGATGGTTCTGGTGTATCCCACATGGATACAAATCTCCAAGCTGGATTGCTCAAAGGAAGGGATGAGGAATTCCCTGTCCATAGCCTCTGGAAAAGCCTCTATACACAGGCTGAAGGCAAGTTCAAATACCTTAATGAAGTTGCCAGTGGCACCATGACTGTCTCCTGTCTCAGAGGATCCATGTGCCAGCTCTGGGATGGGATGGAAAAGTGTCTGCCCACAAATGGCAGTGCTTTGGTTTAACGTGGGTCTTGTTCAGCTCACACCAAACTCTTCCCCCTTGGAGCAGAGTAAACATAGCCCTCCACAAATCAAACATGATGTGTTTTCAGTTTGGACAAATCACTGCTTTGATCGGTGGGTTGTCACACAGATCCCTGGGAATGCTGTGCTTGGGAGCCAAGGAGATGTGGGGCATTTTGGCTGTAGAGGCTTGGCAGCTGCTGCAGCTGGAAAAGGACCATTTTGAGGGGTGCAGGGCCATGGAGCAGAGACAGGATGGATGAGGAGGTGGGTTTTAACCCTTGGCTAGATCCATCTGCTTAGCTGGAGGTTGCTGAGCTGTGTCCTGCATTCCCAAGGGGCTTTAAGAGCCCTGGAGATAAGGAGAGAAGGGGCTGGAGCCTGGGGAAGGCAGTGCTGCCAGAGGGTTTTCAGTCTTGGCACAGCTGCAGAAGCCTTGTGGGCTGGTCAGGCTGTGGCTCAGGACCAGGACAGTGGGATACAGAGTGAGGATTGTTCTGCCCCTGGCATGGGATTGGGAGCACAAATTAAGTGCTTGAAAGTTAATGGCTTGGAGGGAGAATAACAAAATGCATTGCTGGGTATCAACTGACCAAAGACTGGCTGGGGGTGAAGAGGGGAGGTATGTTTTGCGTTTGGGATCCCTTTTGGAGCTCCAAAGTCTTGCTGTACCCCAAATTGTCATCCAGTCATGCAAAAGGAGGGTTGTTTGTTGTTCAGCTCTTCTGTGAGAGGTCTAGGTGTTTCACCCCACTTTTAAGTGCTTTTAATACCTTGGTTAGCTCACATCTTTGATTTAAAAGCAGTGTTGCAGCAGCTTTCCTGTGTTTTGGAGACCATTCCCTGCTGGGAGTTCCAGTGGACCCAGCTGGTGCCAGGAACTCATCAGGGAGAGCAAAGCTCAGGGGCTTTGAGGTGCTGCTTTGGAAATGGACTGGGATCGGCAGGGACTTGGCACTTCTTTGGCTTTGAGATTACATATCAGGAAGAATTTATTTGCTGTGAGGGTGGTGAGGCCCTGGCACAGGGTGTCCAGAGAAGCTGTGGCTGCCCCACCCTTGGAAGAGTCCAAGGCCAGGTTGGACGGGGCTTGGAGCACCCTGGGATAGTGGAAGATGTCCCTGCCCACGGCAGGGGGTGGAACTGAATGGGCTTTAAGGTCTCTTCCAACCCAAACCAGTCTGGGGTTCTGTGGAGCTGGATTTCGTCTCCCTCCAGTGTCCCAGCTCATTCCAGGAGAGTCAAGCTCAGGCAGTTGGACAGTCCAGCCTGTGGGTTTAGGAATAAGCCCAAACTGGATTTCAAGCCCAAGCAGTGAAACTGCCCAGGCTCCTGCTGGCAGCAGAGCAGGGGGGCTGCCAGTGCCAGGACTTGGATTTTGGAAAAGGGTCTGTGGGATCCCTAATGGGGAGGAGAAGCTGAGCTGCTCCCCTGGGATGATCCTTAGTTGGGCTGCTCCAAGCTCCTTTGAGCCTTTTTAAACTTCAGGACCAAAAGCTTTTCCCCCAAGGGCAGATGTTCTTGAGGAGGTGATCCAAATGCAGAGTGAGACCTTGTCCAAGCTCCCACCTGCCAGGAGGTGCCAGGAGGAGCCGAAGTCAGTGGTCACAGAGGTCAGTGCTTTGCTGTCCCAAATCCTGAGTCCTTGGAGCCCTTCTGGAGGGACTAACAAATTCCTATGAGCAGTGAAGGGAGCGGGATGAGTCCTGATGGACCAGATTGAACATCTGCTTGGATGAGATCAGCACTCCCAGCACAGGGAACAAGGATGACCCAGCACCTAAACTGAGGTGTCTAAGGGTCCTCCATGTTGGGGGAGCACCACAATGTGTGGCAGCTTTGAGTTTTCACCATGTGCCTGGGTTGTTTCACTTCTTTTGTGGAGCAGAATTCCGTCTTTTCTGGCTTGAGTCCGAATGACTCCTTCCTCCTTGGAGCAGCAGGATGAGGGATGAGCTGGAGCTGGCCATGCACATCCTCTTCTGTTCCTTGCTCCCAACATGGGGCTTATCCCGTAACAGCAGCACAAGGAGTGCTTTAGGAGTAGTTGTGCATTTAGTTGTGAGTTCTGGTTTGGTTTTAACTTGGGGTTTGTCCATATTCAGATCACCAGTTTGGAAACAGAGTTGCTTGAGGTGCAGAAGAACAAAAGTGAGATGAACGGGAATGAGCAGGTGGCATCTGGAGCTCAGGAGATGCAGGAGGTGAGAGCTTTTCCTTGGGAAATGAACTGTTCTGTTTAGAAATGTTTTAAATGAGGATATTAAATGAGCATCTGAAGTAACCCTCTCCTGGGGATGCTATTTGTCACCACCTCCTGAGGATTTGTAGCCCCTCAGCTCATGCAGATGGGTGGATTTTTGGAGGAAAGCAGCCAACATGATCTCACGATCTCCATGAAAACTCTCCCCTTAGGAAGTTGTCTTGCCTTCAGCTCTGTCAGCTGAGGAGTTTGTTGTCTCCCCATGAGAGTGAAGTTTTTACCTGTGTGAAGGTGCTCAGTTCTTGTTTAGGGTTTAGTGAAACCGAGGTATGTGTAGGTACATTTAAAGCTGATTCATATCAGGTTCTGGGTTAACTTTCCTGTCTGTTTGTTCCTCGCCAGCCCAACAATTGGATCTGCCTGGTGTGTCAGCCAGACAGAGATGGGAGAGGAGCTTCCCAAGGTGTTTTGGGTCAGTGGAGGTTCTGCCAGCCCTGGATAAGAGGTGTAGGAATTCCACTGGAAACATTTGAGAACCTTTTTTCTCCTCTTCTAGTTTCCTAGACACATTTCCTGCAATCTGCTTCTCTCTGCGAAGAAAAAAACAATGTTGTGGGAATGACTCTTAATATTTCTTGTTCCAGATGTTGGAAAGCTGTCAGGAAACAATAGACAAGTTGGGAAGTCAGCTGGGAGAGAGGAGAGAACGGAGAAAGCAACTGGCATCTGAGCTGGAGTTGCTGCGGGAAGATCTGAAGGCTGAGAAGGTGATTCTGGGCAGCCAGGTATGTCCAGCCCCTGTGGTGGGGCTCTCTGCAGGAGCCAGCTGCCTGTGGATGCTCCTTGAAACATCCCCAGGTGCCCCCCAAGCTCATTGCTTGGCATCTCTTGATGCATTTCTCCAGCCCAGCCACTTTCAAACCTTTGGCGGAGGGTTTTCAATCCATCTGCTCTCTTGGCACCATCTCTAACTCCAAAATTTACTTTTTTTATTCAGTGGATCTAATACCGAATCAGTAATTCCAACTTTGTGGCCAAACCCTGATTCTCCAGAGGGCAGAGTGGGAGTTTTCAGACTCATGTATTAATTGCAGGAATCGAACACCCCAGAGCCAAATGAATATCCTTCTGGGATCCCAGGACTGCTGGGATTTCCCCAAGGACCTTGGCATACTTCACTTGAACCAATTTAGGTGCTAAATCAACTCCTGGGGATTTCCCTGCTGGGAATGTTTTTGGAAATGTTGTATTCCAGCTGGGCCACAGAGGAGAGACAGTGAGTGGTGCCAGCAAAATTGTACAAAGGCTGCCAGGACAAGGGCTGAAAATTAGAGTAAAAATTTAGGAGATTGGCAGATCTGTGGCCTGAACAAAGGGACCTGGCAATGGGAGACTGGCAACGGGGGGGGTCACAGCTATGAAAAATCCCATTTTTTAGCATTCTGAGAGGCCTTAGATCAGTTTGTGAGTCCTGTCACTTCCTTGAATCCAAGTAAAAATCCATGGAAGTCCTGAGCTGTTGGCACAGCTCCACAGACTCAGATGCTCCTAGAGGAACAGTGGCATCTAGAGGCCAGGGGTTGGTCGTGCTGCAACAAATCCACGCTGAAGCTCAGGATCAAAGCTCGGGATGAAAACAGCCTATTTGGGAGGAAGAGGCTGGGTCAGTCTATCAGTACTCACATGGAAAGGAATTGTCTGATCTGGGGGATGGTGGGGAAAATGGGAAGAGTCCTTTTTTAACTCTTGCCTCCCAGTAGTTCAACCTACTCATGATCCAGGGACCTTTGAATACAAATCATCCACCCCTGAAAGTCTGGTTGGAATTCAGTCACCCACTGGCCGGTGGTCTCCTTGAAGGAGGAGCTGTTTTCCCATCGAGGGGATCAGGAGGAGATGGAATACAGAGCCCTGTGTTAGACTGGAACAGCCTTTAGCATAGAGACCTTTGCATGTGTTCGGTGAATTCCTGGCTTCCCGCATGGGCTCATTCCCTTTGGATGGAGCAGCTGCAATGAATCATTTCCTGACAGTGCTGGAAACAAGCTTGGCATGAAATCATTGGGTTCTGTCACCTGTAAATCTCTTCTTGTTTTTAGAAGATTTTTGGACATTTGAGAGGAGAAATCTTTTTCTGAGCTTGTCATTCAGGGTGTGTTTCATCCACTGACTCTGTTGTTTCCTCTCCAGGGGTTGCCTGACTCCCACTCGGCGCTCTCAAGCCACAGAAACACCTTCCCGAATCTCCAGAGAACATCAGCCAGCAGGGATCTTGTGGATGTATCCCATGAGAAACTGCACAAAGACAGTGCTTTGATAGATCCAGAGGTGAGACATGGAAAGAATTCCCAGTTGTTGTGGTGCCTGATGCAGGCAGGAGCTGCTGGGGTGTGTTGCTCAAATATGAACAAATTTGTCCTGGTATAGATAAGATGCCTTGGAATTGAAATACCAGGAAATACCTGGGATTGAAAGCTCAGGAAGAGCTGTTGATTAAAAAGCTTTAGGAAACAAAGTTGCTGTTGGTGTCTAGTGAGGATAATGGTGTTTGTGTCTGAAGGATTTGGGTCCATCACTGCTGAGCAGCAGATCTAACACCGAGCAGACTCCAGTTGTGATTCAGCTGGGAGTTCCTCTGTCCTGGTGCATTTCTCCTTTCCTGCCCTTTTTATTTCTTGGCATCTTCTCCTCAAGTCTCGGGTTCAGGGTGTGCTGTTACCTGGTGTTACAGGGTTAGGTGACGCTGGGAGTGAAGAAGCCATTTCTAGAGAGGTGTTTGGGGTAGAGTTGGAGCGCCTCTGTGAGAGGCACCTGAATCCACACCTTGTGCTCCTCCTGTTTTGCCAAGAGCTGCTGCTTTTGTAAAGAGCTTTAGCACGTGCTGTAAGTCCCTGGGAGCTGCAGATGGACCACAGTAGGATGAAATCAAATAAAGAACCATGGCTTGATGGTAGTTTAGACACAGCTACTTTCTGTGCAGGAAAAAGGACTCGCACATGTCTCCGAGGGGGAAGAGCTGCAATAATTTAGCCACAGAATCACAAGCCATGTCTTGCTGGAGTCCCCGAATTGCCCTGTACTGCTCAAAAGATTTCCATCAGAGCAAAGGAAATCCAAGTCGTGGTGTTTTCTGACCTTACAGACCTCTGAAGTCCTGCAAGACAGAGAACAGAGTCCCAAAGTGGAACAGAAACAGGAAGATCCCTGTGCAGATGCAAAGACCTATGAGGAACAGATGGCTAAAGTAGTGTTTTTGGAAGAACAGATCAAAAACCTGAGGGAAGAACAAGAACTGCTCTGGTAAACCTTAACAAAGCCTATGGTATTTTCTGCTCCTTGTCTTTGCTGTCGTATTTTTTGAGTCTTTTCCAACTGCCCGTGGGGCTGCTCCTGGCAAAAATGGGCCTGGCATCTTCGTGTTGTTCTTAGGTCAGCATCTCTGATTTTTGTGAATTCCCTCAGTGCCATCAGGATCAGCCAGGATTAAAGATTTTTTTCTGCAGCTCTCCCAGATTGTGAGCAGCCTAAACGGGAGCTGTCCTTAGGGAGGAGGATTCTTCCCTTGGAGTTGGACTAACGAGGTCCCAAAACTCTCCTGTTGTGGGTTTGGGCTCCTCAGGGCTCACTGCTGGCAGCCGTTGGTGGTCCTAGTCCCACTGGAGATTTGGGGAGTCTTTGGAATCTGGGTGTCCTTGGAGGGGAGGTGTCAGCAGGCATTGGTCTGACTCCCCTTTTTGAGGAGATCAGGACAAATTTGGAGCTGGAGCATCTGAGCTCAGGCTCTCCTCAGTAAATAAAAGCTCGGATTAAATCTGGTATGTTTACAGAGATCTGGGTTACTGGTACTGGGATAAAGTACAACCAGGAGAAGGCAGGTAGGGAGCTGCTAAGGAATCATGGAATCATTCAGGCTGGAAAAGCCCTCCAAGATGATCGAGTCCAGCTGTTTCCCAGCACTGCTATGTTCACCCCTAACCCATGTCCCCAAGTGCCACATCCACAGGTTTTTTGAACACTTCCAAGGATGGTGATTCCAGCCTGCACAGCCTGTGCCAGTGCCTGGACATCCAGGACACAGAATCACAGAATCCCAGGCTCTTCTGGGGAGGAAGGGATCTTGAAGCTCATCTCATTCTACCCCATAGGTAGGGTCACCTTCCACTATCCCTGGTTGCTCCAAGCCCTGTCCAACCTTGCCTTGGACACTTCCAGGGATGGGGCAGCCACAGCTGCTCTGGGCTTGGATGGAGAAAATGGAGATGGAGTTTGGGTGAAGATAAGTCAGACAGCTGGAGTGGGACACCTGAGCTCTTATTCCAGTACTTTCCTGTGACTTTGAGTCCAGAGCAGCTCCCATGCCTTTGTGAGGATTTCTTAGCCAGCCCATTACCTCCTCCCGGGGAGAGCTGAGCCTTTGGACTCACGTGGTTTTGTGAGAAGTGTCCCAGGGAGACTGACCCTTGCCCAGAACTGCTGCACCCAGGATTGAATCCCCTTTGGAGCCTCCTGAGGGGCTTGAGCATTTCACTGGACTCTCATCTCCCAAGTTTTTCCCCTTTATAGGTGTTTTCCCTGGGTATGTGTAGTTATCTCTCTCCTTTACTATTTCTCCTTCAAGCTCTGAATTACTAGAGAGCAACAAGAAGAAGGAGGAGCTGGAAAAGCAGCTCGAAGAGAGCAATGAAGAGAAACGGATGTTGCTGGAAGAAATTGCCCAGCTCAGATGTGACATCCGGAGTGCCCGGGAGCAGGGCCCCAGCGGAGACACGAGGAGGATGATCCCAGGCTTGGAGCAGAGGGAGAACAGGTTTCTCCCATGGCAGAGCTCAGCAGGCAGTTTAGAGGGGAGTCTTAAACAGGTATGGGCACCCTGTACCCTGCTTTTTGTCACTAATTGGGTGGCAAAACTTAATTAAAGTGGGCCAGAAGCCAGTCCTGTGGTGTGAGTGATGGCTGGAAATTAGGGATATGTTCATTTCCTTGTGTTGTGCTTTTGGATGTGGTGGGAACTTGGATAAACTGAACTGATTTCACATGACAGAAATAAGTGATTTAAATGGAGTTTGTTCACCTTTCTCACCTTGTGAGCTGGAAGAGAAAGGGAGGTGCAGATGTCCCTGCCTAACAGGGAGGAAATGATGGAAGAACTCAGGATGGGGAGACTGAGGAGGAGCTCAGCTTCTGTGCAAGGATTTGGGAGAGAAGATAGGACAGCGTGGTCTGTATGGCCAGGGTGGGAGTGGAAAGTAGAGGATCGGAGTCTAGTTGTATCCAAGAAGCAGAAAATGCATCGAGGTGGAGCAGAGCAAGACACAAGGAGTACAGTGGGTGTGGGAAGGGATCCTGATAGAAACAAGTGGGGAAAACCCCACAAAACCAATGGTGCCAATGGATCTCCAGGACGACTGACACTGCCAGATCCCACAGTGCTGGATCAAGACTTTTCCCAGCTTGGGAAGTTATCTGGGGATTATCTGAGAAGGCAGATTTGGTCTTCAGTGAATTCCATCTGGTCCCAAGAGCAGAGGGTGAAGACATAAAGTGGGAATGCAGATCCAGAGATGGCTGAAAGTGATGCTGGAAAGAAAGGCTTTGGTATAACCCAAGCAGAGATTTTGGTGTGTGTGCCAGGAAGGTGGGTGAACCAAGGAGCTCAGTTATCTCCAAAGAGCCACTGCAGACCATCTGTGACACCTCCCAGTGTCCAGGCTCTGTCCTGTTGTGTTCCTGTCCTGCTGCCAGGACTCACCTTTCTCCTGATCCCTCTGCAGGCTAGGCTGGCTGTGTCACTCCTGCTTGGATGCCTGAGTGAGACTCTGGTACAAGAGTCCAAAGTGCCCTAGTGGTTTTGCTTTGATTGGCCAGATTTGTTTTAACAGGGGAATTTTTTTTAGCATTCCCTCATCCAGGTTATCACATCTTCACCCTCGGCCTCGGGAGTTGTATTGGCTTCTCTGAGGGGATGGAGAGAATCATTGAATCATTGAGCCACTAAGATGATTAAGTTCAACTATTAACCCAGCATTGCATATTCACTACAAACCATGTCCCCAGGTGCCACATCCACATGGCTCTTAAAGCCCTGCAGGGACAGGGAAGGGAGCAGGACATGGTGTGGGGACAGAGAAACACCAGGCTTTACCCATCCTCCTGCCCAAATGCCCTTAAATCCAAATGGCTTCTGCTGTCATTAATCACCTTTATCCTGCCTTAAATTTAATTTTGATGTCACTTCTGCTATTCCTGCAGAGTCTGTCCGAGGAGAGGTTCCAGCAGCAGGAGGAGAAGCTGCAGCAGCTGCGCCAAGACCTGCGGCGGGTGCAGAACTTGTGCAGCTCCGCCGAGAGGGAGCTCAGGTACGAGAGGGAGAAGAACGCCGACCTCCAGAGGCAAAATCTGCTGCTCCAGCAGGAATGCACCAAGGTAGGGACAGAGCCAGGCTCTCAGTGTGCTCCTCCTCAGCTCCTCGGGAATTATGGCCACGAGGGCTGCAGCCTCTCTGGAAGGGCTGGGGAGAGCTGGGGGTGTTCGCCTGGAGAAGAGAAGGCTCCAGGAAGATCTGAGAGCCCCTTCCAGTGCATGAAGGGTCTCCAGGAGAGCTGGAGAGGGACTTTGGACAAGGGATGGAGTGCCAGGACAAGGGGGAATGGCTTCCCACTGCCAGAGGGCAAGGATAGATGGGATATTGGGAGGAATTCCTGGCTATGAGGGTGGGGGGGCCCTGGCACAGGCTGCCCAGAGAAGCTGCGGCTGCCCCTGGATCCCTGGAAATGTTCCAGGCACAGTTGGACAGGGCTTGTAGCAACCTGGGATAGTGGAAGGGGTCCCTGCCCCCGGCAGGGGGGTGCAACCAGGTGATCCTTAAGGCCCCTTCCTACCCAAACCGCTCTGGGATTCTGTGACGAATTTCACTGCCTCCAGATAAAACATGCTTTACTTCCTCTGTGGTTCCTCTTTTGCTCATTCTGGAATCCTGTTCCCCTTTCCTAGCCAAGCCATTCCATCTGATTTATGCTGAAGTATAAACCTGATTTCTTCTCCGGGATCTCAGGTCAAAGCTGAGCTGAAGCAGGCCCGGGCCAAACTCTCAGACACCACAGAAACGTGTTCCTCCCTCTCAGCACAGTGGGAGAGGAGCCAGCAGAAGGTCAAGGAGCTGGAACTGGAGCTCTCCAAGTGCTCCCAGGCTGACAAGCTCCAGAGCAGCCTCCAGGAGAGGCTGGCCCAGGAGAAATCCAGAGCAGGAGAAGCACAAAAGAAGGTGAGTGTACGCTGGGGTATGTTTGACAGTTCTGTGCAGCTCTAGTGCAGAAAACAAGCAGGTTTGCTTCCCCAAATTCCTTTTTGTTATTCCCTTGGCTTAATATTATAGGAAAAAAGCCTGTAATTAGTGGGAGCATAATCAAGGCAATAGAAGCCATGTCTGATAACCCAATATCTCTGAAATACTGATAGTGGGGCTGGCAGGCACAGGGAACCCTGATCCTGTTCTTGCTGAGATTTCCTACTGTTTACTGGCTGGAAAATTCCAAAACCTTGTGTTTTCCATGGTGCTGATTCTGCCATGCTCCTGCAGAAATCAATGGATTCTCTTTTGAAATGTGCAGGATCAAATTAGGTTGAATTAGGATTGTTGGGAATTCGTGACATAGTGTTTGGTCCAAAATCTGGTAGCCATTCCAGAGGTTTTGCTTTTAATGGACTTAGAGTCAAAGCAAGGAAATCTTTCCTTCCCATGCCTCAGACACTGGGGGATCAGAGGGATCTGATTCGGACACTGGCCTGTACATTCAGAAGGTTTAATCCATGTCCATTTTAATCCAAGATCTCAAAACTCCAGCAAAAACTGAAGGATTCCCAGCACCAGCTGCTGCTGGCAGAGGCTCGTGTTTCTGATAAGAAGCTTCTGGAAGAGGAGCTGAAGGAAGCTCGGGAAAATGAAGCTCGAGTGCAGCAGGAACTTCACGAGGAGCAGCTGAAAAGGTCTCTGTGCCGTGCAGGGGCTGTGCCAGCCCCGGGAGACTCTGGCAGCTCCTGGCTGCCCTGGGAGGGTTCAGGGAGACCCAAATTACTGCTTTGACCCCCTGTCTTCCCTTTGGACCTGCCTTGTCCCTGGAGTTCTCCAGGGATTCCCCCTTCCTGAGACTTAAAAGATTTTTGAAGGCTTCATCTGCCTTGGAAGGACCGTGGTGTCACTGTCAACAGTCCCTGTGGAGCTGGGAATGATTCCAGTATATCATCCCCCCTTTCTGTGTCACTGGGACATGGAGACAACTGGGATGTGCTGATTCCTTTGTCCCCTCCATGTCAGCACGGGCAGGAGGAGAGTAGGGGGTGCTTTGGGTGACGGACAGACACCTTGGGGGCAGGTCGCACATCCCCCTCCAGTTCTCACTGCCACCCGTTGTGTTTCCAGGAGGCTCCTGGAGCAGCAGGTGGAGGAGCTGCGGCAGCAGCTCCACCATTCCAGGGAGACGGAGGCATCGCTGGCCAAGATGCATGTGGAGCTCCAGGCCAAGACCCTGCAGGTCCTGGAAGATGAGAAGAAACTGGATGCTGGTGAGGTGAGTGATACTGAGGGGGTTCCTCGTCATACAAGGGGGAACAGGACCATCACGAGCAGGAATCTGCTCCTGGGAGCTGCTGGAATCGGAAACATCTGATCAAGGGCTGAGCCCTTGCAAGATCCCACTGATTTCAACAGGAGCTGGAGGAAAAGCAGCATCCCATTGCCAGTTGGTTTCCCGAGATGCAGCTCTGAGGGCGCAGGAAGGCTGGGTGATTTCTTCCTTCCCTTTTTCTTGCAAAGCTTGGAGTTTTTCCCTGGAAATTTCGGCAGAGTCTGTTGGCTGGGAGGGTTCATTGCCTCTTTCTGCAACAAAATCCCACTGCTCTTTGTTAGGGGGAGGAGGGAGTGGTCTAGGGGGCTGGCTGGCTGGCTGGATATTTGCTGTAGTGGGAACCACTGGGGTTGATGAGAGAGAAGCTTTGGAGACCAGGCAGATGGGAGGCAGAGGGGCCCCTCCAGCTGGGGTCACACACACAAGTTAAAAATAACCCTTTTCCAGCATGTGCAGTGCCAGAAGGAGAACCAGAAGCTCTCGGAGCAGCTGGCACTCCTGAAGGAAGAGAACAAAGCCCTGTATGAGGAAGGTGTCCGACTCCTGAACCAGAAGGATCTCTATGTCAGGTAATGCCCAAAAACCTGCCCAGGAATGGCCCCTTCTGGGCCTGGTACTGGATTTGGCTGGGGTGTGGATTTTCCTGTCCAATGTTCAGGCTTTTGGCAATAAATCCACTAGCCCTGTGTGCAGTGAGCTCAGCCCCCCTGTCTGCTGTCAGGGAATTCCAGACAGGTTTGGGTGGGAAGGGACCTTAAAGCCCATCCTGTTCCACTCCCCTGCCATGGGCAGGGACACCTTCCACTATCCCAGGTTGCTACAAGCCCTGTCCAACTGTGCCTGGAACATTTCCAGGGATCCAGGGGCAGCCGCAGCTTCTCGGCACCCTGTGCCAGGGCCTCCTCACCCTCACAGCCGAGAATTCCTCCCAATATCCCAACTAAATCTGCCCTCTGGCGGTAGGGAAGCCATTTCCCCTTGTTCTGCATTCCAGGCCTCTGTCCAAAGTCCCTCTCCAGCTCTCCTGGAGCCCCTTCATGCACTGGAAGAGGCTCTCAGATCTCGCTGGAGCCTTCTCTTCTCCGGGTGAGCACCCCCAGCCCTCCCAGCCTTCCTGCTCTCCTTGGCAGCTGAAGGCAGCAAAGGAGGATGGTCTGGGTGGTGGTTGGGGTCTGGTGTCAGCAGAGACTCTCAGATTACAACGTTACAGGGATGATGGACACACCTAGAGCTGCTCCTTTCTCTCCAGAGGCCTTTTGGTTAATTTGAATCACAGCAGCTTTTTTTGTCATGAATATCGAGCAAACATGGGCAAATGTCCCTTATATGGTAGAAATTTCTTTATTGGTATTATTTTCCCTTCTATCCCAACTGGATAAAAATAAACAAGAACTTTGCCCAAATGGACAAGAGGGGAAGAACAAAAATCAGAAGTGTCAGGAGGGAAAAATATTTGTCCCCAGTGTCCCAGCTCAAAGAAGCTCCCACTGAAGTGTCTCTTCTTGCTCCTCTTGGCCTGTCCATTGCTGTTTAGAGTTCTTAGTTTTCCAGCCAGTGTTTGGATGTGGCACTTGGGGACATGGTTAGTGGGTGGCCCTGGCTATGCTGGAGAATGGTTGGACTTGATGATCTTAGAGGGTTTTCCTTAATTTTCTTCCCATTCAAAAGTCATTCCCTTAACCATCCACACCCCCACCAACAAAACCAACTTATCCTATCCCTGGAACTTCCAGTTTTGGTGCTCTTATAACCCTATTTGTTATAAAGAGCTGGGAGGGATGAGCACAAGGATTTGTAAAGCTGGGAGTCACTTTTAGAAATGCTTTGGGTCCTTATCAATTTCCATTTGGAGTCCAGACAGTCCGTGTGCTCATTGTGAGGAGGCAGGAGGAGCTGGGGGATGACTGAGACTCTGAGTTTGGACTTTGAGGAGCCTGAATATGCAGGCATAGTACAGCTGGTACAGGAGGGTCTGAAGCAAGCAAGGCGTACGTGCAAACCGACAAGGACACACTGTCCTTGAGGTGGGATTTGTATGATAACGGGATGCTTGCTACTGCTAAAGAATGCAGAAGTCGGGAGTGAAAGGAGAAAGTTGGCACGAGAAATGAGAAACAACAGGTGGGGCTGACAGTTAAGGCAGAAACCAATCCTATGCTTAGATTGCAGAATATGCATGAGCTTGTTAAGCACGCTATAAAAGATATTGCCAGGTGATCAATAAACGGAGCTTGCTGGTAACTCATACTGAGTGGTCCGAGTCATCCCTTCCACGACATGAATAAGCCTGGGACATTCCTGCCTGGATGGTGACCCTGAGCAAAAGAGCCATTTACAGCCTGATGGTTGTCCCTGCTTTCCCAGGAAATACAATGAGATGCAGCTCCGGCACAAGGACAAGATCCGCAGGGCCAAGGAGACCTTCATCCATGAGGTGAAACAGAGGGACAGCAGGATCAAACAGCTGGAAAATGAGCTCAGTGAGTCGAAGCTCCAAGTGGAAAAGGTGAGAGGACACATCGAGGGCTTCTCCTGCAAGGGGAGGCTGCAGAGGCACCGCTGCTTCCAAAATAATCATCGATTCAGGGAATGGTGTGGGTTGGAAGGGACATTAAAGCTCATGTCATCCCACCCCTTGCCATGGGCAGGGGCACCTTCCACTATCCCAGGTTGCTCCAAGCCCCGTCCAACCTGGCCTTGGACACTTCCAGGGATCCAGGGGCAGCCACAGCTTCTCTGGGCAGCCTGTGTCAGGGCCTCCCCACCCTCCCAGGGAACAATTCCTTTCCAGTATCCCATCTGACCCTGCCCTCTGGCAGTGGGACGCCATTCCCCCTTGTCCTGCATTCCAGGCCCTTGTCCAAAGTCCCTCCTTGCAGGACAGGACCAGGGGCACCAACCCGTAGTAACAAAAAGCCAAAAGGAAATTTCTGGCTCAGGATTGACCTTGGGGGAAGCCACATCCTCGAGTCTCAGTCTGGCACTGCCTGAGCTCCATGTTCCTTTCCCTCAGCAATTCCTGCTGGGAAGTGACCCCAGACCCTCTTTTTGGGGTATTTTATGTTGAACAGGCTATGGAATTGCAGTCGCTGAGGCTGGAGAAGACCTTTAAGATGAGGATCTTCATCAAGTCCAACCATCATCCACCACCACTAAACCATGTCCCCAAGTGCCACATCCACACGGTTCTTGAGCACTTGCAGGGGTGGTGACTCCAAGCTTTTAGGAGTTGGCATCCTTGATGGTGATCCCTTGGAAAAGCCCCGAGGTTTGCAGAGGACAGAGAAGAGTCAAGAGTAACTGGTGGTTGTTCTTTCCTTCTGAACCACCCTCAGGGGAAGGTGCTGATTGCCCAGATCACTGCTGAGAATGAGAAATTACTCCAGGAGAGGCGACGGCTCCTACAAAGAATATCAGACCAGGAGGAGTCCCCTTGGAGCCTCCGGTCTGGGATTCCCTCCCTGCAGAGCAGGTAGGTCCCTGCTGATGTCCGTCCCCTGGGATTCTCCCTTTTCCTGGTTTTGTGCCTCTTTCTCTTAAGAATTCCAGAGGAATGTCTGGATTGTGCCCCAGCCATTGGTGCAGTGGCTTTCATGGCTGTAATTAGGCATGTTATTAGCCCTTTTTCCCATCCAAGACCTCGCCGTTGAGCTGGGGGCTGTGGAGAGCAACAGCTCTGAGGTTGGAAAAGAAAATTCCTGTTTGAAAACAGAGCATGGCTGGAAGGAAAATAACTTGTGCCTTATGCCATGCCCAGAGGGAAGATCCTGGAGGAGGAGAATGCCCAGCTGCAGGACAAGCTCCAGGTCTCCAGCCATGTGGCCTCTTCCCAGCGCCTTCCCAGGAGCAGCCCTGCTCCCAACACAGAGGTGAGACCGCAGTAGGACTGGGATCAGCAGGAGTCACAGAACCTGATGTCTGAAGGGCTGGGGAAGAGCTGGATCCAACCCTTGGGATGGAAAGGGCTCCCATATGGTAGGTGGCAACAGCTGTGGTGAGGAGGGGCTTTGTGAGGAGCTGAAGGTTCCTTACACTCACCCCTGCTCATCCCTGAGCTGCTGCCCATGGGATCCCCTTCCACAGGGAGAGGAACCTCACTTGGCACATTTAGAGCTATTCAAAGGCCTCAGTTGTAAAGTTGGCTCTAGGAAAGGAGAACCAACCCTGAGTGCGAGACTGGGAATGTTCCTCCTGCCAGGAGGGATGTTCCTCCCTCAGGCCAAGCTGAGTGATAATTCCTGACCTGAGTGAAGGTATTGGCCATGTTAATGAAGAACTTTGGCAGGAGAAATTGAGAAAATCCAGGAAATCAAA
The DNA here is from genome assembly GCA_013398015.1 of Oreocharis arfaki. Classification (NCBI taxonomy): domain Eukaryota; kingdom Metazoa; phylum Chordata; class Aves; order Passeriformes; family Paramythiidae; genus Oreocharis; species Oreocharis arfaki. Next base: position 95,588 of record VZRR01011623.1, read on the forward strand.
GAGTTTTCAAATCAAACAGGTGAATTTAGGAGTTTATTGGGACTTTTAATTTGGAGAGAACCCAGGTAGGTTGGAAATGAGCTGTTGAGGGGGAAAGGGCTGTTTGGGGCTCACCTGGCCTTGGTGGGGCTTGGTTTGGATTTTTTTAGTTGAAATTCACACCCAAAGGACAAATCCCTGATTAGCACCCCTGTGGGGCTGCAGTTGGTGGAGAGGACTCTGAGTGAAGCCGGGGGAAAGCTTGGAAGACCAGGAACTGTTGGAATTCAGGGTTTGACCTGCACCTCCTCCTTTCAAAGTCTCTGTTCCTCCTTCCAGGACTCGAAGATCATTCCTGGCTCTGAACGCCAACCACAGAGTAAGGTGTTGCCACCTCCTCGTGCCAGGTACTGTGGGGGGGAGGAAGAGCCAGGGAGCAGCCACTTGAGCATTTTGGCTGCTCCACCCTGTGCTTTCACCTCCCAGAGGCCTTTTTTGTTCGTTTTTGGTCAAATTTTAGGCAAAATGGTATTAAAATGGCATTAAAATGGTATTAAAACTAGTCAACTGATGGGATGGAGAAGTCAAATTTTCAGAATATTTTGGGGAACACTGTGGGATTAAGGAATCTTGGTGCTCAGGGGCTTTGGAGGAGTCTTTATACAAGGGATGGTGAGACTTGGAGCCCTAGTGCTGACAGAGCTGTGTCCCACATCACACTGGGATGTGTTCCTCCATTCCAATCCATGCCAGACCAGATGAGGGGAAGGCAGAGGGACTCTGCAGCTCTGGAGATGCAGCTCAGGGGGTTTGGTAACAGCCCCAGGGGCTGTTGGGGTGAAGGATGGTCCGAGCAGGTTCTGGGCTGGCTGAGGGTGTCCCTTCCTTGGCTGGAGGAGGAATGTGGAGCCTTGACCCAAGAGAAGAGCATCAACATCGCCCTGTGCTGCTCAGAGGTGTTGGGTAGGGGTCACCCAGACTTCACAGAATGACAGAAAATGGAAATTTATTTCCAGCTTCCCACCCCGAGATCTCCCAGAGCCCCTCGGCGCCCTGAAGGCCCCGCAGAACGCGAAGCCTGAGGGAGAGGCTGAGAGCCAGGACTCTTCCTTCTGCCTGTCCCCCTCACAGCCTTCGGAGATCGGGTACCTGAATGTGGCCTCTCCTGGGGATACCACAGCCCCCACAGCCTCACCCCTGCAGGACGAGAGCCAGAGCCTTGGCTCCGAGAACTTCTGAGCTGGGAGTGTTGGTACAGCCTTACCTGGACTGCAGGATTTGGGCTCCTGGGGCCATGGGATGACAGAGCCTGCAAAGAGAATTGCCAAATGGACCAACCTCATGATTTCTGGGATATATTCCAACTAAATGATTCCACAGCTTTTTTTTTTTTTTTACTTGCCCACCTGTAAATGTATGTGTGATCCCAGATCCACTGGAGGCTGGAATTTGTAGATAAACTCAGTACAGTGGAAGAGGGGTGGGGTGAAGAGTATCTTCCCTCAACCCTAATTCCCTGTCCAGTCCAAATCTGTAAATTTTATAAATAAAACTTGGAGAAGTTCCCTTTCACCCTGTGCACACGATCCATGCCCACACACTGTCATTTCCCTTTTTCCTTGCTCTCAGACTTCCCTTTGCTTTGCACAGAGGTGAGTGGAATCTCTGAGCACTGGGGAGAGGATGGGAATGTGTAGGGAAGGAAGATGGGGGGGAAAGACAAGCTCTGGGGGCAGGATGTGATGGGCAGAGGGATCAGAAATGAGATAAAGGGAGATTGAAGGACAAAGGGAAATGGAATAGAGGCAGAAGAGAGGAGGCATCTGAGCATCCAGGAAAGGAAAGGAGACACATCTGGAACAGATGGTCTCTGGGGATGCTTGAGTGGGAGTGGGAGGGATCAGGCCATGCAAAACGGAGTGTGGAGAGGGTCTGACGATGCCAAAAGGGAAGCAGTGGGATCAGAACTGCAGATCAGATGGGAATAGAGTGTGCCTGCACATCTCTATGGGCCTTTCTGTGATTCCTGGGCTCTCCCTGTGTGTTTTGGGGAGCCCTGGACCCCTCACTGTGCCCCCTCTGCACTCTGGCTGTCCCTTAGAGGGTACCTCAAGCCCTGGTGTCCATTTTGGGGTATCCCCACCCCTTGGTTTGTTTTGTGCCATGCCCAGGCCCCAGCGCTGCCTTTGGGTGCCCCTGGACCCTGGCTGTGCCTGTTTGGGCTCCCCACAGCCCTCAAGGAGCCTTTTGGAGTGCACAGAGCCTCTCCATGGGATTTTCTGTGTCACAGAGCCCTGGGTCTGCCTTTGGGCTCCTCTGCACACCCCAGTGTGTGTGAACATTGCCTGGGCTTTACGTGGGGGGGG
>VZRR01011623.1:97948-125096 GCA_013398015.1 Oreocharis arfaki
GGGGGGGGGGAGGGGGGTTGGTGCATCCTCAGACCTCTGGCTGTGCCCTGGGCTGCCCCAGACCGGTCCACCAAGCCTTTGGCTACCACAGACCCTGGGGAAGGTATCAGGAACACTCTCCTGGAGGGCTGAGGGGTTTCAATCCTTCTGATGGGGCAGAACTGGCTCAGCCACACTCAGGGAGAGGCAGAGTCAGGTCTTAGAAGTGGCACAGACCATCAGAGACCTTGGAGGGCCCACAGACTCATTTCTGGGCCTTCAACCAGAGGACTTGGCATGACCCCAGTGTTACATTGGACTGTGTAAAACTCCTGACCCCAGGGAAGGTACGTGGGTGTTCCCACCGAGCCTGAGCCTGTATTAACCCACTGAACTCTGTGTTTTCGGAGCTTCCCCCACCCCTGATGGATCCAGACTGTGACCATCACTTTGACCACGGACACGGAAACTGCAACAACCAAGTCTTGTCACTGTACCCATGGGTGAGGAGACCTTTGCTCTCCACTCTCTACTCTTATTCTTTTTTTTCCTTTTCTTTTCCTTATGTATTTTCTAAAGTGTTATTTTTATACTTTTATATTGGTATATTTCTAAAGGAAATAACCAAAATGGCTACATAGGTGACTTCCATTGCAACCAAAGTGTTAAACATGAGATCTCTATAAATATAAATGTATGTATGTATATAAACACCAGTCATTCAGTGTCCTTTCACTCTCATCCATTCCAAGGGATCTATTAACCCATGAGCCTGGGTTATCCCACCTCAGAGATGGCTCAGAACAGCTCCATCAGTTCTACCCCACCTCACAGCAGTTCTGTGCCCACACAACAGGATGGGCAATTTTCCACAACCCTCCAGTGCCTCAAGGTTTGTTTTGTAGCGAGGGGCCCAAAACAACCACAGTAATCGAGGTAGGGCCTCCCCAGTGCTGGAAGCATAAAATGGGGAAGAAAATGCAAAGCTCCAAATGTGACAGGGTTCATGGTGCAGCTACGGAAACAGAGTGAAATCCTGTGGCTTGCGTTGCTGTGGCATTGAGAGGAACATGGAGCAGGGCACGGTCTCGTTCTTCTGCTTGATGCCCAGCAACTCCTACCAAGGAATATTCCGTACACTGGGACCACAGAGAACAGGAGGTTTGGCCATGATCCCACCCATAGCACTTTGCACAGTTGTGGTTAATAAGGTACAAAATGTACCCCAATTTTGTACCTACCTAGAGGATGAGAGTTCAACCTAGAATTTGCAGAGACAATTTGATGGGGTTGTCCCCTTCATCCTGCCAGAAGGGATGTCCCTGGGTTGTCTCCTTCCCCCTTCCCAGAAGGCATGCCCCTGGGTAAATTCCTGGGTAAAGCCACACTGAGCATTTTGACACAGGAAATGAATCTGTGATTGCAGTGGCATCATTGGAGCTCTCTGAGGCTGTGCTGCAGGTTTGTTTTCCTTATGCCCAGCATAGGAATGGATCTGGTACAGGATCCCTCTACTTGGTAATCGCGTATCCAGTTAGCTGGGATCAGTTACCCTGTATGTCATACTCAGTGGATCCTGCTCTGGGTGAACTCCACCAGAACTACACCTCATGGACTATTCGTGCATCCAACATCAGCCCTATGGCTGTTTGTGCAATAACCTATTGTGGTGCATCCTCCTCCCCCTGCTCTATGGGAGCTCTTGATAAGCACCTGATAAGGTGAAGTATCCCCTGACCATACCAGGAGCTCCTGAGTGTGACAAGAACAGCAGCTGCCTGTCCAAAGTGGGGGACAAAGGATAATCAGGCATTCCCTGACAGCCTTGGAACAGTCCCTACCTGAGTCAGAGCCTGACTGGAATGGCACCACTGGTGCTGGAGTTCTGAAAACAATTTCTGAATGTTTCAGATAACTTGGATTCTGGCCAGGATGGAAACTTACTGATGACTGAAGCCAGTCACCTCCTGACCCTGCAAACAGCAGTGCCTTGGAGGTCTCCTGTGCTGCAGCTCTGTGTCTGTGTAGGAATGAAGGCCACAACCTGAGATAAGGGATTTCCATGGGATATGTGGTGATAGGAGTACCTAGGTATGATCACCTGCCAAGGGGGTGATGGGTTATCAGGCAGAGGCCTATCCTTGGAATATGTCAGGTGGAAGAGGGAGTGATGCTCAGGTGTCGCTTTCTGTTCTGCCCTTGCGAAGACCCAGAGCCTTTGTAATCTCTCTCGTTATGACTCTTGATATCCCTCATTAACAGATAAATTAGCTGCTCCTCCCTCCTTCCCAAAGCAGGAACACCCCTTAGCAAAGATTTGTGTCTCCAGCTGCACCAAAGAATTCCTGGGAACATCTGTCTTGTGCAGCTTTTGCAGGTCTAGTGCATTTATCACTCTCAGTCTGACAAGAATCTGTAACCTGCTGCTCCAATAAACTGCACTGTTGGTGAATCTGTGTTTGTGAAAGTTCCCACTGGATGTGGCCAGATCTGCCAGGTGGAACTGGCTCCTATCAGGAATTCAGCCCTGCTGCCCCCAGCCCCTCTGGTCCCTCAGGGCCAGCTGGGACACTAGGTTTGTTTTCTGCCAAATTTCCAACTTGTAACACAGCAATTCCCAGTGCCTGTGTAAATCATTCTAAATCGATTTCCATCTGATTTTCTCATGTATTTCAGCAGTGGTTGTGGGAGACTTGTCAGGAAAGGCAGTGGCTGGATGGGGGCAGCCCCTCAAAATGATGATTGCAGCCTCCTTCCCCTGTAAGGTGAAACCTGGAGGCAGGGGCGTGTCTTGTGTGTGGCTCTGCAGCCCCTCAGTGACACGTGAGGTCACAATGGGACATTCTGCTTCCATGGAACCATAACACCCCCTTCCCTGAGAGCCAGAGACCAGTCCAGCTGTGGTGCCCCACTGTACCAACAGGTCCCCCCGTCCTGGGGCCATGGTGGGATGGATAAGAGGAGAGGAATAAGTCGGGCAGGAGGAGCTGCAGCCATGACAGAGGTTTACCCTAGCTTCCTCCTCGCACTGTCTCCAGATCTCGTGTACTTCCACAAGGATGGTAAGGCCTTGAGATCCCCTGAGGTCCTGGCATCCTCCTCTCCCTGGGGTGGGAATGTGTTGGGGGCTTTGCCCAGGGAGAGGGTCCCTTTGGAGAAGGGGACATTAGGGAGGTGAGGGAGGGATGATGAACTTCATAACTTCAGCATGGCCCTTTCTCTTCTTCTGACAGAAATCACTAAAGTTTGGGATTGTGCGTCCGAGTGCTATCGCCAAGACCTGCTGCTGAAGAAGGTGGGGCTGGTTTCCTCATGGTCCTCCCTCAGACCATGGGAGTTTCCTGATCCTTCCCCATCCTGCCTGGCCCTCACCCAGCCTAGAGGGCAGAAGAAGTGTCCCAGGCAGACACTGCATTTTGGTCAGAGACCCACTGTGAGCACCGGCAAGAAGTCAAGCGGCGCTTGAGTCGGAGAACATTGGATTTCCTCTTTGGAGTCTTCCCCAGGATGGCTGGAAAGGAGGGACACCCACACAGTGCTCCCGCACTCCCTGGGCCTTCCCAGGCTCTGGCAGTTTCTCCCACATGTCTTGCACCCTGCAGATCCTGGAAAGGAGGGAGTGAGGAACCATCTGCAGTGAAAGGCTCTTCTCCAAAGCTTTCCTGGGGGCTCCATCTCAGGCCTTGGAGCTGCAGGGCTGGAGAGGCCACAGACCACCCTTAGCTTTCCTTCCTGTCTGCCCTCTGATTGCCGACTTTTGCTTCCAGAGAGTCGGGCTAATGGGCCTGGGTACCATCCACATTATGAAAAGACCCATCTGGCATGGAGAAGGGGAAGGTTTCATGGTGGACAGTCCGGAGTTTGATCTGAACAAGCCATTGCTGGTGGGGAAGAAGCTCCTCCATGGGAACAGCCCTGTGCCTGGTAAGATGAGCCCTTCAGCCCTGTGCTCCCCCCGGACATGGACGGGTCCCTCCAGCAGCCCCTCCAGGGCTCTCTGGGTGCCAGGGTGTGCTGGCTGCTACTGGAGAGCTCCTGGAGGTCTTCCTGAGAATCTCCTGGCACCAGTGAGGCTGATGATCCCCACCACCTTGGGAAGGCATTCTTGCTGGCTCCTGCAGCCACCTAGGAGGTTCTGTGGGGCTGGAGCATGGTGGTTGAGCTGGCAATGCAGGGACAGGGGCTCATGGCACAAAAGCAGGACGCTTGCTGCTGGGTAAAGAGTCACTGTGGTGGGAGGGGGGTGGTGAGCTCTCGAGGGCCACAGAAGGGCTGAGTGAGTGACTTTGTGTTGGGTGGTTTCTCTGCAGGGCTCTCCAAAGCCGATGAGTTGGTCTGCGCTGAGGTGGCCTTGCGCCTGCACAAGCCCAAGGCTACCATCGTGATGTGCATCAAAGCCACCTTAAAGATCTGTGTGTGGGCTTTGGCCAGTGGCCAGAACTTCGACTTTGTGTTCAAGGACATTGGCGTCCTGGTCTGCCGGGGAAGCCACGTGGCCATGAGGTTCTTTGAAGGCTTGATCCGAGAGGTGGCTCAGTCAGAGCGCCTGGCAGAGGGTTTGCTCCAGGTGAGTCTGGCGTGTTTCATGTGCCCTCAAACTCCTGGGGACAGCTTTCCATGGTCCTGGTAGTGGAGCCTGCCCTCTTGCTCCCAGGGAATTAGCCCTGGGCTTAGGCTCCTGTGGAGATGCTGCTGGTGTGGCCTTGTCACAAAATGCCAAGGCGGTGGAGATGCTCATGGATTTGGGATGACGCAGGGGCACGAGGTAGTGAAGAGACAGCTGGGCCTGGGGGTTGAGGAGGGGCACCTGGGGCTGGGAGTGGCAGAGGGGTTTTGTGCCTTGTGAACAGCAGGTAAATTCCCTGTGGATCCTGCCATATCTCTGTCCCTGTTGCAGTCACCAAATCTGAAGCCATTATTCATAGACCACACAGAAAAGGACATTTCCCACATTCCTCCTGGAGGTGTCTTTGTGTTGCCACAGTGAGTGCAATTATTTTTTGTACATGGGGGATGATAACCAGCAATACCTTTTTGTCCAGGCTTCTCCTGTGTGGGAAGAATCCTTGGATGTATTTAATTTTGGAGGTGGCATTGAAATTGTGCAAGGTCCATGGCCATTCTGGCTTCTTTGGGGAGTGTTTCAGGCGGATTCCCTGGGAATAGGGCCTGCTTTACCTTCCCACCTCTGTGGGAATGACCCTGGAGGCACAGTTGGGGGCCATGGAGCAGACAGCTCCACCAGCTCCTCCCTTTTCCTTTGAGAAAGACTGAGAACCAACAGGCCCCAGAGCCTGGGATGTTCTAAGTCATTGTGGGTTTTTGTTCCCTGGAGAGCATCTCTGACAAGGGAGATCCCAGACTTGGCTGAGAGGAGCCCTATGAAAGGAGGCTCTTCTGCCCATGCTCCAGTGTTATGTCTGCTTTGGAAAACTGGACGCCTGGGAACAACTTCTTCCCAGAGGCTGCCATGGACTCTGCTGCCCTTACTCAAACTGGTGTCACCACCTTCTCTGCAGCTTTGTGCAGGCAGATGGGAAGTCCCAGCCATATCCTGTAAGTGCTTCCCTACTAGGCACTGGAACCACGAGCAAAACCAACACCAAGCGCCGAACAACTCCAGGTATGTTCCCTCCTAGGAACTGACATCCTCCATGCCAAAGGGAATTCTGTCTCCTGCCAGAAAAGTGTCCCAGCAGGTCCCTCTTTTTCTGAATGGGGACCCAAGGAAGCAGTGGGACAGGACCACGGAGCAGCACAGCCCTCAGGAAAGGGGACTGGGCTGGGACAGGAAGGCCGGGAGATCCCTCACGCCCAAAATGTTCTGGAGATGCAGAAGAGCTTCCTCTTTTCCTTCTTCAGGGAACCCTCCCAGGCAACGCCTCCTTCTTCGTCCACGTCTTTCTCCAAGTCGGATATGTGATGTGAAAGTGAAGGGAAGTGAAAAGAAAAAGGCTGATGGTGGAGTGCAAAGAGGAAGGTGAGAATTTGGGAGAGCTGGCTTTAGGTAGTCCTGTGCTCCTGGACGGGTGTGAGGAGCTGTCACCTTTGGCCACGCTGCCTGTACTTATGGAGAGCGGATATGGGCACACGCCCAAGGCCTTGGTTCCTGCGGCATGGGAAACGGGCAGCAGAGTTTTGGAGAAGATGCTGGAGAAGATGCTCATTCTCAGACAAAATGCTTGTGTGGTGTCTTTGCAGTTTGCTGCCTCCAGTTGAGAACTCTGGGAAAAAGGGCAGAGCTACCGAGGGGTTGGAAGCACCCAAAGCTGGGCTGGCAGCTCCCACCAGGCAGGGGAGACGTGTTCAGGTGTGTGACATGGATGTAGGATCCTATCCTGCATCACTGCGGGGAGGCTGTTGAAAGGATCCCTTTGGATGTGTTTGTTCTGGGATGTCTTTTGGGTCTTCAATTCAGTCTCAGGAACAACTTCATTGTTCTATATTGTGTTGCAAGGAATCTTTCTCTGAACTGAACCTCTACGGTGTCCAGGCTTCTTCAGGGAGCAGAGGGTCACTGCCAAGAACTCTGGGGGAGAGAGGAGGAATCCAAACTGTCCCTTGAGTCGTGGGCTGCAGGATGGGGCCCTTACTGTTGCCAAAATGTCTGAGCTGCCTTCCCTTTTCTTCATGTAACAGCTTCCACCCCTGGCAGAGCAGGGGAGTCCGGGGAAGGCTGCTGCCGCCCGTCCTGGAGGATTTGAAAGGCTAAGGAAGGAGAGAGTGGCTGCTGTGGCAGGAGTGGCTGCTGCTTTGTCCCCAGAGAGAAAGGAGGAGAAGACACCGTCCCCTCATCGGGGGAGACCACAGCCAAGGCAAGAGTGTGGCAGCACCTGGCAGGGCCAGGGAGGGTTGAGCAGGTGGGAGGGACCCCTTCGGGATCAAGGAAGTGGAGCCCTGAACCCTGGGCTGGATATTGTCCTTTGGACATCCCCTGACACGGGCATGCCCTGGGATAGCCCCTGATCCTGGTGTCCCATGTGCCCATGCTGAAGGGGGTGGTGGGGCCAAAGGGAGTGTGGACACAGGAGCAGCAGGAGCTGGGCCAGGCAAGATTCCAGCCAGAGAGTGAGAGGGGAATCTGTCCCTGCCTTGCAGGACCCCACGAGCAAAACAGGTCCTGCTAAATCTGAAGCCATACAAAGTCGCCCGGGAGCAGTGCAAGAAGGCCTTGCAGATCAACTTGTTACGGAAATGGTCCTATGACAATTCCCTTGGTAAGTATTTCCAAGCACTGGATGCATTTTCCTGTGGCAGCACATTTCTCCCTTGCCTGGCAGCAGCCCCTGAGAAGCACTGTCTGTGCTGCTGGGTGGGTGTAGGGGGTTCTGGAGCTGTCCCTGAACTAGATGTGCCTTCCAGTCCCAGGTTACAGCCTCAGGCAGGATGGGGCCGGTAGGGACATGGGTGCATTCCTCTGTTGTCTGGCCTGGCCTCTCTCAGATCTTGGGCTGGTGGGGCTGGGTCTGCAGGGTTGGGGTGTCTGGTAGACTACAGAACCTCCAGGAGCAGACCTGGTGAACAGAAGGTCTCTGCCCTCCTCCCTGAATCCTGAACAGCTCCTGATTCTGAGCTTGGTGAAGCAGCTGGAGCTCCACAAACAGAAGACAGTGGAACTGAGACATGGGGGCAGCCACATGACACCACGGATCAAGGAATACCACATGATACCACAGAAAAAGAAATAAAGACCTAGAAATCCATCACCTCGGTGTGCAAATTGCTGCTCCACACCAGGGACTGAGCCCCTGGTCGGGACAACAGTGTTTGGTGATCCAGATGGGACTGGTGGACCTGGGCAACTCCAGTCACAGAATCCCAGGATGGGTGAGATGATTAGAAGGGACCCCAGTGGCTCATCTGGTCCTACCTCCCTGCTCTAGCAGGGCCATGCCAGAGCACATGGTAGAGGATTGTGCCTGGATGGGTCTGAAATTTCTCTGCTGAGGGAGACCCCACTCCCTCTCTGGACCATCTGTTCAGGGCTCAGTCACTGTACAGCAAAGAAGTTCTGCCTTATGTTCAGGTGGAATTTCCTGAGCATCAGTTCCTGCCTGTTCCTCTTGTCCCATCGCTAGGCCTCCTGGCACAGAGCCTGGTCCCTGCTATGAGCCCTCCTTGCAGACAAGGACAGACAGGGATGAGGGCCCCTCTCAGCTGTGTCTCCTCTTGAGGCTGAACAGCCCCAGCTCCCTCAGCCTTTCCAGGGAGGGGAGATGCTCCAGGCCCTTCCTCATCTCCTCAGCCTCCGCTGGCCCTGCTCCAGGACCTCCCTGTCCGTGCTGTGCTGAGGAGTCCAAAAGTGGACACGGCACTCCAGATGTGCCTCCCAGGGCTGACCAGAGGGGCAGGAGCACTCCCTCATCTGCTGGCAGTGCTCTTCCTGATGTCTTCCAGGATCCCATTGGCCTCCCTCTCCCCCAGGACACTCTGCTGGCTCGAAAGAGCTCATTGTCTCCAGGACCCCGAGGTCCTTCCCCGCAGAGCTACTCCCGCAGGTCACCCCCAGCCTGTGCTGGTGCCTGGGGTTGTTCCTCCACAGGTGCAGGACCTGCATTTCCCTTGTTGAACTTCAGAAGGTTTTTCCCTGCCCATCTCCTCAGTGTGTTCAGGTCCCTCAGAGGGCTGCACAACCCTCAGGGCTGTTGAGGCTGGGCCTAAGGAGGAAGGGCCAGCTTATCAGTCTGAGGTGTTCACTCTATGAAAGGTGATTTTGGCAGGAGAGGAACATGACAACTGACTCATGGCCACCGACTCCAGAATTCCACTGATTCCAAAGATGGACAAGACTGAGCCTGTGGACTAATTAGTGTGAGAAGGGAGACAATCATCTAACCAATAGATGATAGAATATTAATTAGAGAACTCTGTAACATGCAGCCAATGAATAACGAGGCCTTTGTTTGCTAAAATGTATAAATAATGTAAAGCTTCGACAAATGGGGAGCCAACATCTGTGAGAACCATCCCGGTCCTGCTGTGCACAAACTGGAATAAATACAAAGAGGTCTCTCACCCCAGGGTGGGAACTGGCTCTTCACAGCAGGGAATGAGCCTGGGATTGGGACAACCAGACCCCCCTTCCAGCCCCAGGATGGCCACAAGCAGGACGGGGCAGGTGGGACATGGGTGGGTTCCTCTGGTGTTTGGCCTGGCCTCTCCCAAGCCTTGGGCTGGCAGGGCTGGATCTGCAGGGCAGGGGTGTCTCAGAGACCGCAGAATCTCCAGGCGCAAAAGGTTTCTGCCCTCCTCCCTATACATTCAACCGAACAGTTCCTGGTCCCCCCTGAGCTTGGTGGAGCAGCTGGAGCTCCACGATCCCAGAGAGAAATAGAACTGGGACGCGGGTATGGTGTGGGGTCGTGGCCCTGCACGGACCTGCACCATGACCCTGAGGAGCAAAGGGGCACAGCAAAGCCAAAACATCCTTCTCTCTAAATTGGAGTAATTCGGATTTCGTGGATGGACTGCTCAGGGGATAAGGAGTTGGTTGGATGTACTACATACAGGGTAGTTATGAAGGGCTCAGATGGAGCTCAGTGACAAATGGGTGTCCCTCAGGGTCCATACTGGGACCAGTGCTTTTTAATGTCTCCATCAATGACACAGACAGTGGGGTCAAGGGCACCCTCAGCACGTCGGCAGATGACCCTGAGCTGAGCAGTGCAGGTGACACAGCCGAGAGACAGGATGCAATTCAGGGGGCCTGGACAAGTTCCAGAAGTGGGCCCATGGGAAACTCAGGAGGATCAAGGCAGCCCAATACAAGGTCCTGAACATGGGTTGGGGCAACTTCAGTATCAGTCCAGAAATGAGCTTGTCCCTCTCTTGTCCTTCCACTCCAAGTCCTGCTATCAAGTCCTTCATTCCCAGCCTGGATTCAGACTGGGAGTTTTCCCTACTCACGTGCAGGACCTCATGAGATTCCCGTGTACCCACTTCTGAGGCTTGTCCAGGTCCTCCAGGATGGCCCCATCCTTTGGGTGCGTCACTTGACCTGCTCAGCTTCCTGTCATATGCCAACAGGCTAAGGGTGTGCTCGACCTCACTGCCTTGATAAGGTATCAAAGAGCACTGGTCCAAGGCAGGGCCCTGAGGTATGCCACCCCTCACTGGACATAGAACCACTGACCACAATTCTGTCTGTGCCTGTTGGTTCAGTGTTGTCTCTTGTGACACCTCTCCAAAATTGCACGTCCATCTCTTTGGGCTCTCTCCAAGCTTGGACTTGATAATCTTGTTTTTTTCCAACCTTAACAATTCTCTAGTTCCCTCAATGCCTCTTTAATCTGTTGTTTAGTTTCCACCAAGCTGTACTCAGGGCTTAAAGGGTTGAGGATAAACCAGATTTTGGAGAAGAAAATGGTTGTAAAAATTACCAGTGGAAATGTTCTTAGAGATTTTTACTCTGCCCTTTGCTGTTCCACCCTTAACCCACATTGAAGTAATTAAGGGCAGAGGCTTGAGCTGCTGTGGGGTTGCAAATGCTGTTGGCTGCTGGCCAGGGCAGCAGAATGCAGAGAAATCATTGCAGCAGAGGAAGCAGGCTTGTTTTGTTGGAATAAAGATCCTTTCAGGAGTTTAAATTTCACGGATGAGGCTGGTGGAGAGGAGAGAAGCAAAGTCTGTCAGCCCACACTCTGCATTGTCAGCTCAGCTTCAACTCTACAGTAATTTTTGGGTTATAATGAATCAGAAAAGTCCCATTCCCTTCCTTCAAGCCCCCTGCCTGGGAACTTGGCTGCTTTGTATTCTGGAATTTTACTCCAAGCAAAAAGATGTTTTTCACTGTAACTTGAACAATAATTTGGGTTACAGCAAGAACTGGAGCCTTTGGGGCATAAAGCACTTCTGAGATTTGAGGAAGGTGCTCAGTGGGTGACTGTTGCCTTCTCCTGTTCTGCTGGGATCAGGAGCATTGTTCTGCTGGTGTCTGTGTTAATCCAAACCTATGAAATTCCAGAAATCATTTACAGATTAAAGGACCTGAGCTTGATGTCAGAACCGAGCTGAGGCACGTTGGTGCTTCTCCATTCGCGTGACTTTCCCATGTTTCTATATAAACAGGGAAGCCATGGAGAAATGGATTTGATTCTTCGCAGCCTTTGTCCTTAATGACACCCCCTGTGCCTTTTAACACATGCATTTTAATTAGAGGCTGAAAAGAGCACAGATGACATTTTATTGCTGGGCATGGGCAGGCACAGCCTGGGTTTTTCTGCCTTGGTCCTTGGCTCTCTCCAAAGCCCTAACAGGAGTGGGGTGACAAGGGACAGGACCAGGGGAAATGGCCTCAAGTTGTGCCCGGGGAGCTTTAGGTAGGATGTTGGGAAAATCTCTTTGTGGTGGTCAGGCACTGGAAGGGGCTGCCCAGGCCAGTGGTGGAGTCACCATCCCTGGAAATGTTCAAAAAACGTGTGGATGTGGCATTTGGGGACATGGTTAATGGTGAACAACCTACCACCAGGTCCCGGGTGGATGGCTGGGCTCAATGATCTTAGAGGGCTTCTCCAACTTTAACAATTCCATGATTCTGTGATTACACTCTTAGTTCCTGGAACTCTCAGGACAGGCAACTGGCCGGATCAGTTTTTTTCTATCATCTTCCAAACTTCTTTTTTTACTCCCAGCTCTGCAGAAAGTGGCCAGAATTATGGGGACTTTCAGGTGTTGCCTGAGCTCAATCTCCACCATTTATTTATTTCAGTTTGGAATGTTTTGCCCTCTCATGTCACAGCCAGTGTCTCAAAGTAGGAGCAACTCATAAATCTCAGGATCTGCCTGGGTGTGACTGACCTGTTGTGCTACTGAGCAGATAACTGAGAGTCCCCTCAGGCTTTATGATACGTCAATAAAAAGTTTGGATTAATGGATTACCAACCTAATGCTGTGTGAAGTCTTTATAAAGCTCTGACTGCTGGGCAGTCTGAGAGCTCAGGAGAAGACGAAAAGTCCGAGAGACACAAAAAAGGTGGAGAAAGGCCAAAGGCAGAGGAAATAAAATCTATCCTGGTGAGGAGAGGCTTGGCTTTGCAGGCACTATGAAAAGCTTTCTTTCCTGGACAATCCTGGCAGTCCTTGTCCTGGTGCATGTCTCCCAGGCAGTCTATGTTCAGGTGAGTTTTTTCTCTTTCATTTGTTGGTATTACAAGTTCAACAAAGTGCTGATATTTTTTAAACTTCTGGCTGCAACAGGAATCTTGAACTAAATTAGTAGACCTGAATTTTTGCTTTGCTCTGCCTTGATTTCCACCTGCATCTCCCTGTGCTCTGGGTTTTCCTTCTGTAAAACACTTCAGGTAACACTAAATGCTGCTGCTGTTTATTTACCTTCTCCAGCCATATCTTTGCTCTGAAATCCCTTAGGGACTGAGGCATTTCATACCTGGAGTTTTCTCCTGGACCTAAAGCCACATGCAGTGAAAGTGCTGACTTCAGAGAGTGATGCAAACAAGGTGTGACAAAAGAGAAATTGTCTTGTGTTACCTAGTTCAAGGCAGGAAGTTCTTTATGGAAATGATCTGTGAGTTTACGGGATGGAGCCTGTAAAAAAAGGGCAAAGAAGAGCTTAGCTGGATCCAATTAAATATTAATAGGCAGAAAAGTGATTAGAGCAGGCTCTATGAAATCTTCCAAGTACACAGCACCTATGGCTGATATTCCATGCAATGTATAAGGGGTTGAGAAGGTACTTCAGGGCCCTGGTCTGTCCTTGGGAGAGCTTTGGATCTCTCTGCACTCATCCTGACAAACAATGTGGGAGATTTCAGTCTGATTGCAATGTAAACAACTTCCTCAGGGAGCCAGGAAAACTAATATGTGTTAAAAAATTATTGACTCTCTCTATGTGTGTGCAGCAGGTTTCCAGGAATAAGGTACCTTTGTGTCCTGGACTATCCTCTTTTTGTCCTTTGGATGGCAGAGACATCCAGAGGTAGCAGGTTTAAGCTATTCCTTTCTCTCAAACCATTCTTCAACATTTACAGCTTCCAGAGGAGCAAACAGCTTCCTACTCAGTGAAAAACATCCCATTTTTCCACTTGTACTCATAAAAAAAAGTTAATAAATGAGAATGGCTGCTCAAAAGTGTAGGAAGTGCAGCTCTGGAATTTGAGCTGGAATTCTTCCCTCATTAATCATTAAAATATGTGTTTTCTCCACTGTACTTGCAGTGAACTCCGAGTGTGTTGCGCTCCTCTCACCTGCGGTCTTTTAGGTCTGACCGGTTCTTTGATTCTTCACTGCATAAAGTTGGCTTCCACTCTTCTTCCCTGAGATAGTTTCCAAGACTTCCCTTCCCTGTCCCATAATACGTCAGATTTAGCTCTCTCTAATACATCTTTCTTACTTGAGGTGGCAGGGTTTCGTTTCTCTTTTGCTGTTCCTTTGTTCTTTTTTGTCCCCAGGACCTGCAGATCTCAGGGTTTGTTCCCAATTCCCACTTTCTCTGAAATTGTGCCTGTGGAAATCCACTCTTTTTTTAGTTCTAAGGGTTTTGCTTCTCAGGTGTGTGGCCAACAGCTGAATCTAGAGCTGCCTTTATACAGGAAAAGTGAATTTTTCATAGACAGCCAGGGCTGTCTGAACAGAATCAGAAAGTTGTTTAGGTTGGAAAAGCCCTTTAAGATCATTAAATCCAACTGTTCCTCCAGCACCGACAAATCCACCATGTCCTCAGGTGCCATATCCACATGTTTTTTGAACACTTCCAGGGACAGTGACTCTATCACTGCCATGGGCAGCTGGTGCCAGTGCCTGATTAATCTTTATAGGATCATTAAGGTCAGAAAAGATCTCTAAGATCATTGAGTTCGACCGATAAATTAACCTGAGTAAGATCATAAACTGATCGCAAGGGAAAGGAATTTGACTTAGTTAAGTAAATGCATGTCCAAAGTCTATCTGATTGGGTTTTTTAAACCTTTAACACCAAAATAATGTGATTCTGTAAAAAACCCTCCAAAGCCCCAGTCAGAATCAAATCCCCTCCCCACTTATCTCACACCATTTCCCATTGGACTCATGACATGTGAAACAAATGCTAATATTTGGTCTTGTGCTGTATCAGAGTCAGTGAATTTTATTTCTTTGGATGAGAAGCTGTTACTTGATCCCAGAATCCCAGGATGGTTTGGGTTGGAAGGGACATTGAAGCTCATCTTGTTCCAAGCCCTGCCATGGGGTTGGAACCTCCCACATCATCTTACTGACTATATGTTGGCCACCAAACCATGTTAAAACAGCAGATAAAAATCGGTTTGAAAATGCTTATTTGTCTTCTAGGCCAAACTCTGATTATCTGCAGATAGGCACAGACTCTATACACTTGGTTAAACAGCTGCAATACCTGCAAGTTACATTTATGACCTCAAAAAGGGGAATTCTCTTGAAACTGAGGGAATGACCCTTAACCGATGCACAGGGAGAAGCAACTAAAACATAAAGTAGTATTTCTCAGAGTCCTGTACCAGCTTCCTTAGGTTTCTGGTGTGAGCTTTGAGTCAGAAGTGCAATATTTATGCTTTCAAAACCTTGTTTTTCATTAATTGTGTGGGCAAGTTTTAAATTGGCACAGGGTGGGATTGTTGGGCTGTCTGTGCAGGGCCAAGAGCTGGAGTCAACGATCCCTTCTGAGTCCCTTCCAACTCAAGAGATTCTGTGATTCTAAAGTAATGGAAACTTTCCATGATGTCTTGGGGTGAAGGGTTTAAGCTCTTAATAATGTGTGGTGTGAAAGAAGAGCTCCTTTTACATGGTCACGCCGTGCCAGGTCACAGTCAACACCTGACACTTCCGCTGCTGTGTTAGGAGAAAGAGTGAATTAAATAAATTCCCATTTACCCCCATTCAACTCATGACTTTGTAAATCTCTGCCACGTATCCCTGAAAGTGCTGGATGGCGCTTGGAGGAACCTGGCCTAGTGGAAGGGGGTGGAATGAGGAGAGCTTTAAGGTCCCTTCCAACCCAACCCATTCCAGGATTCTGTGACACTGCCCAGTCATCTCTTCTAGGCTGAAGATTCCCAGCCTGGATCTTCCTATCCCAGATTTTATGGGTCTTCTCATGGGGGAGAGCCAGGCTCTAATTCTCCCTCTGTCCACTGCCCTCATTCAGCACAGGTTTTATCTGGGCTTTCTTTCGACACCGTCTTTTCCCTCTGTTACATTTTTTGGGAGAGCTCCTGGTTGAAATAGAATGGATTTGCCAAAACCCCGACTTCTTGACACCTCTTTTTTTTGGTTCTGCACAGGATGGAGACTTGAAATTCTCCCTGGAGTCCGTGAAGAAGCTGAAGGAGGTCATGGATGGGAACAGACACATCAACCCTCGCATGATGGTTCCCATGGTCAGTTATTCCCCATGCCAAGAAAAACACCTCCCGGAGGAATTCCAGCCTGTGTGCAAGAGGGAAGATGCACCCATGATTTTTAGGAGGCTGAGTATGTCATTCATATTTTGTAGTTTTCATTTTTACCACACTTTTCAACCTTAAACATTCCAATAGCAGGAGGCAAAGCCATGGAATTACTGCTGTGTCACTTCTAGGGCAGCTGGGAGGGTTTGTGCTGCCCTTTCTCCTGCAAGAGTTGGGCTCCACAAACCCTCTAGGGAAAATTCCTGCAGTGCTGAGCTGAGCTCTTCTCTAGGCACATCCCACTGCTGTGACCATGGAAAAGTTCATCCAAGCAGAGTAACGGAATCACTGAATGGTTGGGTTGGAAGGACCTTAAAGCTCATTCCGTTCCACCCCCTGCCACGGGCAGGAACACCTTCCAATATCCCAGACTGCTCCAAGCCCTGTCCAACCTGGGACACTTCCAGGAATCCAGGAGCAGCCATAGCTTCTCTGGGCAACCTGTGCCACGGCCTCCCCACTCTCACAGGGAGGAATTTCCTCCCAATATCTCATCTAAATCTACCCTTCTTCAGCTTAATCCATCCCCCCTTGTCCAAAGTCCCTCAGCCATGGGCTGCTGCTGCTGCAGTGTTTGCTTTTTTATGTTATTATATTGCATTTATCTACTGTCCAGTACAAGGGACACTTTAGGACGAAATGCTGCCATGCCCTGTTGTCCTCTTGCTTCCACATGTTCCCATTGCTTCCCAAGGAATTCAGGTATGATTTCATTCCTTCAGCCTGATTTTAGCATGAGCTAATTTTACTTAGAGCAGTATTACCTACAAGGATCTTTAAAATGATAAAACAGGAATGCAAAGGCGTCTCCAAGTGCTTTGACAGTGGCTCTGCCCTCCTGGCATCTGACCGAATCCCTCCTTTCCCCTGGACAGGCCTGGCTGCCGAGGATGATCTGTGTGAGATCTGTGCCAACGCTGCCTGTGCCGGCTGCTTCTGAGTGAAGATGGAAAAACTCACAGAAGACATGTCCAGCTGGGAAGTTTGTGCATTCCTGAGGCGAGATCATGTCCTTTCACCAATCAATATTCCTGGGCTTCATCTCTCACTCCAGCCAAATTGAAGCTGCCCACTCGTGTGGACATCCCTGCAGTCTTGCAGCACCTGGATCAGGTGCCACCAGCAGAGCAGTTCTGCCGACAAGGAGGCTGTGACTCCTCTGAGAAGTGCAAGTGCTGCAGGAGTTGGATGACACTGGAATGGAAAAACCCTGGGTTTCATTTCCCACTGTTTTACCTGGATTTGAACAAGCTCAGTGAAACTCAGCATCCCCTGCAGCCTTTTTAATAGCTAATATTTAACATCTAATCTTTAATGTCCAATAAGTAGTACCTAATCATCAATATCTGCCCATGATTTGGCCTCCCCTACACATAACATTACTGGGTTGTTCCCTTTCCCAGTCCCTCCTTTCCAGTGTGTTGGATCCCTTTCCCTTCTACCCGTCTGCAGGTGACACCTTTGATTTTGTAGCAGAACGGCAACAAATAACTTGAGACAAATTCCTGGTGTTTAGGAGCACTTTGACAGCCAGAAATCAGACTGTTCCTTGTACTGATTGTTGTTGATTTAGGGAATGGGTGTAGAGGAGCACAGGAACACTTCTTCCCTGGTTGGATATAAAGGTTCTTTAAACTCCCTTTAGGAGAAAGGAATTCCAAACTGCAGTGCTAGAATCACACTGAAATGAAAGCATTGCCTGTTGTTTTATTTATTGGTGGCAAGATTGTGAAGAAACAATCTGCCCATGTTTATATGCTGTATAGGCAATAAAAACTAGTAATAATTCGGATTTTGTTTTGTTTTGTTTTGTTTGTTATTGTGGGTTTTGGGGTGGGTTTTGGTTTAGGATACTCTTCTTGCCTACTTGCTTTTTCCCCATATAAGGTGTTTCATGTCTGGGGCTTCCCTGAATAAAATATATCTTTTAATAATGTCCTGAACTTAAACCAATTTGTAGTCACAGAATCACAGAACTGTTTGGGTTGGAAAAGCCCTCCAGGATCATTGAGTCCGACCTGTGCCTGATCCCCACCTTGTCACCCACCCCAGAGCACTGAGTGTCACGGCCAGTCCTTCCTTGGACACCTCCAAGGATGGGGATTCCACCACTGCCCTGGGCAGCCCCTTCCTATTCCTGTCCACCCTTTCCATGAAGAAATTCCTCCTGATGTCCAACCTAACCTTCCCCTGGCACATCTTGAGGCCATCTCCTCCTGTCTTGTCCCTTGTTCCCTGGGAGCAGACCCCGACCCCCTGGGCTGCCCCCTCCTGTCAAGGAGTTGTGGAGAGCCAGAAGGTCCCCCCCGAGTCTCCTTTCCTCCATGCTGAGTACCCCCAGGTTCATCATGGCAATGCAAATCCATATCAGATATTTTAAATTTTTCCCTCCTATTTGTAACTGTTGAACTATTATCTCCAGTTTTATATATGCAGCCCCCAACTCACAGGGAGCAGATGGATCTCACTGCTCTAACAACACCTCATGATGCTTCTGTTTATAACCCAAATGCTGAGTTGAGTGAAATCCCACGTCAGAAAGAACTGATTTTGGGCAGACCTGACTTCTAGGCATCAGGTCACAGTGCAAAGCCCTTCCTGAGGGGTCCAGTAGAAGGTGCCCCTGCCCAGGACAGGGGCTGGAACTAAATGATCTTTGGGGTCCCTTCCAAACCAAACCATTCTGTGATTCTATGATTCTTCAACACCTCAGTCCCTGAAAAACGAGCTTCAATGAATTGTCTCACTGGCAATTCAAGTGGGTAATCTGTCTTATGAGAAAAGATCATGTTGATTTCCTTATTTCTCACCAAACCATCAGACTTGTGTTACCTTACATACCCTTCTTACCTCCAAATCCATTATTTTCCCCATTCCACTTATTATAAAGTTCATTCATTTTCTCCACTTGTGATCTACAAGTGACTTCTGAATCCCAGTGCTTTGTGGGGATGGGGAGCCAAGATCAGGTTGGATGCGGCTTGGAGCAACCTGGTAGAGTGGAAAGTGTCCCTACCCATGACAGGGGTGGGATGGGATGGGCTTCAAGGTCCCTCCCAACCCAGACCAGCCTGGGATTCTCTGATATGATTCTCTGATTTGCTATTAATGTTTAATCACGAATGAGAGGGCAGACGTCAGCTTGGTGCTGATATCTTTCTCCTCTCCTCATATGAGATTTACAATCAACTCTTGGCTCTGGGCTCTGGTTAGAAAATTCCATATCATATTTCTGTATTGCTGTTCATAAGGAATATGCAAAACTGGTGACAAGGGGGCAAAGGGCAGAATAAGGCAAGGAATGATGTAGGAGTGGTGTGAACAGATCCTGCAAAGGATCGATACTGCAATTCCAGTCTACCTCTAAACAAAGTCCTGGCTGGGTCACTGGGGCTCTTCCCACAGTGCTAAACTCTAAATCCAGCAGGTTGCCCTGTCTGCCAGCACTACTTGGGAAGTGCTGGCAGAGCTTAATCAGTGTTGTGATGGAAGCGAATCGGGAGGACACACGATTTCGTTCTAAATCCCAGCTACTGTGCACGACACTAAACCAAGAGCATTAAATCAGAGCTGTGTGTCTGAGTAACACCTCTCAGGAGGGAAATGGAATTCAAAGGCAAATATATTCACCAGCAGGAATGCCTGGTCTTGTGCGGACTGGGCTTTCTGACGAGAGTAACATAACCTGAATATTGCTGCAATCCCATTTCAACCCTTTGAGCTGATTACAGGCATCCCTTGTCCTTTATTCCTTGTTGTAAACATCATCTTCCTTTAATATTCATTCTCATGGCTCAGTGATGCCATAGGGAGGTCAGGCAGGTGACAGCCACCACCAACAGTGCTCTGGAAGGTACAGCACAGAAATGTCCAGGTTTCCTCAATCATCTTCAGCACATTCCCCTGGAAGCCTAATCACAGGGAATACTGAGCAGTTTTTCAACATCAGAAGTTTCCCATGTCTCGGCAAGATATTGCCAGGCTGCAGCTGTGTCTCCAAGTTCAACTGCAAATGATGGATGGGATAGACATGGACACATCTCTGGGAGTGAGGTTTGTCCTTGGGAGCTGGGTAAGGGAAGATGCCACTGGAAAGAACCTTTCAGTACACTCAGTTTTTTGGAATTGCCCCAATACAACAGGATTTTCTCTGCATCTGCCCTCGGCCTTGGTTCTGAGTTCTCATCCAGTGTACTGGAATGCCCAGATATTCAGTTCTATAATCAGTTTCTAAGCAAATACAGGCTTTTATGGGCTGACCCGTGACAGTTTTAGTCTAATTTTGGAGTTTAGGACTTGCCCATGTTTATGCCCAAATGTGCTATTCTGCACATTTTCACTCCTTCAAAGGACTAACATTGTTTTAAAAGGGAAAAAACACAAGGAACACTAATGTTTAATTCTCTGTGATGTCTTTTTTAGTTACTTGGGAGAATTTGCTCCAATTTATAGGGTACATCTTGTAGCATAACAGTGCCCCTATTAAGCAGCACAAATTTATCTGTACTCTTTGCTCATGAGAACACATGCGAGCCAATTCTGCTGATATGAGATGATAACACAGGGCTGCAGGAGGGAGACTCTACGGCTGGGAAGGGAGAAAAAGGAACTTTCTATTCTCCTGCTGCTGGCTACTGAAACTGCCCCATTTCTGGGTACAGCAGCGAGGTGTGGGGGAAAATTGAAAGGAGATTTGGGGCTGAGATCCAAAGAAAAGCATGGGATAAAGATTTCAAAGCCTTTAGTGATCATGGTGGCAAACATTCCTTTTTGGAACAAAGTCTTCTGCTCTTCTGATGAAGAGCTTGAACTTTCTATGAGAGCAGGCAGTGATAGGATAAGGGGGGATAGCCTTGGAGGGGAGATTTAGACTGGCTCTTTGGAAGAAATTCTGGAGTAGAAGCACTGAACAGAGGTAGGAGCAAGAGGCTGTCCATGAGGACAGCAGCCACAGCTGGCAGCTCTTCCCAAAGCTGGGGTGATCCTGCCCATGGAATGTGTGTAGCAGTGGGTATTGAGTAAGTTACTTTATCCAGGACAAGAGAACTCCCTGACACGGGGGGTGGGGGGGGTTTGCACACAGGGAAAGCTGATTGATAACAAGGAGGATTTTATGTCAGGGGTGTAACAAAATGGTAGGGAGTAGAATCAGAGTTTTAGACACCATTTCTTTTCAGGGTATGTGATTAAATAATGAGAATCTTGCAAGGGAGATTGAGCATCTGCTAATTAAGTATTGCCTGAATTATTTTTCTTAAACACAGACTTTACATCCACATCCTTTAACCACACGTGAATTCCTCCTTAACACGTGCACACCTTTTTCTAGCACATGTTAAATCCCAGTTCACACTGGGCATCTGCAGAGGGGTTTTTTAGGCTTTAGAATTTATGAATTCTCCTTTCTGAATCATTCCCTCTTCCTTTCTGATCTATAGGAAGGGCAGTGTGGTCTGTACTGCCCTGACACTTCCAGGCCTGAACCTCAGCAATATTAACAACTCCTTTATCGCCAACTCCCAGCACTGGAGTTTTTTTGAAGCTGTTGAGCACCGAGATGACAAATGCTATCTGTTCTGTAATTCCAAGAGCTCCTTGAAGCACTGGTTAATCCAGAGACTGGCAGCTCTTCCCTGTGTCCAGCACTTGCCACTTCCAGCCTGATTCCCCTCCTCCCCTTATCACTGTGTAATTCTGTGTTATGATGTCCACAGTCATCAGGAAGGTGGGATTTTCCCTTTTCTCACTGTTATTGGATGCACAGACTTTTGTGCCGGTTCTCCCTTACATTTGCCTCACATTTCCCCCCAAATTTCTCTTACCTTTCTCCTCACTTTGCTTGGCTCTTCCAAATTTCCACATTATCCAGGCCTTGCCTGATACATCCATTTATTCTACTTACTGGCTGCCTGTTCTGGTCCTTCCTACTGGCACCATCCTCAGCCTTCTATCTCTAATTTTTGGAGTTTGGGTTGGTTTTTTTTCTCCTTGATTCTATAATGTGGGTCTTTATCCAGCTTTTATTATTCCTCCCCTTTCATTCCTGCCCCATTACTCTCTTGGTCCTTATGGGATTTCCCTGCCCATTTCTCCCTGTATTCCACTGAAGCTCAAAATTCCCTGGACTGATCATTTTTTCTTAGTTTAAAATACATAATTTCTACATATTTCTCATATTTTTACTCTATCCTCTAGTTCTAGCCACCAGTGTTCTCAACCAACCAGCTTTAGATCCTATTAAAATACTAATCCAATAATTTCTTTCCAATTCCCACCCACATTAGACTCTAGTCCCACTCCTGTACCCCTTCTATCCAGAAATGTTGTGTTTATCTGCTTCTGTTCCCATTAACCTCTATCTTCTCACCCCTCTGGCCATTACCATGTCCTGGTTTGCCCATATTCTTCCTGTATTTCAGAATGTTTGTTAACCCTTGCTTTTTTCCTTTTCCCCCCCTCCTCTTTTTTTTTCTTTTTTTAGAATTTTCCATAAAGGAATAAATCCAGACAGCAGTTGAGGCAAGCAGGAAAAGAAGTTGTTTCAACAGCGAAAAAATTTTCTTCCTTTCAAATGTACAAAAATATGGAGGCTGAAACCCATTTCTTCACAGAATCCTGGAGTGGTTGAGGTTGGAAGGGATGCTGGGGGTCATCCAGTCCCACCTCCCTGTGACCTGAGTACTCAGGACCATTTCCGTGACTTTTGGATGTCTCCAAGCATGGAGACTCCACAACCTCTCTGAGCAGCCCATTCCAGTGCTCAGTCACCCGTCTTTTTGTCTTTTTGTTTAACATCAGTGAATTTCTGACTTGCCCCCACCTAGGAAACAGAAGAACAGAAGTTTTTGCTAATTTCAAATGAAGCTTTTTTGGAGGAAATTTCAATGCTTGTCCTGAAAAAAATACAGAATAATTGTAGGCAGTGTTGATGGGGTTGGTCTTATCCCTGGGCGGGCCTCTACTCCCACCTCATGCAAATCCAAGGATCCTGGAGTGCTCAGCAAACACGGAGCACACAAAGATACGATTGTCCTTGGGGTAACATTTTAACTAAAGGGTCAGAGAAAGTACCACCGATGACGTGATTTGGTTTATAAGCAATAAAAAGTCCATATAAGCAATGGCACACCCAAGAAGAATTTACATTAAATATTTCGCATGTTCTGATAAAAAATATCAGGGTCGAGACAGAAACACTATTAGATCTTTAGATCTTTCCGCGATCTTAACTTGGTTTTTTTTCCAGGAATCTGAAAGATAAATCCCATGTTCTCCTCTGCCTGGTATATCTGCACTATCAGGCACTGGAACTAGAACTGCTGATAAAAGTATTTTATTGCTGTTTTCATTCCTGTCATGGTGAGACACTTTTTGACCAGATCAGTAAATGTTCTGCTTTGCTGTTTCGGTGGATGAGGTGACACGGTGAATCCCAATATCCCTGTAAGCATTCATCGGCTTTAAATAGCAAATACCCCACAGTTTGGTGTCTCCCAGCTGGGAATTGTCAGTCAGGTGACTTAGCCCAGGCAACTTTGACTTTTTTTGATATCTTCTGGTAGATGTCCAACCCTTCTCCTGGGAGATACCTGTGAAAAAAAGTGGAAAATCCAATGCAGGGTGACTGAGGTGGTGAGGGGTCTGTGGCACATCAGATGGGGAGAGATGAATGTCTTTAACCTGGGAAAGAGGACAGAAAAAGGGTGAAGGGGGCAATTGTGAGAAACAGGTTAATCATGGGAGGGTGTCTTGTTTCCAGATCCTTCAGAAAGGCACATCCAGTGACATTTCTGTGACACTTCCAAGGATCCATGTCTCAGTTTGCTCATGAGCCACATTGGGTTTTAATAGCTCTAGAAGAGGTTTTTTTATTATTTCGGAAGCTTGTACCAAGTGTGGTGCATATTGGTTGGTGAAAAAAGAAATATTTATGATTATTCTGAACTCACTGCCTGATCATTTCGCTAAATTCCCCTTGTCTGGTATCATTTGGCTTTTTGTGCTCTAAAGCTGCTCCTTATCTTTGATCTCTTGTCGACTCAGACCTTCAGGGCCTTCAGCAGAGCTCTTGTGATGGCTCTGAATGAACTCCACAGATGTGGGTACAGAGAACAACAGGGACTTGCAGGAATAATAAAGGGTACCACTCTGGCAATCCAACTGTTTAACAGATTGTTTGTGGCAAGGGCGGAAGGTCTGAACACTGATAAGTCAACAACAGAGATAACTCATCACTGAGAGAGGGGAATTCACAGAACACCACACAGAGAATTCTCTTCCTGTTGCATTGTGCCAAGAGACTGTCCCTTGGTAACTCTGGACGTCTCATGCACATTGAAGATGTGACCTAAATTTTGTCATTGCCAGTCAACAAAGGCCTCTGAAGGTCATGGAGATGCTTTAAGGGCTGGAGCCCCTCTGGAGCCAGGCTGGGAGAGCTGGGGGTGTTCACCTAGAGAAGAGAAGGCTCCAGGGAGACTAGAGCCCCTTCCAGGGCCTAAAGGAGCTCCAGAGAGTTGGAGAGGGACTTTGGACAAGGCCTGGAGTGACAGGACAAGGGGGAATGCCTTCCCTCTGCCAGAGGGCAGGGTTAGATGGGATATTGGGAAGGAATCCTTGGCTGTGAGGGTGGGGAAGCCCTGGCACAGGTTGCCCAGAGAAGCTGTGGCTGCCCCATGCCCAGAAGTGTCCAAGGCCAGGTTGGATGGGATTTGGAGCAACCTGGGATAGTGGACGGTGTCCCTGCCCATGGCAGGGGGTGGGACTGGATGGGCTTTAAGGTGCCTCTACCCAACCTCTCTCTTCTCTCTGCATAGGTATATGGGAAACATTCTGAAGTGCAGGGGAAGGGAAGTTCAGGATCCTGTTAGAATTACTATGGGAAGTTTAGGGGAAGAACCAAAGGTGGGGAAATGGAGGGGTTGACGGAATTTGGAGAGGAACAAACACAGGGCCAAAATAAGGCTCAGGGGACAATAGTGGCCAGTGCTCTGTAAAGAGCTTACTGGGTAGTGTGATCCTGATCAGCACACTGTGACCTGGCTTCTCATTAATCTCCATTCCTAAATCCTTTCCTGGGTCAGGGACTGCTTATTCCCTCTGAAGGGAAGTCTGAGAGCCCCCCTGGAGTGTGACTGTGGGCATGCCAGGGGCTGGAGCCATGTGGGTGTGTGGGGATGCGATCCCGGGGAGTGTCCAGCCAGAGGAGCTGACCAGCTGGGTAAGAGCCTTGGGAGCCAGGAATCTGCATGTGCATGAGGATGTGAAAACCAGAGGATTTGACTGCCAGAGGCTCAGAGGGGCCTGGCCAGTAGCTGGAGAGATCTTGCAGTCTGGAGGGGTCAATGGGGAAGATCCAGGAGCAGCTACTGAGCTGATGTGCAGTTACTGGAGATACACAGTGCTGCTGAGCCTGGAGGGTCTGTGGCAGCCCTGCCTCTGTTGGGATCCCAGATTCTGCACCTCCCGAAGAGAAGCAGCATCAAAAAAGAGCCATCAGTTAAATCAGTCAGGGACTAGCATCTCTAAGAGGCACTTGTGGGGTTTGTGAGTACATGATGTCAGGAGACAGCTGGCTTGGAAAAGAGGCTGGACAAATGAATGCAAATAAAACACGAGCCCTGCCTCGAAGAGTTTATGGCAGGAATAATGTTTGTTCCGTGTGAAATAGGGGCAATTGCAGATCTTGGTTCCTGAGGCTGGATCACTCAAAACCAACAAAGGGGTGGGTATAAAACACTCTTGTTTGAGGTGAAGCTTTATGGCAGGATGTGGGTGTTCAGTCAGGTGGTATCCAGGTTATTGGGGCCTTCTCTCCCACCAGTCTTTCATCTTCTCCTTCATGGAAGCAACAAATCCATTCCAGCAACACTCTGGCAGCTGGGGCTGAGGAACATTAATGTTTAGTGCCTGATAAAGCTCTGCAGAGGACTGTGACATCATCTCTGGGTGTTCCAGAAGGTGCCTCCAGAAGCTGTGCCCACTGTCCCCAAGTGGGTCACAGCAGTCAGCACCCCATGGACCCCATCCCTCACTGTGGGGATCCTCTGGGAGCTCCGCTCTGGGAAGGGATGTCCCACACCTGGGTCACAGGTGTCTCTCCAGGACACAAGTCAGGGGAGAATCAGAAAAGCTTCCAGCTAGAAAACGAGCCTTGGGAGAGATAAAATCCCTGGACTGGTGACAGAAGCACCTGAGGCAGAGGAAAGTGAAGGAAGAGATTTGTACAGGGATGTTATAGACCGGAAGGTGGTGAGGGACACACACTGATGTCTGCTCTGTGACCAGTGACAGGACCCAGGGAATGGCTGGAGCTGTGTCAGGGGAAAAGGTTCTTCCCCTAGAGTGTGGTCAGGCACTGAACAGGCTCTCCAGGGAATGGTCATGGCCCCGAGGCTGCCAGAACTCCAGGAGCGTTTGGACAACGCTCTGAGCTACAGGGTGGGATAGCTGGGATGTCTGTGCAGGGCCAGGAGTTAGATTGGATGAGAAGGGCAACAAGGCTGGTGAAGGGCCTGGAACACAAGCCCCGGCAAGGAGCAGCTGAGGGAACTGGGGTTGTTTAGCCTGGGGAAGAGAAGGCTCAGGGGTGACCTTATCACTCTACAACTACCTGAAAGAAGGCTGTAGCCAGGCAGGGGTCTGTCTCTTCTCCCAGGCAACCAGTGGCAGGATTGGAAGGGACCATAAAGACCATCTCATTCCAGCCCCTGCCATGGACTCGGATCCACTGGTCTGACTCCAGAGCTCACGTTTGGAATATGCAGCTCTGTGGGTGGGTCTTGCTTTGTTGGTTTAGTGTATTAGGAGTGAAAGGGGAGAAACAGAGGGTGCAAGCGCCACCAGGAGCCACTGGAGATGTGCCTCTGTGAAACCAGAGTAGCTTGCACGGCTGGCGGGCCTCAGATCTATTGATCCAGACAGATTCATAATGAGTTACAGACCTACTTATTCACATTTAGTGACCTACAGATCTATTGATGCAGATTTATGGTGACCTACAGATATATCTACTAATAAATCTGTGTGGTCTATTGATCCCCACAGATTTACATTGAACTACAGATTTACATTTTCTTCCAAAGCAGAAGTGATTTTTTCCAGGTCATTCCTGGCAGGTGCTTGTCTGACTTGTTCTTAAGGCCCTACAAACAAGGGAAATTCCACAATTTCCTCATAAATGTCCAAAACTTCACCATATCTGTTATTTAAACTTTTTCTCTTTGAATCAACCCTTTGCTGCAGTTCATAGAATCCCAGAATGGGTGGGTTGGAAGGGACACCTTAAAGGTCACTTCATTCCATTCCCTGCCATGGGCAGAGGCACCTTCCACTGTCCCAGGTTGTTCCAAGCCCCATCCATCTGGGCCTTGGACACTTCCAGGGATGGGGCAGCCACAGCTTCTGTGGGCAGCCTGTGCCAGGGCCTCACCACCTTCTCAGGGAACATATCTAAATCTAATCCTACTCTCTTCCAGTTTAAAGCATTTTCTTTCCCAATACTTAATAAGTCAGATTTCTTCTTACAGAGAAAAAAAAAAAAGAAAAGAAGGTTTTCCAGCTACCAGCAATACGGAAGAGTAGCAACCAGCTTAATGGTAAACTAGTGCCAAAAGCAGAGGGGCAGCCTTCAATTTGTAGATCTGTTTTACTGATTCTGACCTTGCACAGAAGGACAGTATATTTTAAACACTGAAGCCACCAACACATTTCAAAGGATCATACAAAAATGTCAGCATATTGTCAGGTTGTTG
>VZRR01011624.1:0-21555 GCA_013398015.1 Oreocharis arfaki
CAGGATTCTATCCATGGAAAACCAGCACTCAGGAGGGACCGTGGCCCCCTGCCTGGCTGTGTCCGTGCTGGGTGAACGAATTGTGCCTTGGTGGCCTCTCTGTGCTGGATCTGCCCTCCATGAAGCCGATGGGATGGGGTTGGGATGGGGTTGGGATGGGGTTGGGATGGGTGGCAGCACCTCGGAGCCCACACCCCGGGGCTGTGCGGCTGCAGAGAGAGAGAATGAGGATGAGGAGGAAGGAAATGACATCATTTTTGGAGGAGGAACCCAAACCAGCTGTGTTTTGGGATGGTACAGCAGGGACCTGCTCGGCCAACCCCGTCAGTTTTCCTGGAGGCAGGGATTGCTCCCACCCCACAGCCCATCAGGGATCACCCCCAGGCATGGAACACACCTCCTACACGTGCTTTTCCACCTGATACGCCCAGAACTGGGAACTGTGGGGCTGAGGAAGGGATAAATTCGGCTTCTCCCATCCCCTGAAACTCTGCAGGTCACTCAAACACCTCCTCACCGATGGCACATGGGAGGATCCCATTGCTGTGCATCCCTGAATCCCATTACATCCCTCCCCAACACAATTCCCTCCTTCCAGCTCCCCCTCCATCCCAGCCGGGTCCTTCTCCCCTCACAGGGAAGGGGCAGCGTGGGTCCAACAAGCCCTGGGCAAGCCAAGCTCGCTCCTGGCACTGGCTCCAGGCTCTCACACGTGCATGGGACGCATAAAACAGAGAAAGGGAAGCAAACCCCCTTTCTCAGCCCTTCCCCGATCATGGATGAGTCCAGCAAAGCAGAAACAGCTTTTCCCAAGGGTGGCTCAGCTGCAGGAGGGCACCAGAGGCCTCCAGGCTGAGGATGGAGCTGGCAAAGCTTCGGCGCTGCAGTGCCAAAGGCGAGTCCTGGTGAGCCGGGAAGCACCAAGGGAGGTGACAACAAAGCAACGGGGCCCCTGAGGGTTACTGTGATGTGAACGGTGGAAAGAGGTGGAAAAACCAGCGGGGAGCACTCGGCAGAGCTGGGCAGGGCAGGGGAATGGCAAATCCTGCAGGCTGGGAGGAGGAACTTCATCGTTCTACTCCGGTGTTATCCCTGTACCCACCTCCCCCTTTGGCTTGGCCAAGCAGGATTTGGGCAAGCGAGACGATTTAGACATTTCACAAACTACCCACACCTCTGCTGGGGATCAAACCAGCTTTTTGAGCTCAACAAACCCTTCCAGCAGCAGCATGGGACGGATGGCCAGCCCCTGCCACGACACCAGGTTCCCGAGCGAGGCTTTCCCGAAAAAGCAGCGCGATCCCTGTGGGTTGAGGGGCAGGGAGCAGAGCTCTGCCCCACCGAGGGCACTTGTTTGGTAACTCGAGGCGGCTCCGTGTCCTCGGATAACTCTCCGTGCAGACAGGAAAGCTTAGGAGTTAATCGTGCTGACCAGGTGGGTGACCCCGGCGCAGCCCAGAGCTCCTCCAGCATCCCTTCCCTCGGGGGTCCCAAAGAGCTCTGCGGGGTGGGAAGTGTCCTGATCCCCCAGCCAGAGGGGTTGTGGCCACGTTCACCAAGCCCAGCCGAGGAATTGGTTCCCTGCTTGGTTGTTCACTGCCACGAATGGTGCAGCCAGGAGGAGGTTCCCAGCTCCCAGGGGCGCTTTCTGGTCAGTGGGAATTTCAGGCAACAAAACAAATGAGAAGAGAGCTCAGGCTCAGCCGTCCCGAAGAAAAGCTCCTAGCGGCCCCCTCGGGAGAACACAGCACATCCCAGTTTAAGCAGGACCTGGGAATCCGGCCTGGGACGCGCCTCAAATCCCCACTCCAGACCAACAAGCCAACTAAGCCCTTTGGGTTACTTGGGTTGCTAACCCAGAGCAGATCCCATGCCACACGGACAACCCGAGGAGCAGAGCCACGATCCCTCCGCGCTGCCCAAACGTGCCAAACCCGGGTGCTGGCGAGCCCTGGACACCCAGCTGGGGTGTCTGGGAGGGATGAGTTAATTCAGACGAGGCTCGGCCGCCTCTCGGAGCGCGCGGACGAGCGGGGGAAGTCTCCGTGAGAGACGGCGCCGCGCAGATCCCTTTCTGCACGGGATTAAGGCAAATCGCCTCAGCAGATGACGTAGAGGCCCTTCCTGCCAGGGGTGGTAACAAACCAAAGGAGGAGAGGGCTGGAAAGTCTGCTGTGCATTAGAGCCGAGCTGATCGCCCTTGGGAGAGAGACGATTAAAGCACTGAGATGCTGTAATCAGGTCTGGGATTGGCCCCGCGCTGCATCTGCTCAGACCTGCGCCCTGATTAGCCCTAATCTAGCTGGCATATGTTAATCTAAAGCGTGGATTTCAGACCCTTTCAATTGTATTAAAAACAGGAAATCCATTAGACAAAAAAAAAAAACAAAAAGCCAAACCCAAACCAACTTCTCGAGTCTTTGAAAAATACATTTCTGCAAAGAGAGCGGAGCCGGGCCGGGGAGCGCCGCGAGGAACGGGGCAGGCAGGGAAATGGGATCCCATCGGATCCCGTGGCTGCTCACACCGGCTCCTGTCTGTCACAGAGAGGTGATGGATCCCGCACAGAGCAGCACAAACCGTGGCCACGGGCTCCCAGGAAGATGCAGCCAGGCTGTGGCTTGGCTTCCCCTCCTTAAAGCCACCCAAAAAGCCCCTCCTGTCCTTGGCAGGGGTGAGGAGCCAGCTCCAGGCGGCCGGGCACAAGGACATCTGGAGAGGCAGCTGGGACAGCACCAGCTCCTGCCACATCCCAGAGAAAGACGTTTTTTTGGTGGAGGATCAGCTGGTTTTGGCAGGAAGGAGGGTCCAGCATGGCCGGTGACAGCCATGGGAGGAATGGGTAGGACACGAGGGTGGCCAAGGGAGGAGAAGAACCATGGAAGCCCTTAGGGCTTGAGGTGGCCACCATGAATGAAAGGATTGGAGTCGATGGACTCCGAGGTGGCTGTGGTTGGACTCTAATGCCGGGTCAGGCAATGTTTGCAGCTGCCTTTCAGCTACGGGACTGTGACGGGCCAGAGGAGAGAATGAAACTCCTGCTGCTGCAGCAGAGAAGAGGTTTCAGCTTAGGGAAGAACAAGGGTAAAGGTCAGGCTCTGCCTGAGAGCAGAGACACGCAGGATTCAGAGGTGAGGAGTTACGCAATGTCTGATAAAGAAATCTCACCTGGCACGGAGCGTAAGAGCATAAGAGCACCTGTTCTGATCCTAAATTGCAGGTGGCTCCATTAAACCACCCCAAAGGGCTTCAGGGAGGAAGGTCGGGTGGGTGGAATGGTTCAGTGCACGGGGAACTGGGGTCAAGGATCAGAAATGCCCTGGACATCTGGGGCCGTTGGATGCTCAGGGAACCGGGATCGTCAGCGCTGGTTTCTGCCTCGCTTTAACACCTCCTCAGCCTTGAGATCAAAGACAGAGCAGCACAGACAAGGCTTTAGCTTCAGCTTCATTCCCAGCCCTTCAGGATATGGAATATTGTCCTGCTCGGGGACACGAGACGTCCTGTCTTCTTCCTGGTATCTCAGGTTGAGTCCATCCTTATCTCCCGTTCAGCGTAAAGAGGCTCAGGCCATGGAATCACGGGATGGTTTGGGTGAGAAGGAGCCTTAAACATCACCCAGTGCCAGCCCTGCCATGGGCAGGGACACCTCCCTCTGTCCCAGGCTGCTCCAAGCCCCGTCCAGCCTGGCCTTGGACTCTTCCAGGGATCCAGGGGCAGCCACAGCTTCTCTGAAAATTCTCCTCGAGCCCCTCCCCCCTCCCCCAGCCAGGAATTCCTCCCCAACCTCCCCCCCATCCCTGCCCTCTGGCAGTGGGAAGCCATTCCCTGGCTCCTGTCCCTCCAGGCCTTGTCCCCAGTCCCTCTGCAGCTCTCCTGGAGCCCCCTTAGGCCCTGCAAGGGGCTCTGAGCTCTCCCTGGAGCCTTCTCTTCTCCAGCCTGGACACTCCCAGCAGCTCCACGTCCTTCTGTTGTTGGGGTCGCTGGACACAGCTCTGCAGGTGGGGTCTCTTGACACAGTAGAGGTGGACAATCCCCTCTCCTGACCTGCTGCCCACGTTGTGGGATGAGCCATGGACAGAGTTGGCTTTCTGGACATCTGCCCACGTGGCTGCACATCCAAATGCCAAGAGACCGAAAAAACTGGGATATCTCATCCCAGGTATGAGGCAATCATAGCAGGCATGGATGGAAGATGGGCTGGAACGGTGGCGCAGGTCCTACCACCACCACGTCTCATCAGTGAGGAAACCAACCCAAGGCAACCTGGGACAAAGCTCTGTCCGGACTGGGAGCAGATGGAATGAAGAGCCCTCTGCCATGAGTCCTGTGAATGTCTGGCCTGCTCTCCTCACGGCAGCAGTGGGAATTCACAGCTGGACAGGCAGGTTCTGCAAGCCTTGAAACGCTGACACCAAGACTGGAGTTGTCTCAACAACGTGGTTGGACAACATGGGCATTCAGCGCAGCATCCTGAAAACTTCTTGTGGAATTCCCAAAGCCACGTGGAGCGGCTGGGAGGAATGGAATAGTGTGTGTAATTCCACATGGCCGGTCACCCATGGAGAGAGGGATGTCCTCTTGGCTTCACCCTCTACATCACGGGAACGACGAACGGCAGGACCTCGCGTGAAACCTTTTCCACGTGGAGCTCAAACAGGAACTCAAGACCAAAGTCCTGCAAGGCAGGAACCAGCCCCACTCTTGACCAGGCAACAGCAACCACTGTCACCACGTTGAACGCCAACACAAGAACAGAAAAAGCTTTTTTCTTCAAAAAGTGCAAAATCCTCTTCTTTGGTGGCATCAACGACAACATTGAGGAATGATCAGAGAGCCGATCTCCTGCCAAGGCAAACTCCCATGGGAACAGCCCCTGGAAGGGGAGGGGAAGGCAGTGGAGAAGCATTCCCATGTGGTTCCTGCATCAGGGAGCCAGGAGTCCCAGGCAAAGCCCGGCCCTGCGGTACCGAGCCAGGCTGACCCCAACAAGAAGGGGGAGATGGTGCGAACCTTCTCAACAGCCTCGTGTGTGAGGGAAGAATCCAGGAGTGGAGCTGTTAGCTGAGGGGAGTTCATGGCTCTGCAGGCTGTGACATCACAAGAAACACTGCTCTGGGCATGGAGGAGCAGGGACACGGGTCTGGAGTCGTGAAGCAGCACAGAATTATTGCTCCGGGCAGTTCTTTTATGGGACAGAACGGAAAACGCACAAGGGCTTGAGCCATCACCTTGGAGCTCCTCAGAGAGCACAGGACATGATCTGGTTTTCGCAAGGCAACCCTCATCTTATGAAAACCCAGAACCTCGACTGGAGAGCTGCAGGTGCCCCTCCAAAAGCTGGTGCTGCTGCTGGGGATCCAGTGGCTCCAGAGGCCAAGGCTGACGCATCTTGCTCTGCGCTCCTGGACAGCGAAGGACTAAGTGCTGCAAGCTGTGAGCACTGCAGAGCCAGGAGTGAGCGGCCTCAGCAGTCCCTCAGCCCCCTGTGTCAGCCCCCAGTGGAAAAGGCTAAAAAGAGTGGAATTTTCCACTGGACTTTTCCTGGCTGCTGACATCCAACTCATCCAGAGGACTTCGTTTCCATCAACGCTGAGGGGAAACCAGAGCAAACTGCTGCTGAGCGCCCTCCTGCCGGAGCCTTTCGCGGTAGATCCTCCTGCAACTTCTCCTCTCCCTCCTCCGGAGGCAGGGGCTGAGGAATCCAGCTGAAATTCCTGTGCTCAGGAATGCCCTAGCACACAGGCCAGCAGATACCATCTCATCACCACGCTCCTTTCGGAGCCAAGGGCGACTTTCGAAGGCGCGGTGGAAGAATTCTCGTCAGCGGTTCAGAATGAGTAGATTTTAATACACGTACACACACAAAAAATCAAGCCAGAGGACCTCCAAAAAATGAAATGCTTGCCCTCATTGGGCAGCACAATGAAAGGGCACTGGGCATGCTTTGGTTTGCATTCCCAGGTGTAAATACATCAAGGCTGGTGCAGGTAAGCAGGGAATAATCGTCTTTTCTGATTGTCTTTTCCCCAGTAAGACACGAGCTTGAAGTGCAGCACGGAAACCTGCACTTAGGAGGTGGGGAAAACCCCAGACAACAGCTAAACGTAAGGTTGGTGGAGCTCTGGAGCAAAGTCTCCATCACTGGAGGTCTTTGAGAGGCGGTAAGATGGAGGCTGGCTCAGGAAAGGGGCTGGTCCTACAGAATCCTGGGGCAAAAACCATTCCTGTCCCCACCAACTTCAATTCTGGAACCACCTGGAGGGTTACTGTCAACACTGTTCAGCACAAACATTAAAATGTCCCACAGCTGATTTTTATTATATTTTTTTCCTTGGCCTGGGAAACTTGGTTGGTGAAGATTTCCAGAAAATACCCTCTTGACCACCTCCCTTCCGGAGGACTGACTCGAGAGGCCTTCAAGAGGTGGGGGAGGACATGCAATGGGCACGAGGGTGCATTTTCAGGAAGATAAACCAGCTCTCTAACGAGTTCCAGCCACAGCAGCCGAAATGAGAGCTCTCGAGGTCAGGTGTTACCCTGACAAATCCTAATCTGCCAAACTAGACGTGTCCCTCAAGGCACGAGGTGTTGACAGGACACCATGGAAGGGATTTCACCCAAAGCCAGCCTCAGAAATAAAGCATTTCAGGAATCCCACCACACTCAGCAGTGACAGAGGAGCAGAAGACATCTCTCAGCACGGACACTTAGTTAAAGATAAGATGAACTGAAAGCTCAGCCCCCCCCCCATCTTTCATCCCTTCAACTGCAAGAGCATCAACGCTTAACTCTAATTAGACCTCTCCTAGGATGATAATTGGAAGGATTTTTCCCATCAGGAATGGCTCAGTGCCCCATCCCCTGGAAGTGTCCAATGCCAGGCTTGGAGCAACCTGGGATAGTGGAAGGTATGGGTGGAACTGGGTGATCTTTGGTCCCTTCCAACCCAAACCAGTCTGGATTCTGAGATACTGACAAATCATAAAACCCCCAAGCAGTGGTTTAAGCTCTGAGAACTTCCCAGGCTCGCAAGTCACAGCTCTTCCCTACAGAACCTCTGTGCCAGTCAGTTCAAAACACGAAGATTTTTTTCCACCAAATTATCTGCATAAAGCTGCAGTCCTCACTCAAGATCCTCCATCATCTGTCTTTTCAGGAGCCACTCTGGTCAAAACCCCAGTAAAGAACAATTTAATGAGGAACCTGAAGCTTTGAGGGCGAAGTTGAGCCAATTCAGTTACATCACAGCCCCGACTTTTCCTTAGAACGGAAGGTAAATGCAGGAGACAAAATAAGATGAGAAATTCCCACCCACAGCTGCACGGGACGCAGCCCTGGAGCCACTGCCTCCTTCCCTGCATCCTCCACATCTCCACGGTCACATCTCATCTCTCAGGCTGCCCCTGGGAGTCACCTGCCTGCTTAATTAGCCCAGTGACTTGTTCTTTCCTGAGCTTTTCAAGGAGTGCCTGGATGTGGCACTCAGTGCTCTGGGCTGGGGGACAAAGTGGGGATCGGGCGCAGGTTGGACTCGGTGACCTCGGAGTTCTTTTCCAACCCAAAGGATCCAGCGTGTGATTCTTTGGCTCCTCTGGATCTGCTGCAAGGAGTTCTCCTTCTCTGCTCCTTCAGGGCAAGGGGAGCTGCTGTCTCAGTGACCCATAAAGCCACTGGTTGATCCGGGACCTCCCGCCCGACACCACCGGAACGGGACTGGTCGGGATGCAACACCACATTTACACGGCCCACTCTTCCTCCCACTCACCCAGCTTCAGCAAAATGTTGGTATTTTGCATCAAGGTGTTGTGTTAAATAAAATCCAAACATCCAAACTTGAGGTTTATCTCCAAATCTCGGCCAGGCACCAACCTTCCTTCCCTAGCTGGGAGCACCAGCGTCTTTGGGACATTCCTGTTTTCTCCCTCCCTGTGAGGAGGGAAGGGCCACGGCTTAGCCAAGATCTGAAACATCTTTGGCTTCATCTCCTTTATTTCTTCCAGATCTTTTGGGAGGCTTTGAGTTTTTGGGGTTTCTTTTGGATGTTTAGGGAGTTTTGGGACTTCTTTTAAGGTTGCAGTACCTTGAGACAAAAACCACAGGGCCGGAGTTCCTGATTTACAGGAATTATCTCCTCTGGAGCCTCAGCACTTCCAGGGAAAGAAGAAGATCCCAGTGAGCCAACCTGATGCCCAGACTCTTCCCTGGCACAGCAAAGACCCCCAGTCTCCAGCAGGGGTGACAAACGTGTCCTTCACCAGTGACACCAGTGCCACGGACCTCTGTCTTTGCAACAGGACAGTCCCAGAAGGAAAAAAACTTACAATGATTTTCAACATTCTGGAAACAATCTGAAATCCCAGCTTTTCCGTTTCATCCTCATTTTGATGGAAAAACTCAAAGAAAAGGCTGCTTGGGAAGGAAGCAGAGCAGCAGTTTGGTCTCCTGGGGGTGGAATGGCTCCACACCTTTTGCTTTGTCTTACCTGAGGCCACCTGTCCCTCCCTCTCCCCTTCATGGGGCGAATTTAGAGCTGGAGAACAGACCCTGGGCATCACCTGAGGCAGAATTTAGGCTATGCTTGGCTTAAGCTCAGTCCTCACCTAGACCTGCCCCTCTGTGCTGGGTCTCCGGGGCGTGGCACCTCGAACCGGAGTCGATTTGGCACTCAGGAGAGGTGACAAACACAAGGAATGTCTCTGCCCGTGGGAAGGAAGGTTTTTACTGGGCTCCAGGGCTGGAAGCTTAGAGAATAACCTGTCTAAGCCTCCGTGATGAGCTGGCTTTGGCGTGGACACACCTGAGAAGATTAGAAGTCTATCGTGGCCAATCATCTCTACACGAAACACAGATAAAAATAGAGAAAGCCCAGCAAGCCCTGAGGTCTGCTCCTGTTGGGCTTTGCTTCCCCCACGATGTGCTGGGTGTCAATTCAAGACATGGGGCAGACAGGGGTTATCTGTGCCGAGCTTCTCAGGAAGTGGGGAGACACCTGAAGGTAAACCAAGTCTGTTCCTCTTCTCAGAAATCGGGTGTTAAACCCATGAGCGAGATTCTGAACCATCACCTGGGAGGGATCCCCGTTAGATTTTGCCATAAATACTCTGCTGACTGCCCTGTTATGCTTTTAACACCCCCAGGTGCTCTTCCCAGAGGATTCTTATCCAGCTTTTTAAAACAGCTTTTAGTGTCCTCTGTTTTCTATATGGTTTTATTAAAGGCTACCGTGCAAAGCAAGGCAGGGCTTTGCTAAATTTACTAAAATACCTGAAATTAAAAACCTAAAATTACTAAAATATTTTATGACCCGAGTGATAAAAGTCCGTTTTAAAATAAAATCATTTGAATTGAATCATTATTTAAAAAAAAAACCCAACAACTGAAATATCCCATCTCCTAACGAAGCAGATAAATATTTGGCAGAGTTTCTGCAGGGACAACACTTTGGGCATCCCTGTCAATCATAAAGAGCGTGGGAAGGGAATACAGATCACGTCAAAGGCTCTACCTACCCTCCTGTGCTGTGACCCTCACAGCCCATCCTACTTCTTCCCTCAGGTTCCTGCTCCAACACCTCTAACTCCTCGGGTCTGCTGGGTGCTCCAAGGGTATTTGTGTCTTCTTGGATTTCCTGCTTTAACTCTGCAACAGGTCCGTGACCTTGAAAAAGCCAAACTTCACAAATCCAAAAGTCACAGCACCCCCAAAACCTCCTCCATCACCACAGGACTGCTGCTGAGGGTTGTTAAAATCCAAACCTCTGTCCTCACCAATTCTTTACCTAAGTCACAATCATGAGAGAGCTTGGCTTGTGTCAGGCTGAGATATCAGCTCATCCCAAGGACATTTCTACCCCGAATGGTGGCCAGGCACAAAAACCAGACAGACACAGCCCCTTCAACCCTGAGAAACACCAAGAGGGACCTAGAGGTACGAGTGCAAAACAGTCTAAAATCCCAGCACTCCAAACTACCACCGCAAAAACCCACTCACCTGATGAACCTTCTCTGCCAGGCTCCCCTTGCAATGTGAACGGTCTGCTGCCAGGATGCCTGACGATTGTAAAAGGCTGGGAAAAGGGCAAATGCTACAGCTGGGGAGGGGGGATTTAGTGGGGTAATTGATGCATTTATAGGAAATGCATCCTTTGGTTTACGGGGTGAATGCAAAAAATTCAACGACCGCACAGGAGGGGAAAACTCAGCGACCACATACGAGCAAGCACCTCAGTACCAGGGCAGAGTAACTAAAATATTTCCAGTTCCATACAGAAATCTGTGTCTGTAAGGGGGAAGGTAAAGTGGGAGGTAAGAATAAGGCACTAGCAGATATTTTACAAATATTTAGATGAATGGTTTAATTGGCCCAGGGAGGCCTAATGAGGAAAACCTGCAGAGAAGCAGAGAAATCCATCACGGAGCAGCTCAGGCCACCTCCAACAAAGCTCTCCCAGCGCAGAGGGACGAGAGAGGAACGAGGAGCAGAAGCGGCCGCCAGAGTGGAATTCCTGCGTATCCCAAGAGCACGAGGCTGGGAAGGTCATGAAATCCAGGCACTCCTCGGGGCCTGGGAGGAGCTCCATGTGATTTCAAGGCTCTGAGGGACTGGCTGGTTTCAGCTGGGCCGGTGCCGACGGATCACATGCGAGCACGGACACGGGCACATCCTACAGAGCGTGGAGCACATGGAGACATAAAGCAGCCATTGTGCTGGCAGAAAGGCAGTCTGTAACCAGATAGGCCCTGGCTCCATCTAAAATGCATTTTCCCAGCATTTTGCTGATTTCTTCCCCAGGAGCCTCCATGCCACAACAGGGTGCACATTCATGGCCAACGGGCGGGTCCAACGCCACGGGGGTCTCCCCCCTACCCCGTGCCCTATCAGTGCCTCCGTGCCAGGGAATTCCGGGCTCTTAACCCAACAGAGGTGACATGAACACCCTAACTGAGGTTTTGGAGGAGGATAAATCCTTGGGAAGGTGTTTAAAGCTTTGCCTTGACATGGGAAGCTGCAGCTGTGGTGATCTGCTGGAGCCTCTCTTTGCACTAGGTCCTGTCAGCTACCAGGAGGTAAGTTTGGCTTTTTTCCTTGGGGGAAAAGGGGCTGGAAACGCACCTGAAGGCTCCTTTTTTCCCTTCTCCTCAAAGCACACCCTCCAAATCCAGCTAGAAGAGCATCCCTGCTCCAAACCAGCACAATCCCTGCTGCTGCAGCATCCCGTGCCTTGGTGTCCACAGCCTTTCACAGGACAAGGGACACGTTTGGCACAGCTTCCCCCCAGGTAGGACCTGGCCCATCCTCAGCAAGGCAAGCAATAAATCACAGCGAGTGCACGACTCAGATGTGGAACTTTTCATGTGAAGAGCAAGTTTTTACAGCCCACATTCCTCCTTTTTTTTGTGCGCCACCGTCTCCCACTGCCCCGGCTGCGCGGCAGGTGGGGTGGGTTCCCACCTCTCTCCCCTGGGAGTATTTATTCTTGGAATGCTGCTGCCTCTGGCAGATTCCTCCCTTTTAAACTCTGCACATCTGTGGCTAAAAACAGAAAGTCTGGGCTCTGACCTGATGACTGAAGGCACAGAACATTTGTGCCCAAACCATCGAGGCCGGGGGGTGGGAAGCCTCCTTTGTACACCAAGAGAAGGCACCGATGGGTGCAGGGAGAGGGATGAGTTTGCTTTCCCAAAAAAGGAGTTTTCCAGCTGTTTTGTCCCCGTGGACCTCCCCCTGGATGTGCGAAGGGAAGATTTGGGGCACTTGGACCCACACAGACAAAATCTGTGAGGGGAATCAAGCGGTGCAAGAGCCCATCCTGTCCCTTCCCAGGGCAGGGCAGAACAGGTTGGAAAATGAGAGAGCTCTGGTGGTGGCTGGAGAATTCCTTCTGCTTTGTATTTGCTGGGATGATTCAGGCCAGAATCCCACAGCTCTGGCTCGGATGGGAGGCCCACAGGTGAAGGAAGCACATCTCCAACAGCAGCCAACACACAGAAACTCTAAAACCCAGCCAAGTCCAAGCCTTGTTAATTTTCTGATTTTCTGCTGGACTTCAAACCTCTTAATATAGAATTCCTATGTGGAAGTGCAACTCAAACGTTTTTTTTTTTTTTTTGGCAAGAAAAACATACCAGGAACCTCTGAGAAGGACATCATGACTCATCCATGGGTCAGAGCAACAGGAAACAACCAGGAACCAAACTCACTGCTGGCTCTGATCGAACAGAAATCCCCCCTGGCTGCCGATCCCCGCGACTTCAAAGGAGCTGAACATCCCGTATTTATGCCAGCAATAAAATTCCACTTCCATTAGCTCCATGTCCACCACTTAAACGCAGCAGTCCCAATTTACACACCAATTAAGAGCCTCCTAATGCTTGGGAGTACAAAGCTTTGGGGTTTTTGGTGGTTTGTTTTTTCTTTTTTCCCCCGATGGGAAGAGGTGGAAGGGAAGAGATCAGGCGGCTCAGGGGAATAGCAGAGAGCCTTTCACTGCGAGGGCTCCTGCTCAAATCTCTCCTGGGCCAGAGGAACAGATGGTCCCTCCCGAGGGCTGGGCTGTGGTTTACACGAAATAAGGGATTGTCTCAGGCCACTGGTGGACAATTTATCGCAGCCACAAACACCCTGCTGGCGGTTTCTGCTCGAGAAACCCGGGGATTCTGTGGCTATGATGGAAGTGCTGCCTACCTGAGCCAAGGCACCTCGTTCCTGCAGGGAACTGAGGGGAATTGCTGCCTGTGTGGCTCAGGAACCTGGATCTCAGGGCTAAACCCACCTGCTTCAGCTGTCATCAGCTCCTCGGACTTGTCAGCACCAGAACACACTCACTGAACTTCCCCTGGGAGGTTTGGAAGGTTAAAATCGTGGGGAAAGCAGAGATGAGGAAGTTCAGGGATTCAGGAGGCAAACCCCCAGTCTGTAAGATGGAGATGGGAAGAATAATACCATGATTAACTTAAAACCAGTTCCATGCCAGTGCTCCCTCAGTCTCTCTCTGTCTTCTCCAGGGCACGATTTAACTTCCCACGGGCAGATGGCAAAAAGTCCATCGAGTATCCCTGGAGCTGAAGGGGGTCCACGTGAGCCATCAGGAAGTGTTACCCAGAGAGGAATTTGTACAACTGCGAGGGAATAAACTGTGCCAAAAGACACGAGGGTGGGAGACAAAAGTCAAATGCAGGCTTAAAAATGCCGCTCATGGTTTTGGCGAAGATTCAGAGGAAACCACTTGAGGAGGAATGGCTATTTTTAACAAAAAAAAAAAAAAAAAAAATTCTTGGAACCTGTTTTGCAGCGAGGATTCCAGGAGGAATCCTGCAAGTGTGTGCTCCTGAGCTGGCTCCAGAGTCACCCAGTGGGGATGGAGCTGTGCAGCCTCTCCCAGCCTCCTGCTCCGGTGTGCCGGCCCGGGCCCGCGGAGCAGGGAAAATAGGGCGATTCCCTGGAATCTTCCCGCACAGCTGTTCACCCGCTGCGGATTACTGCTGTCACATGAGCTGCTTTAGAGCAAAGCCAAGCTGTCTCCACGAGCTGAGAAGGTCACTGGGAGACAGGGGGCCTGCAGGGACACACACAGCACCCTCCTCTGCCACTGGCACTGCCTCCCCAAAGGGATGCCAGGCTGCAGGAAAAGCGTGCCCCGATGGTCGGAGGGCAAGGGGAGGTGGTTTCACCTCCACGCCCTCTGCTCAGCTATCACTGGACTCACCCAGAGGAGGGAGATCCCAGGGCTGAGCCTCTTGCTGCCCATTGACCAGGCTCCAATCCAAGTGTTGGAAGCTGGAGGAGTGCTTAGGGTGGCAAATTTCCCTTCTCTTCCTTGGGCGCCCAGCAGTGTTTCGGACGAGGCCACCCCATGGTCACCGGCCAAGGGATGCCACGGTGGAGCTGCATCTCCTCAGGCTCCTGTGCAACCTGCTGATGCCTCAAATAACACCCCAGTCAACCCCAGAGCAGGAAATGTCCTCTTCAACCCCAAAATCTAACGGCTGAACATCAGTGGAAGAGTTTCACTTGGGGAAACAGAGATCTGAAAGTTCACTGCAGCCACTTGGGAAAAGTCATGAAAACCTCCCCTCTCCCTCGCTCTGCCAGGGCAGGGCTGGTGCACAAGGGAAACCTTTCTGCTCACACGCTCGGGGGGCTGCGGGACAGGGCTCTTTACTATGCCCCAGAGGCACGAGACAGATGGGGCTGTGCTTTTAGGCTTTAAAATCAGTCCGTGCTCCGGAGATCCAACGAAGAGGATAAATCCAGGCACAGAGTCATCCTGTGGATGTGCTCGGAAAAAAAGCAAGAGGGGAACTCGGGAGGTCAGGCCCTGCCAAGGAAGCAGCTGAGGCTCTTAGAAAAGAGGGGCCAGGCACTTTTTAAGGCAAAGAAAACCAACGGAGACCTGGAGTTCGGAGGAGTCCATCCAGGAAGTGGGAACGCACATTCCAAAGAGGAGCAGGGAGCGAGGGAGAACAGAAAACCACGGGTCGGCCGCAGGGAGGAAACTTTGTTCTCAAACAAAAGACCACGAGCTCGGTGAACGAAGAGCCAGCAAACCTCAGTGCAGGGAGCAGCCCCGAGCTGCAGACAGGACATTTCTCCTTCCCCGGGGCAGCCCGGCCGGGGGGGGAGGGCTCACAAAGAGCCCATCTCATTTCCTAAGATGCCTCCCACAGCAACGACAGCTTGCCGGGATTTCAGCCAGCTTCCCATTTGGATCAGGTTGCACCCTACACCCACTGACAGCCATTAAGGGCCCGGAGCTCACCGAGTGCCCCGGGGTCAGACGAGCCTCCATCCATTCAAACGCAGCGACATTTTCCACGAGGAGAGGGTGGCCTGATCCAGGCCGGCCCGCAGCCACGAGGGCACCTGCCAGGGAGGGCAGGGGCTGTGCCCTGCTGCCATGAACCAGCAGATTGCAGCCCGGCTCTGCCGTGCCGTGGGGGTGCAGGGGGATTAGGAAGCCCCTCTCCGTCTGCCCTGATTCAGGGTAATCACGGGCTGCTCCCTCGGTTCAGAGAAGCGGCAGAAGTGGCACAGCACAGGTAGGAAGAGCAGTGACATCCCCAGCCTTGCCCGTGGTGTGGCACTGTCCCACCCCAACACGGATGGGGACGAGGCAGGAGGCCTTGCAAGCCAAAATCTGCACTGGAAGATGCTCCAGCTGCTCCACAGCTGTGGGGACCA
Source organism: Oreocharis arfaki (assembly GCA_013398015.1). Taxonomy (NCBI): domain Eukaryota; kingdom Metazoa; phylum Chordata; class Aves; order Passeriformes; family Paramythiidae; genus Oreocharis; species Oreocharis arfaki. The sequence continues at coordinate 15,184 of VZRR01011624.1, forward strand.
CTGCCCATCCTCACCCCCAGGCGGCGAGGGGTCAGCTGGGATCAGCTGAAGGAACTGCCCTGAACTCCAGCCACAAATTCAGCTCCGCTCTCTGGGAAGCAGCTCACAAGGAGGGAGAGCTGGGACCTCTCCTTCGGGGTTTCCTGGAGGAGCAGAGATCGTGCCAGCAGCACGAAGCTGTCCTGGGATCTCTGCTGTTAAGCTGGAAGATCTCCCAGAGATGGGCTCAAAAAGCTGAGGTGGGGCTGCCCACACGCTCCAGACAGTTTGGAGTGAGTTGTTACTGCAGGCAGAATCCACCACACGGGAATTTTATCCTGGGAGAAAGGAGCAGCAAAGCAGAGAGAGGCTGGTCTTGGTTTGGGCTTCATCTACGTCCACCCAGCTCCACACTCGTGGGTTTGAACGCTCGGCTCCACACCCAGCGTGGATGTGTCCAGCAGAAATGGCAAAAAGCTGCTTTCCCCAGGCTGTGATGGCCCTTCCAGGAGCACCACAGCCCTCTCTGGACCCCCTGAAGAAGCTCTGCTGGTTGAGCTCTGCTGTCCAAGCCTCTGATCCGGGTTAGGATAAGCATGAAGGAAGAGGAGGCCTGGAAAAAGGGCTCAGCAGCATCTCTGATGGGTCAGGAGAGAAGCAGGACTGGGCAGAGCTGGATTTCTGACCCCACCCGTGCCCTTTTCCCTAAGCCAAGAGCTACAAATGAAACAGCACCGGGCTGGAGATGTGCAGCTTTGTCAGGAGAGCAATTCCCTATCCCAGCCTGGAGCCAAAACACCGATCCCAGAGGGGGGCACTGGCGAGATCTGCTTGCAGGCACCCTTCACAAACACCTCCATCCCTTCCCATCCCCGCTCCTGGACTGGAATGTTTCCTGTCCTGCTCTGGGCTTCCAGACATATTTAGGAAAAAGGAGCCAACTCTCCTGGCTGCCATTCCTTTCCTGCCTGGATTCCACCACATCTCTTTCAGACAGATGCTTGTCCAGGGATTAAAATTCCCATCTATTGCAGACACCCCCCAAAAAACCTGCTGTGACCACAGAGCCACACGCCCTGGCACCCCCAGACAGCCAGAGGGGACCAGCAAAGCTCAGGACGTGGCTCTCAAAGCCAAGTTGTTGGGGATTTTGTCACCATAAACTGAAAAAAACCCACCTGGAATGGTGGTTTAACGAGGATTTATCGTGAATGGTGGTGAAAAGTGAAAAGTCTCATTAAGAGATCACAGAACCATGGAATGGTTTGGGTGGGATGGGACCTTTCAAGGTCATCCAGTGCCACCCCCTGCCACGGGCAGGGACACCCTCCCCTATCCCAGGCTGCTCCAAGCCCCATCCAGCCTGGTCTTGGACACTTCCAGGGATCCAGGGGCAGCCACAGCTTCTCTGGGAATTCTACTCCAGCCCCCCCTCACCCTCCCAGCCAGGAATTCCTTCCCAAGATCCCATCCATCCCTACCCTCTGGCACTGGGAAGCCATTCCCTGGGTCCTGTCCCTCCAGGCCTTGTCCCCAGCCCCTCTGCAGCTCTCCTGGAGCCCCTTGAGGCCCTGCAAGGGGCTCTGAGCTCTCCCTGGAGCTTTGACTTCTTGAAGACAGAGAAAAGCAGGATCCAGGGAATACAAATACATCCCTTCACCTGCCAAAAGGCCTCTTTCCAGCACCCATCCTGCACCGAGCAGCTCCTTGTGAAGCCACCTGGATTACTGAGGGGCTGTGAGATGAAGCTGCAGAAGCCTGGACAAATATCATACAAATCCACCAAAACAAACCAGGCTTCAAATCCAACCTAAACCCACAACAAATCCCAGCCAAGCGTCACATTCAGAGTGTTCCCAACCAGACTGACCATTTCCTGCTTTGGGATGAAGAGTCACCCTGTAAATTGTGGGATTTAACAAAAAACAGCCGGGGTCCATCAAATATGGAACTTCCCAACACGACAGCTCGCACACAAATCAACGCAGATCATCTGAATTTTCCAAGGGAAGTTCAGGATGAGCCAAAAGAACTCCAGCTTCCTGCTAGGATGGCAAAGATGGGAACTGCTCTAGGTAGTCAGACCTGCTTTAAATTCTTGCACCAGCCATCAGGCAGCTCCCTCTTTCAAAATTTATGGCTAAAGAAGAAATCCTGCCCAGCCTGGAGTCGCTACCAGTCCTGCTCCCTTCCCTCCTGCAGCCCAGAACAAAAGGGAACATATTGCAACTGTGCTGAGAGAGGAGGGCTGCTGTCTACTCCTTTAAATGTAATGTTAATGCCTCGTAATCAGCTTTAATTTTTAAACAGACCCAGCCCTCCTGTCCATTTCCCCTAATTCAGGACACGTGGAAGGTAAATGGCCTGCGCTTAAACCCGGCCAGCCTGGGCTGTGACAGCTGGGGAGCCTGTAAGTCTCAACTGCCTGATCACAGGAATGGATGTCAAAACTCACCAGGGGAGGGGAAACGGGGAGGGCAGGGGAGGTGCTGGAGATGCTGTGAGGTCAGGGAGAAGCCAGGAGACAAGGCCAGACGGGGCACGGCTCCTTTGCGGGGTGGAAGCTCCCCGAGACCAGCAGGAGTGGGAGAGATGATGGAAGTGATGAAACTTTCTGAGGCAAAGGCCTCGGCAGTGGCTCCCTGCCCCAGGGAAGGGGTTCCCTTTTGGGGTGTTGGGTCATGGACATGCTGAGGGGGAACAGCCGGTGGCTTTTAGGGACAGCAGCAGAGCCCTACAGGAATTGAGTCACCCCTGGTGCCTCCCCAGGGCGCTGCCTCCTCCCTCTGTGATCTCTAAGGCAGGTTTGGAGCTAAAGAGCAGCCTGGAGGCTTCATGTGAGGCTTGGATACAGAACAGGGGCACAGGAACCACCCGGGAGGCTCCCTGTGCTCCCCCGGCACCGCTGCCCTTGCAGAGAGGAGAGAGGCCTTGGAACAGCCTGAGTGCTCATCATAGAAAAATATTTTTCCACAAGAATCATGGAATGGTTTGGGCTGGAAGACATTGTAAAGATCCAGCTCCAACCCCTTGCCATGGGAAGGGACACCTTCCACTGTCCCACGGTGCTCCAGCCTGGCCTTGGACACTTCCAGGGATCCAGGGGCAGCCACAGCTTCTCTGGGCACCCTGTGCCAAGGCCTCTCCACCCTCCCAGCCAGGAATTCCTTCCCAAAATCCCATCTGACCCTGCTCTTTGGCAGTGGGAAGCCATTCCTGTAAGCCCCATTCCTCTAAGTCCCCGTTACACACTGGAAGGCTGCTGTCAGGTCTCCCGGAAGCCTTCTCTTCTCCGGGCTAAATAAAGACAATAAAATGAGCTTTCCCTACCCCAAAAGGCCAAACTGTCCCCAGAAATGACCATTCTGTGTTCCCATCAAGGGACTTGCCAAGGAGAGCCCAAAGGGATTCACCTCCAGCCCCTGCCCGTGCTGGGTTGCGCGGGGCCGGTTCCACCCCACGCCCGGAGCGGGACCCGAGGAAGCTCTGCCGTGGATGTGCTACAGCAGGGACTATTTTTAGGCCGGGTTGGTGGGCAGACAAATCCTGATCATCAGCAGCGGCCGCCTCGTCAGCAGTGGCAGGATGTCAGAGCAAAGCCGGCCGGTGGCCGTGACAGCCCCGCGTCACCGGGACAGCTCGGGATTAGCGCCGGGAATCAGCCAGGCCGGGCAAAGCAGCCACCGGGGTGGCTCCAAAGGGCAGGGCAAGGTGTGCCAGGGAGGGGTGGCTGCAAACAGCAGCACTTTGGGGGGCTGGGGGATGTTTTGGCTCTTGGCAGACCGGGAATGAGCCGGCTGCTGGCATCGGGGGATGTGGCCGGTGTCCCAAAATCCCAACGGGGAATTCCTGGTCGCGCACAGCGGAGGGCCAGGGGCTGGCAAGGGGATGGGTGTGGGCACGGGGATGCAGTCAGGAACCCTCTCTCTACAGGGAAGTGAGTGTGGTTGGAGTCATGGAATCGTTAAGGTCGGAAAACACTTCCCAGATCGAGTCCGACCATTCCCAGCACTGCCAAGGCCACGGCTGACCCTGTCCCCACGTGCCACATCCACAGGGCTTCCAATCCCTCCAGGGATGGGGACTCCACCCCTGCCCTGTTCCAATGCCTGACAACCCTTTCAGCGAGGAATTTTCTCCTCATATCCTAAACCTCCCCTGATGCAATTTGAGGCCGTTTCCTCTGCTCCTGTCGCTTGTTCCCTGGGAGAAGAGACCCAGACTTGACAAGGACTCAGCTCCTTTGAACTGAGGTTTATGCCAAGGTATTTCACTCAGAGCCCAACAGCTCCATTGCTGATAATTATTCATTTATACACAGCAATCTGGCCTCTAGGAAACACCTCTCCCTGTTCTTGGAGCTGCTCAGCAAACCCAGGAATTCACTCTTCTGCTCTCCTCGCTGGCTGCCACTGGCATCTCTTCTACCCTCTCATCTGAAACGTACCCGCAAAAATGATTTTCCTCACCTTTCCTTCAGATTGGGATTAAATCCTACCTGTTTCAGGGCAAACCTCCATTAAAAAATTCTCTTCCCACCAGGGAGGCCCTACAAAAAGCTGGACTCTTTCCTTCCTGTCCTCCTGGATGCAAACATGCTGATCTGCACTTTGCCAAGCTGCTAGCGACTCATTTGGCTCCATCTTCCCTAAAAAGGAGATCCAACAGGAAAACCATAAACCACTGCTTTTCAAAAGGCGACATTTGCAGCCCCTGAGCCTCCCCCTGAAATTTATAAACATTTTTTCTCACATGAAAAAGCCACCAGGTCCCAGTGGCTCAGCGTTGCACCTCCCTATCCCCGAGGCATCCCAAAGCAAGGACAGGGATCCCAAACCCGTGCCGGGTTTTCCCAGCGTATCCGAGCTCTCGCGCTCTCTGGGAGACACACACGGGACAGGGAACGGGATCCCAACCCTGCCTTTCCCTCCCAGATGTGTTTTCCACTGCAAACAGCCCTCAGAGAGCGGGGTGGGACCGGCAGCCGCGCTCCAGGCCCGGAGCTGCCGAGAGGAGCGTTCCCATTTCCCATCTGCACGGCCAAGGCTGGCGACAGCTTCCCACCTGTTGACTTGGTGTGGGAAGCTCGGCGGCCTCGCCCAGAACTGAAGCTTTTCCAGCGTTTAAACCTCTTCCCACACCGAAATCACCAGCTGGAGCAGCAGTTCCGTGTGGCACCGTCACCCCAAATGCCGCCGGGGGCTCCTTTATCCCGCGCTAACTCGCACGAGACGCTCGGGTACTGACGCCTCCTTCCCGGGGTTTGCGAAAGCAGGGAGCTCGCTAATCCGCCCCCCGCCCACGTCAGACCCTAATGCTCTCCCTGGGCTTCCATCACAAATCCTGGCTCACCCCCAGCCCTAAGCACGGCCCCCTTTGGTTGTACAGAGAGCAGAGACTGGGTTTTTGGGATGGCTGGGGGAGATGGAGAAGGGCAGGGCTCGGTGTAGGCTCCTCTCGGTGTCCCCTCTTTTGTGCTCCCAGCAGCACGGGGAGGAGATCCAGCAGGAAAATGTGCTCTGGGAATAGGAAAAAGGCAGCCAAGCGGGATCCATTGGATCTCTGGCTGGGCCAAGCTCCTGGTCTGTGAAATTAATTCCCTGCTTACGGCTTGATCCCACATCCTCCACTGCCTCTTCCTTCCCAACTCTTTCCACTGTGCCTCATTCCATGCCCTGGTTTGAACCCCGCTGGATTGGAGCTTGGAGCGTTCCACTCCTCTCACCTTCAAAAACAAGCCCGGATTTGTGACGGCCCCAAGGCTGTTAAACCTCCCTTGGTCAGGGAGCTGCTCTGCCCCTCCCGGGCAGCCCTGCGCAGGCACGGCCCCGCCAGGAGCCTCATCAATATTTCAGGATGCAGCCGGGAAGCCCTGGCAGCTTTCAGGGATCAATGGATCAATGGCAAACAAAAGGCTGCGGGAGGAGGATGCTCCAGCACCGGCACCGCTCCTTCCAGCGCTCACCGAGCTCCTCTCGCTCCAAAAGCAGCTCCAGAGCACAGAGCTTCCTCTCAGCACAGCATTTCCCAGCATTTTTCAAGGGTTGGTGCTGCCACTTGCTCTCCATATTCCTCTGTTTCATGCCAACCACTTAGGAACAAAACCATCTGAGCCTCCAAGCGTGGGGTCACCGGTTCCTGCGTCCCCACTCTGAGCAGATGCTCCGGAGGAGCAGGAAAACCATAATGCACTTAGTTGGTTTGACACTGCCTGGGAGCAGGAGATCTTGTTTCCTTCAGCTGGGAGTGGAACAGATCACAAGATTATCCACAGCCCTTCTGCGGGTCGGCCACGTTCCTGGGCTCCCTGCAAGAAATCCAGCCCTAGATTCCAACATATCCGTGAATATATGGAAGTTTGCTCTTTTTAGCCATCTTGGTTGTCTTGTATTA
>VZRR01011625.1:0-125410 GCA_013398015.1 Oreocharis arfaki
TTTTTTTTTTTCTTTATGTCTTGAGGTCACCACAGTTCCTTCCCTCGGCTCCAGTCTTTGTGGATTTATTCTGCAACGGGAACATATTTTGCAGGGCAAAGTAACTTGGAAAAGGAGTGAAGGGCAGTAGGTGTGAGGTAGATCTACGGTCCTTTCAGAAATGCTGCAGTGAATAATTGCTCTATGTAGCAGTTTTACAGAACCTGATTAATTACTCTACGTAATACGTATGGTAGAGGAAGGAGATTTCAGGCATTAAAATGCAGACATTTCTCTCTCAGTGGTAGGGCAGACTACCTTAGGCATTACAGAAGAATTTTAAAGCTGTGGAGGAGAACACTGCCAATAGTGAAACCTGGAATTTAGCCAAGAAAATGGAATAAACATGTCTATTCCTGGAAAGAACCCATGTATCTGACTACTCAGAAAAATCACATATACTTCTCTTTCAAAGTACTTCAAATTCTTTAATTCTTTTTAGCATGGTAGTCCCAGCATATGAACAGTCAGTTTGTTACTAACTGAGCAAAAAGAATATTTCTGAAGTGAAGTTTAGTTTATATTAATCTTTCTTGGCAATATAAGATGAAATTTTCAAGGGTATTTAAATATTTTTTTCCTTGTAGAATGGGTGAGTTTGATTGTTTATATGCTAAGTCATTTGATTACTGACCTCTTTTTTCCGCTTGTGTTTCTCGTTTTCCTGCTGAACTTAAATCTATGATTTCAGGATATAAATCTTCACAGAAATTTCCCATGTGTTTTTATCTTGTTTGGTAGACTTGAGCTTTTGTTGTGTCATCGTGTCACAAGCAACCATTTTTTACTAGTATTTGGGCTCTCCAGTTAAAGCTCAGTATTATGCTGTTCTACACTTCATCTTACTCTGAGAAGCAGAGGGATTGTACTGCTCTGTGAAAGCTAGGGGAACTATGTATTTGAGCTCCCCTGTTTGATATCGTGCCGTTTTAAAGTAGCCCTTGAAAATACATTTTGCAGGTCGATCCACCCAGGCCTGTTGCCTTCTGAAGTGGTTGATGTTGCTATCGTGTCTGATGTTATTCAGCTGAGCCAGTCATCCATCATGACACAGTAATAGAAATCTCTTGTAGATATTTAAACAAAATTCGTTTATTAACATATGTAAGTAGAAGTTCCTGTGAAGTTTAGGCGAATGGAGGTGTTCACATGGAAGCATTGGCCAGTTGGTGAGGGGCTTGCCAAGCAAAGGTCAGCCAAGCATGGAAGGTAACAGCTGGTCGTAATGAAACTATTGCTGTTCTCAGTATAAAGGGGAGAGAGTCGGGAGGTTGGAATCCTTTCCTAAGCATGTTTGAGGTAAGTGGGTTTGTGCAGAGGGAGACGGAGACCTACTGGGATTTCTGAAGAATCCCTCCAAACATTATAACTATAAAATCTTGTTCATTAGGATCAGCGTTTCCTCTGTGGTATCAGCTGAAGATGTAGCATATGACACGCAGCAGAGAGTGTTCTTAGCAGGGAAGAAAAAAGATCAAAACAATTGAATACAGGCAGATATTTCTAACCAGCCTTCCAGTTCCGATGTCAGTGTAAATAACCTAACTCTATTCTTTCATTCCTTTCTTCTGTTGCCTCTGTTATAAAGTGTTTTAGACTCTTCAGTGTATTTTGGATGTTGAAAGTAAATATTTTTATTTTAATCTGATTTTAGATGAGATCAGTAAGGCTTCAGGACATAAGAACGCTGCCTGGTGGAAGCAAATCTTGCTTTTGTAGTCCTTACTTCAAAATTATTTGTAGGATCTTTGTTTGCATTTTTTTTTGTTTTTAAGCCAGTTGCTGAAACATAAACACTCAGAAGACAGGGACAGGCATCCAGAGTTACCACTTTCTGGTCAACTTCTTTATTTAAATGCTTTTATATACTTGTGAGCAAGCTTGCCACTGCTTGTCAGCACCTCTTACTCCTTCTCTCATCGTCAGAGCTATTTCACTGCAAAGGCGTGCTTCAGGCACTAAATGGCTGGAAATACTGTTACCCTCTTGGTGTGCCTAATTTGTGGCCTTTAACTATCAGCTGACTTAATGCCTTCTTCCCTGCCAGTGAAGGGAAGTGATTCTGCTGAACCACATGCCAAAATATGCACCTTCCCTCATTTATTGAACTGACTGCACAATTGTCAAGTGTCTGTACATCTCATTCTAGAGCTTCTGCTAGCACTGGGAATGTCTTTGTGGTGGCACTTAGTGTTAATTGAATGTGATAGAAGAGTTAACATCAGCAAAGTTCATGTCTCTCTAATGTTGCTTGAGAGACCATCATTGTTATTGATTATGATCAAATGTTCCTTTGTCAATGCTGAAACATTATTGTAATTTACAGCTGATGAATATACATGAGGTAAAAAAAAATGGTTATTGTTATTCCCTCAGGAAGACAGTACGGTGATTGCCTGATAACATTTTTTTCCCTCTCTACAACAGTGCTAAAATGTAATTTCAATGAGTGGACTCAATGTCAAGAGCTATGATTTGTCAAGGTAAGGAGGTGTGGACATAAATATATGAAATTTTGCAGTTATTTTTGCAGTTACTTTTTGACAAGTTTCTGTTCTATATGAATCCTTTGTACAACTGTGCAAAACTCTAATTTTTCTCTACAAGAATTGCTTGCTCCTTTTTGGCATTTGTGTGTGTTCGGACTTTTTTTAAAGTGTATTCAAAAGTTTTCGGGTTATTTTTAGAAGAAATTGAAATTCCATTCAGACTTGAATGAGTTTATGTCCTTTTACAACCTAAAAATTGTCTCCTTTGGAAATATAGACTATCTAAAAATATTTTTAAGATCTGAAATAAGTTGTGTAATCATCCAAATAAGAGCAAGACAGCTTGGTTTTTTTTTAATCAATTGTCATATATACAAATAATGATTTTTACATATGGAGGCCATGAAGAATAAGGAATAGTCTTCCCAAAGTTTGATGGTTTTATTAGATTGAAAATAAAACTAGCCATTGGGTGATCCAGAAGTATGTAGCTTTTTATTATGTGGCTCTTTCATTATTGTCCATAAAACAAGGTAACCGCTGAGGTAATGTATTGCCACTGCAAGTCTGACCTGCAGTATTGTTTCCCTGCTGCTAACTACTGAATGTGCATTACAAACCTGAAATAACTGTGCCCCTTGCTAGGCTAGGGGGATGCGTACGAAGAAGAGGAAGTGCACAGTGTGGGATGTCCTTGGGATGGCTGCTGACTGTCTCCTATAGAATCTTGACTTTTCTCAGATTCCAAGTTAATGAAGCTAAACCTGTAGTAATTGCTTTCATAACATGATTAATGGTGGCACATTTGGCCAGTTGGGCTGTGACCAGGCAAAACACTTAAGCACATTCTTATCTTTAAACATGTGAGTAGTTTTGAGGAAATCAATAGTAGTTTCACTGCTTGGCTCCATTTTTGCCTTGTAGCACTTCGTTGTATTCAGATTTTGAGAAACAACGAAGCTAAATTCTTGAAAATGCTCTAGTCTTAATTACAAAATATGTTTTAGTCATGCATTTGACAAGTTTTAATTAAAGTAGTTTTATATAAATTATATGACGCTTGATATATGTACCCAATATACATTTATGCGCTTAGAATTTATCACAATGTCTTCTCAGTATATAAATGTTATTGTATTTATGTTCTGTAAAAGCAATGAAGTCATAATATTATCCCATAATAACATTTCATTTTGATGTTAAGCCTTTGGTGGAAAGAGTAGTGAAGTATTCAGGGGTCTTGCCGAAGTACTGCAAAACTGGAAATCAGGTTTATGTTTTCTGCATGTGCAATGGAAGTCTGGGCATTTAGCCTGGGTTAATATCCCTCAGAATTAGTTCCTCGTTCTGATGTGGAAGTAAATGAACACCTGGAGTTGGAAATGTAATAGGAATCATTATGGGGAAATTGAATTAGTACCCAGCTCTGCTGAACCAGAAAGTACTGTTTCATGAATGGCTTTGTGCCACCTTGTTAAAAAAAATAACGTTACATTTCTGCAGGAAGCATTGTTTATTTTTTCTGAAACCTGAGTATGTGGTTTGTGCACATTTCAATGAAAAACCAAACACAAAGAATGGTGTTTTAGGCTGTGAAAATACTTCGTGAATTTGGTCACGAGGAATTATTTTGAATTAAGTTGACTACTGAAAGAAATTTTTGAAAGAGCTGGGACTGTAGACACATGTGACTGTTCCATTAGCATAGAGTGTATTGGCATCAGGCACTTCTCTGGAAATGCAGATATTTGGGTCAGCAGCAAGAGCCCTTCAGGGAGACTAAACTTTTGGGTACTGAGATTTTTGGATGGGAATTTCAGCTGTGTTATTTACTTCAGCATGACCTAACATGGCAAATTGCTCACGTAATTCATTCAAAAAGGCAATGCCTGTATATATAAACTTTCACATAGAGTGTAACAGGATTTTATATTGTATGTGTGGTATTTTATACTAGCATTTAAGGGATAAAAAATCAATTAATAACTGTGAAGATTACAGAAATAACAGGAAATTAAAGGATTTATAAGAATAATGAACTTATCTGTCCTACTGAGGTGCAGTCATAAGTCAGGCAGCTGAAGAAATGTCCTACTACACTTACAGCAGAGGTGGTCTGCCTCATATGGTACTTCCTTGACCAATAATACACTTGGAGAATGTGTTATGAACTAAAAACTCATAATAGAGAAGTGTTTTATATTACAAAAGATGTGGACACCTGTTTCTTACGTGCCAGAGGAATTTTTTCAGTTAAAAATGGGGCTGGTTTCATGTGATTTTCATTTTTTAGTCAGATTAAATTCAGCTAGGCTTGATGAGGTTTCGATTGGAACTGAGACTGTATGTTGTGCACCAGATACTCACTTTTGCAGGGGATCACTGTGATGTCAAATTCGTGTTTTAGAATGATGGTATTTGTGTTCTCATACGCATCTTAGCTCAACACATTGGCCTTCAGACTCTTTACTAGATTCCAGACTGAGGTGCTTTTTGATCTGCTGTTTAGTTTCTGGAAATTTCAAGAGGAAAGGAATACTAGAACAGAAACAACCCTTTTTTTTTTTTGCCATTAATTAGGTATTTCTATATGCATTGTTCCTTTTAGAGACATTCAAATCACCTTAAAAATTTTCCTCCAGAATTGCGTTGAAGGCATTTTAGCATATGTATGTTTAAATTGTATGTTAATATCTGCTTGCATTGATATTAATGCTGCAGATGAAAGGAGTTTCAAATTATTATAGTCGATATCGGTAGCCATAGAATTTTGTATAGAGATGGAGCATAACAATGAACTTTCTAAAAATGAAATTATAACATTGTGGCTTGAACTTCAAGATGACCTGCTGCTTTTTTTAGCACAATTTGCCTGAAACAGAGAGAAAAACTTTGGCTTCTACATTCAGGAAAAGAGATAACAGACTTTCCCCAAGGACTTCTAGATCACAAGGCCATATGTTCAAATTACCTACACTTACATAATAGAAGAATAATACTGTTTAAATTCAGTGCTTAAACATAATTACTAGTAAGAGACACAACTAATGTTGATATAGTTCTGAAGTTTAGATACCAATTAGTCTACACCTCAAAAACTTTTAGAAGGCTCGACTGCTTCATGAACATTATGAGAGACACTACTTATGAATTTGACATTATATAGTTGGTATACAACTGGTATTTGGTATTTTGTTTGGCATTGGTATTTGTATACCTTTGGTATCATGGAAAAGATAACAAAGTGCAGCTGTCTCCAATACATTATAGTAGTCAGATTATAACATTTGGTCTCATATTTGACAATACTTTTGTAGGAGAAGTTTTGCAATAATATGCTTCTCAAGAGACATAAAAACTCAAGTAATTTGTCCTCCAGTTTTTGAAGCCCAAAACCTCTGACCTTGATTAAAACAGCTGGTAGTGTATTTGCAGAAATTAGATGTATCTCTCCCCTGGTTACTTTTGACTAAACACTTCCCTCCAACACATGTTAATTAATTTTTGAATCACTGAAGTTTAAATACTGATTATAAATTTCTTGCCTTGATTCTGTGTGATGTGATTTTGCCCTGTATTTTGATAAAAATTCTTTCAGCTGCCGGGGTTGAAGGTTGCAAATTTTGACATCCTGCTTCTGCCCTCAAGCTTTCTCCAGAAAAAGTTATTCAGCCTGTGCAGGTCAGAAGTTGTTCAATGCATTCCCCAGTTCAAAGCAAATATCTGTGCCTGAGGTTTTCCAGTATGTGATCTGAGAAGTCTGTAGATGACTTTAAGAGTTCTGAACCAGGGCAACCTTCTGAGAGCACCATAGGAAAGGAATTTATGACACAGCAGACTTGAGGCATCCGTCATCTTTTAGAGTTGTATTTGTTGTTCTTTACTGTGGCCCATGCTGTTTTACACTTCGGCATGCAGTAGGTGCCAGATTTTTTAGTATGTATTTTACGTGATGTAATGTACCCCAAATTTAACATCTCTGCGAAGTTTGACCCTCAGGCATCTTAGAGTGTTGAGGCTCTTGGAAGGAGTATATTGCACATGCGGGAAGTATTATTTTTTATTAGAGGAAAATAGCCATAATTAGTTCTTTAGCTATCTTGTTAATTCCCTTTTAAAGCTCAGAGTGATTAATGTGGCAATTTCTAGATGTTTAAAATGTAAATGAAAGTGTTTAGATACATACTTTATAAGACTTAAAAAAAAATCAGTATAAAAATGAAGGGCCAAAGTAAAAGTAAAATTGTTCAGGAAAAAATTCATGCAGATAAACGGAACAATTGCATGCAAATTTTACCCACAGTTTGTAAAAGTAAGCTGCAATATCGAACTCATTTCCACAAAGTTGCTTTCCTTGTTATTTTTTTGTTTAATGTGTTTGTACCTCAAAATTCTGCACACTTCCTGTTCTGTTACTACCTTACTAAATGTGCTGTCATAAAATTTGTTCTCTTATTCATGCGCAGTGAAACACATTAAGTATTATAATTTCTTTTAACTTTTGACTGTCTTTTTAAGCTCTAGAGTTTTCAAGTTTTAATTTGATCTCAAATTTAATATTGGCTGTATCAGACTTCTGGTACAGAAAATCTTGTAATGGCTACTTTATATTTCCACCTTCAGTACTTAGAAGTATAAGATAGGGAGGAACAATGAAGTAGTTTGACTTTTGTTGTGTAAAGATTTTATGGCAAATGTTCAATGGATTGCTGTTGATATTACTAATTGCTATAGCAACAGAAAGTTATTAGTCACACTTTTTCGTATTGTTGTCCCTTATTTCTAGGATGAAGATGCTGCTTAAGAAAGCTTAGAATGACTAAGATGCTTTCAGCAGTTCCCACTGTATTTTGACATAAATCCCACATATAGCCCGCCATGACTTTGATGGGTGTGTTTACCGCTGTATCACACTGCTACAGCGCTTGCCATATGTAATCAGGGATGTATTTGTTACAGCTGCATACTTTGGGTACTTCATTTTCATTCCACAGTTTACGTACAAGTTTTCCAAATCCCTGGAGAGATTTAACAGTTCTATGTGATCCAGATCCTATAAAACAGAGAGGAAATCTAACTGTGGAGCTGTTAATCTGGTTATCCAGGAAAGAGGTTAAGTCTGCAGTATTTCTTTGCTATCTTTGTTGCCCAACATAGTGTGATTTAGTAACTGTTTCTTTTCTCAATAGGGCTTATTTTAGGAAAAAAAAGAAGTTCAGTGGCCTCTATTTTCTCTTGACCTGAATTACGTTAGGCAATTTTGCCTTGTTCTTTTCGGTATCAGCCTTCCTAGAGAGTTCTGTAAATCCCTAAACTAGCGTTTCTGTTTTCTTTAGCTGAGATACTGCTACTTCGGTTTTTTTCTATTTTTCTGACATCCTAAAGTTCTCAAAGACCTTTAGGAGCCTGGGAGGAGGAAAAATAGTGATTGCTGTGTAAGTAAATGTCATAAGAGTTCTCTGTAACACTCAAAAGTTCTCTGTAACAGATTTCAAGTTCATATTCTGAGATATCAATTAGCATTTTGGCCCCACTCTACTTGATCAAATACTGTCAGACAGAAACTAAACCCACAGAATTTCATAAATTTGTTTTCTGGAACCTTTACAATTAAAAAAGTGTGATGACTCAATAGATCGCTGTTAGCACAGTAGCTTATGTTGATACGACCTTCGTTCCTGTTGGTGTATAGAGTGGATTCTGAATTAAGCATTTATTTGAAGTTTTATAGCTAAACTTGTCTATCATCTCATTTAACGAATTAAACCCTACTAATTTTGTGCTGCAAAAGCAGCAAAACAGACAAGGGAAAAGAAAATGGTGATAAAATAATAAAATAATTTATTACTGCAAATGCAATTAATAAAACCTTACTTTTTTCTAAAGCAATTAATACAAGAAAATAATTCATTTTGCTATTTGCATAATCCTTATATTCCTGGAAATATATTTTGCCTCTTTGTGATTCTTGAACAGAAACTCTTCCCTGGCCTTAAGAAAAAGAATATTATATTAAGATAGAAAGCCTGTGTATTAGACACGAGAGATCACAGATTTATATCAAAAGTTAAATTATAAGCCCTCTGAATTTCTCATTTTTGACCTTAAAACAAAGCCTACTTTTTAGTAGTTTAAATATTTTAAATACTGCTTGGATAGTGTAAAAATGTTCACTGTGGGTTTTATATTAATAAATATTCTTTTAAAATTAAATAATTGCTTTTCTACAGAATAAAAAGATCTATTAGTAGAAGCTTTTTTAGCAGATCTTCAAAGACTACCATCTGGGGAAAAAAAAAATAAAACAACAGGTTATTTTTAAGGTTTTACAGTTTTTTTTACTGCATCTGCTTGAATTTCTGAAAATTTTATACTAATATTTATTAATATTTTGGGATGGAGGGGAGTTGACTCTATCACATTTGTGGCATTTTGTGCGGACATCAGACAGATAACAAAAATGCTTATGACATCTTCAGATGTTGGCCCACACATATATTCTGCTTTTGAAAAACTTAGACCTGGTTTCATCACTCCCATCTTCTGTTTGCTTTGGAAATAAACCAAACCAAGGCGGGAAGTGATTTCCCTACCTCAGGTGCCAAAAGGCGAAGAGAAGCCAAAAGCAGTGTCTTGCTCATGCAGATTCAGAGGGGCTTCACACATTTTTTCAGTTAAATTCATGGAGTATTATTTCTGGTTCTCCGCTTTACTAAGGCCATTTACCCCTGAGAGAGAATCAAAATAATGCAGATTGTGTGAATTCAGGTGTACAGGTTTTTTTCAGTAGCCTACAAATCATAAAATGCAATTTTCTCATTTAGTTCCTAGTTCATAATAGTAAATGGTTTAGAAAATTGTATTAGGTAATTTTCTCTAGTGCATTTGATGTAAATTGCACCAATATTATGAAGTGCTTTTGTTTAACATATTCTTTGTAAGCTATATAAATGAAGGTTTCTGAAGAACGGAATTAGATGAAGCTCATTACGATGAACAAGATCTCATTCAATAGGGTTAATTTTTTTGTCCTAGTGGCACTAAGCCATGTAACTTCCCCATCCCTTATTAAGACTGGCTTTTCTTATCTATTCATTGAAGGAAATTTCCTCAGTCACATACCCATCACCTAATATGTTTGTTCCTTGAGCCTCACCAAATTGTTATCATTAGTTATCATTTTGAAAAATAGGAGAGACCAGAGAGCAGGACCATAAAGGAAAACATACACAGGCTTTGTGACTTCTGCATTAGTGATCGCTAGCTGTGGGCACTAAACTTGCCACGTGGTCTGAAATGTAGACCATGTCCATGTTTTGCCCACTTTGAGTAAGGAAAAAAAAAAGTACTTTTCTGTTTGCCAGTTCTTCTTAACAGTAAATTGTAGCAGAACCACAATTCATTTGTGGCCTAACCTGAACTGGGTGCAGGCGTTACCAGTTCTAATGCTTACAACATCTGAAGCCACAGAAAAAAGGGGAAGAAACGGGCTTTTAAAATGTTTAATTTAACATCCTCTCTCATTGCTTTACTGGGTGGATTCAGTAGATATTAAGCACACTGAGAACATACATAGAAACTGTTAATGATGACGAGTTTTCATTAATGATGAACTTGAAATTTGGTATTCCTACCATTAACAAAGCAGTGGTTCATTTCCGAAAAAATCTCTTGTTCTCTCTGTGTGATCCCTGCAATAGAGGATTGCTGTAATTTAATGGGAATATAGAGTATTAGAACAAGATCACATAATTTGCTGCACTTGAGAAGTGTTTGAATTAACTACTTGTTAATTGGTAGCTGTGACCAGAGTAACAAACAGTAAGTTTCTGGTTTTTTCAGTCTTTCTCTAAGTGGAGCATCCAGAGAGGAGAGGAAAAGAAAAAGAAAAGAAATAACGCAGCCACAAGTGATATAAATTAAAGGTGTTTGTTAGAACTGGACTGGAACACTCTAATACAGAAAGTCTTTTCTAGGAGGATTCTTTAGTAGCGTACGAACAGTGGTATTTCACTCTAACTTTGAACACAGACTTTTGTTATAGAAGTATGCAGTTGAAGTTAGGTCTGAATAAAAGGAAATAGCATACTTTTTTTACTATGGGTCTTGTATTTTTTCATATATTTTTACGCTCTAGCCATATGAGACCAAGTGGACACTACTTGCTGTAGAACCCTGATTTTTCTTTTGAGAATGAATCCTGCTTTGTTTAGAGAAGGCGCTGTACAGGCAATTTCTGGTGAGGGAAGGATATGTTTGAAAAATAGATCAGTCTTCCTTTCTGACTTCCTGGTATATCAACACAGACTTCATTCAGTCCATCTAATAATGCCATATCAAAATTCAGCCATCCATGAGTTAAGGATGCTGCCTTCCCATGCAGCAGGGCAGTACCCCCAGCTGGGACAAATCATTCACCAGCCGGTTTACAATAGACCTGAAGAGGCACACGGCCTCCTTTTGTGAGCTAGCTGTGCCACTGAATGGCCACAATCACATAATGCTGGATAAACCGAGTGACAGTGATAATAGAGGAGATGCTGTTAAGCGGTCAGGGAACATACCTGCAGAAGGATGACGATCCTTAAGGGCATGACATAACATTCAGATTTCTGTCATTCAAATAATTTCTTTCTTATGCTTACTCTTTGCTCACTGAAGCCAAGGTAGACACTTCTATTCGAAATGATTGTGTAAACTAATTGAAAAATGAATCACAAAGTGAATAACATCCCCCAAATCAGAGGTGAGTCTGTGAACGCACATTGAATCGTGTTTAGAAGGTGGCCACTGTGAAAGGCTCAGTCCAGCTTTCAGTGCCAGGCCCCTGGGGATACGAGGATGAGGAAGGACAAGGGTGTGTTCCCTTTATCATACCATCCCTTGCAGATATTTTTTAAGTGTCACCATTTTAAAATGGGATTCTAATGAATCATCATCCTGTTCTGTTCCTGCTCTATGTGCCTTTGACCTGGTAGACTGGTTTTAGACTCAGAGTGAACTTTCTATCACTCTAGTCCTGCCATTTTTCTTTCTTCTGGCTCTAATGCTACTGGAAAGAGTAATTTAATTGGATCTTGTGTCTTTTTGCCGTCTTAGAATTTAGTAATTTCCTACAATGTGATTTTATTGTGATTCATTAACTGCATGGTAATTCATAAATTATTCCCTCTGTTTTAAAAAGCAGAGATGTGTGTGTTCATAAAGCACTGGAACAAACAAGGAGTAGTTGAATTACTGGTATAAAATAAGAAATATTTACAAGAAAGGAGAAAGTAATCACAGTCTTCAAGAACAAGCAACTCATGCAAACCTGAAGTAGCCCTATATCAGTAATTCATTATATTTCTGAATTATCGCAAGACAAGGCTTTAAAAAACAGGCTGACAAAATATATTATTCTACATCAATAGATACAACCTGAATACCAAGGAGTGGTAGGGAATGTGCTTCTGTCCCTGCCCACATCCATTAAAAATGCAAAATAAAATTTGCAGAAAAGATAATTGCAGTTTTAAACATACATTTTTCTCTCTAAGAATAGTTTGAGATTGTTCTGTGGTTGCCCTTTTTAAACACTAATGTTGTAAAGCCATCTCTGAGTTCATGAAGCATTTGCTGAAGGCAGCTGATGATTTATGCATGTCCAGTTTGCTTCATTAAGCATCTTTTATGCATGTTTCTGAAGACAAAATGCTGAACTAGACGGACCACTGATGTGCTGTATTAAGGCAATTACAGACTCCATTTTCCTTCCTATATATTGCTTTTTAGACACAATTCCCATTTATACCAAAAATACCTATCCATTTGATACAAGCTATTAAGTTTAGTTCTTTTACTTTACTGGTTTACTAACTTTTACTCTTTCTTACAGCAGAGCAAATTCTTCCTTGAGAGTAGGATTCAATTCTGAAAAGAAAATCACTTACAGGTCTTCACATTCTGTGCTTTATCTATAGCTGATTTTTCCATATGAAATTTGGCCAGATTGGTAACAAGTCTGACAAAATCTGATATTGTTTTCTAGGATGTCATTCTGAAGTCATAGTTTTTTGTGCACACATCAGCTCCTACTTGTTACTAGCTCTTAGTTTTATGGGTTTGAACAACTTTTTTGAATATTTCTAATTAATTTCCTGTAACATATATTAATGATTATAATAGAATAAATAGGCATATTTTTTATTTTTTAATCTCCTGGACATTTTTATATTTCAACTTGCTTCAGGTTTGTGCAGTTGTTACATGAAGTGTTTGTAATGGTAGCCA
Source organism: Oreocharis arfaki (assembly GCA_013398015.1). NCBI lineage: Eukaryota > Metazoa > Chordata > Aves > Passeriformes > Paramythiidae > Oreocharis > Oreocharis arfaki. The sequence continues at coordinate 12,801 of VZRR01011625.1, forward strand.
GCTTATTATTAAAAAAATATAGTTCGTGAGAGTAGATAATATGGGTAGATATGTTTTTTTTTTCTGTGCTGTATTTTGCATTTATTAAATATTTATCCTCAGTTTTAGGAGAATGATCTGTGTTTTAAATGTGTGTTTTTCAAGCAAATACTTAAGAAGGGTAGTAATCGAATTCATATTTTTCTCTGTCAGAGTTTTGAGTGTTTTTCTGAGCTGTCCTTCCACTTCCACAGATAGATTTGGTGTCTGGTTACTGTGATCTGTTTGGCCTTCTCAGGCAGGGTCTGTAGGTGTTACGATACTTCTGCTTGTTGCTCAGAGGAATTCTTGTATGAATTATTATGTCCATGGGGCAGCTTGACAGACTGGTCGACATTTTGCCTGAAGAATATGAATCAATGAAGAGGATGGTGTTCTATAAGAGCCTCCCCTTGGCTGTGCTTGACTGGTGTTGACTGGTCTTTAATCTGGCAGGGAAAATGCACTTTTCTATCCATAGGATTTTTTCTCTACCAAATTTCTAAACTGCTGTGATCAGTGGCATCTTTTAAAGTTCTTAAAAATTAGCAGAACCTTTGAAGTTAGTATAAAGCAGTCTATATTTCAGTCCTTTCACAGTTCCTCCCAAAATATTTCTCTGACATAGGAAACTTATTGTGACTTGTCATACTGGAACACATAAATTAAGTAGTGGCATTTATGATGTACTGATGAAGGTGAGGCTGATGACTCGGGAACTGCAATATGCATTCCAGGGGATTTTGGCAAAACAATCAGACTACCTAACAACCTATAATTCTTTTACCTCTGTAAGTAGGCACTGGCTTCTATGGAGATTTATAATGTCATAAATATTAATTTTTTTTGCAGGATTATGAATAATGGCTGGCTTCTTAAAAGCTAGTCATATAGATTTTAGCAGAATTGTAGCTTCTATAAAATAATGCTGTCATGCCTTCAATTTACCATATGCCTGATGATTTCTTCGATATCAGAATTGCTAATTAGCTTCATGTAAATGGCAAATAGGGAGTGACATGTGAACCTCCCGGAGGGTTAGCGCTGAGGTTCTGAGCATCCCCATGCCATTGTGCACACCCACACGGCAGAGAGGTGTGCTCTTCATCTGCATTTGGCCATCAACTGACTTAGATACAATACAAAACAGTCTTGATAGTGAAACAGAGACTTTTTCTCTTGTTGCCTTTTAGTTGGTAACAGGTTCTTTTTCAGACTATTTCGGTATTTTATAGAGACTCCTGAAACTGGTTAGGCAGCGTTTTCAGCAGCTGAGAAATGCCGTGAACATGAAGGTTACATTCTTTGCATGCTGGCCCGTGCCCTTGTATGTGCCTGTAGAACAGGCCCGTACATTTCTGAAGATGTTTTGTGTTACTGTACTCTATTCTGTGGGTCCTAGAATTGTTAATTCTCGGCTAACTTTGTGTGTTATAGGGAAAAGGTATTGGAATACATTTCAGGGAGAAAATTACAGAAGTTATCTACGTTATTTAGTTAAAAAGGCATATAGGCCAATGGGAGCATTTTCTATCCTGAATATAGTCTTCCTTATTTGTGGTCTAAAGCTGTTTAAATATTTTCCTGTGTATACTTCTTGAATCAAAAGCTGTTGGGTTTTTTTTTTTTTCTCCCTGTACTGACTAAAAGAACACTTTTAATAAGAGTATTACTGTCACATGAATGTGTGGAATTTTCACGCAATAGGTAGGATAGAAAATTGAAGAAGCTTCAGTTTCATTAATTGCAGAGACATTTTATTACACTTGGTTTCTTAATTCCACATTTAGAAATCTCATTCATCATATAATGTACTTTTTAAATAAAGAACCACTTCTTGCAGTGTTTATTCAGAAATTGCCATTTTACTAAAGAGATTTTTATCCAAGTAGAGGTAAGAAATGTCAAAACACTAATGTTTTTATCTGAATATTCTGGGTTTCTCAAAATAAGGTATTTTTAAAAAAAAAAAAAGGTTCAGACATAGGTCTTTTATGAACATACAGGAAAACCTTTCTCATAAGTTCATCCACACTTCTGTACCAGAAGAGAATTATTTTGCATCCATTCAGGGAATTAAGTTAAAACTTTCGTCTTACATTTCCATTAATATTTTTGTTAGGAAAACACTCTTAAGGATACACAGACCTCTTGAAAACCTGTTCTGATTTCACATAAAGTTGTAAGCATTTGCTAGTAGAAATAATGTTTTAAAGTGACACTTTTAAGAAGCACTCTTACATAAGAATTCAGAGTGAATGAACTTCACTTTTATGAAAGGAACCAACTGAAGCGTTTCAAGTCACTTAAAGCTTAATTAAGCTCTGTTATGAAAGTCTACGTGGAATTATATGTGAATTTTATTCATTACCATTTTACACTGCTTGATTAACTATTGAAATAGTCTGTCTAATTGTCATGTCCAATACTGAGAAAATGTTTTAATGATCTTTGAAAAGATTCCCAAAAAAACCCTTAAAAAATCATTAGGACTTGAGTAACTTAATCTCTTTCTTTTAATCAAAGGCAGGATGATCATAGCAGACCTCATATACATCTCTAAGAGCTGACAAAGGATTGAGGTATCTGAAGATGGCCTGTCTGAAATGAAAGCAACTAATGTCATAATTGCAGTCCTGCAAAATCTTTTCTCAGAGTCACTGCTTAACTCTGAATATTCCTAAATCCACTGTGAGCTGCTTCTCTGTGTGGGTGGCAGATTTGTAACTACAGTGGCTTCTCCGTGTGCCCTGAGCTGCTCATGCTGAGGAGCCCAGCACTTAGCATGGCCTGGCTGCTGTCTCAGACTTGTCACTTGTCCATCCTGATCTCCAGAGAGGGCCATTTATACGCATGCAAGGCTTAGGAATTATGACTCTGCTATTCAAGAGCCATATTCACGCGTGCGAGCATATGCAGCCTGTGATCTAATGCAACTCCAGCATTGCAAGGAGGCCTAGAAAAGCATCAAATATTTAGGGTCTGCTGAAAATGCTTGACTATGTGGCAATTAACGTATACATCTGGCATGTAAATTGACAGGTAGCTTTCATTTCATTTACAACTCTTGGAGTTTGCTTTCATCCAAAAGAAATAAACCACTTTTCTCCTTGACAAACAGTAAATAGAAAAAGATTGCTTAGGGTAATCATTTATGTGTTGATTGTTTTCATGTGGTTTTCAGGATCTCTTGGAACACAATTGTGTGAAATGTTTAAAATTTCACATATCTCCAATGCATTCTCAAGTTGTTGTCCATGCTCAATCACATAACACCATTTTTTGTGGCCTAGAAAAGTAACCTTTGTGTGTTTTTCTGACCAGACAGGGTGATGTTTTGGTCACCAAGATGTAGCTTGCATGTGTTGTATTTTAGCAGCTTCATGGTTTCCATTAGCAGGAGACACACACTGTGTCTAACGACTTTCTCTGTAGAGGTATTCAGGTGCATGAGAAAACAAATGTATGTGTGTGTTTTCTAGTTGTTTGAAAATACCTTCAGCATTTGGTGTTTCATCTGTATATACAGATACTTACTTTATGTTTTGTATAGTAATTACATGCTTGTTACTTACTCAGATTCACATGCTGGCATTTCACATTTGAAATTGTAAGTAGGTTGGTTAGAGCACAGTTTTTTTCTGTCACTTCCTAGCATACAGGTGAACTACGAACTACAGCTAGGAAGCTATTTTGCAGTTCTCTACATGCCTGTTTATGCATCTTTGCGTTTATCTTCATTTTGAATGTATTTTCTACTCTTAAACAACTGTAGCTTTTATATAAACTGATATTTCACATAAAGCTGGAAAAGGTACCTTTGTAATCAAGAATGTGCAAAGATAAAAGTAAGAAAATGTTATTAAATATCTGAAATTAAATGTAGAAATATACTCTGAGTATTCTGGAGCCTTTGTTTAGGAATCTTTGTTTCAATTTATTCCATCTATTGGGCTATAATGATAAAGGTTGTTATCACAGTTCAGTAAAGTCCAATGTAGCTGTGCTAGCTGCTTTGCAAAATCAGATTAATTTTGAGTGTCTAAAATTACCCGTTTTATTTACATTAAAGAATAAGCTACTGAAGTTAATGCAGAAGCTAAACTACTGATGCCTTGGGATATTTTAATACCACAGGAAAAGCTACCACTGGTTCTACTTTTAGACTCAGGATTGCCAGAAGTTGGGGCCAGGTTACTGTGGCCACCCTGTGTTCAGGAATGGGTAAAGGTAAAAAAGTGGATGGTCACAAACACTCAGGCAGATTGCCAAGTCTGAGCTCTTCCAGTGGGTGCCTGTATTGTGGTTATAACACAGTCAGACAGAAATACTTGGTTCCTGTGGTGTCACTTCAGCTAGAGGAGGTATGCGTTAAGATTGTGAATCTTGCACTTGCTTCATATCTCCTTGAAAAAAGATAATACTATGATTTATTATTTTAAATATGACTTAACCCCAATGTATCTGAAAGAAATAGTGCACGGCACTTGTCCTTTAGTCTGAATGATGTCCTTCGTTTCTCTGGCTCAAGGCTTTGGAATGTGAAACCTGAAAGGTGTATTTTTTAAAATTTTACATAAAATTGCTTTTTCTAAAGATATGCTCAACCAATTTTTTCAACTCTTTTTAGACATAACAAGGCAAAACTCTATTATCCTTCTCAAGTTTTTAACCCCTTCTTCCTCATTTTCTAATATGAAAAAATATCTGTTGATTTAGCTACTGTTTCGAACATTAGATCTGAATGGGATTGTGAGATAAATACCATTGTCTTCCTTGTAGGTATGGGGCAAAATTCAGGCCGGGAAGGAGTGTGACAGAAAATCTGTGCATATGACTTAGATTTCTACACTGATAAACTCTTCTGCTCATCAGAAACCGGAAGTAAATATTCCTCTATTCTCAGATTCTGCTGAGGTGTATTTCATTACAATGGTCATGTAGAAAGGTGCAGATATGCGAATTTTGTTAACTATAACTTGAGACTCTATCCAGCACAGCCATTTTCAAAGTTTTTTTTTTTTATTTTATTAGCTTTTGGTGCCAAGAACCCTTTTGTATGTGTGTTGGCTGAGAAAGTGGGGAGCCTTGGGGACCATTCAAGTTATTGCATATCACAGCAGTGCCCATGTGCAGCAAGAAAATAGTGTGGGGAAGACCAGGATGCTGTGGCACTTGCTTTGTACTTCCAGAGCAAAATGAAAATCTAGGGGGGTGGCAGAAAATATTCCTGTCCCTGGTGTGGATTGCTCACCTGAAACACACAGTGTTATTTAAGTTTCTGTTATGGACTGTCTGTGGTTTGTTGTTAGAACTGCAGTGACTGATCTTTCCTCGTTATTGTTTTTGCATGTGAAATTAGCTCTATTTACTTGTTTCCCCAAGGCCGTTGCTTCAGTCATTCTGTTTATTTTGCTCCATGCTTATGAAACCTTTATGAAAGAGGAATGCAGTACATTAGACATTATATATATAACTTGCTCTGCAAAGAAGCTTTCCAGATAGACAAGGCGTTGCTCAAGGTTCTGGTGTTTGCTTTATACAAAGAAACTCTGTAGTATATTCTTTCCTTCTTTTTTCCTGGGGATTCTTTACTAGTGGCTTTAGATTTTCCCAGTAGTTTGTACTGATTTGAGATCTATTCTTGTGAAATAAAGGATTGCTAGAAATGGAGTGAACCATTCCTTCTACTGTCTTGTGTCTAAGGTTTTAGATTAGATCCTGATAGATGGATTTTTATGTCAAAGGTTTATGTTCTGTGATGTCAGAATTCATAATTTGAAAATTAAAAAACATGTTTATCTGTTTGCAGTTCATAAATCTTAGCCTCCACTGAATGAGTAGTCTAGAGCCCAACACACATCCTGGCTGCTGTGAAGATTTATGTGTGCTATAGAAAACAGTGCATTACAGTACCATTGCTAAAATTGCATTAAAAAGAAATTGCTATTGTTGAAAGAGAGAAAACTTGACAAAAATGTTTGTACTAACTCCAGAAGTGATACATCTGAATTCCTCTTAAAAGTGTGGAGTTGAAAGTGTTTTTCATTCATGCAGAACATTTTAAATCATCTATCAACACGTTTTACATTAGATTTTCTAAGGTTGTTTTCAACACTATCTATCTCTATGCGATGTTATTTGTTACATTTAAACATAGTTTTACACTACAGTAGTAAAGTATTTGTGGTCATCTGTTCCCTAACATTTCACTCTGAGCATAATCTACAGCCTAAAATGCATGTGTAAACCTTTAATAGCTGTATCTACATTTGTTTATTCTCCTATGACACGCTGGAATTGCTTTCTGTGTTTAATTGAACACTATGTGTGTATGTTTCTAGGTGAGCAATGCTTCTGTTTATTTTGATGTGTTTCAGTGCTGTACAGTTCAAAGGCTTTTGCTTCATTTTGGATTTTCTAACTTGAAGTCATTCAACAGAACTTGGATACAACCTCTAAAGTTTTGGTGGATTTTCTTGTCTTCTTCCCCAGCTAAAAAATAAAATCAAAGCATATTAGCACAACACTTCATAGCTACCTTTCCGCCATCAAGTGGATTTGTTTTAACCTAAATCTTCACATTAAAGGGATCCATGTTAAGAAAGTAGTTAATTCTTCTGTGTATTGTTCAGAGCTATACATAATTTTCCTTGTATATCCTTAATTTCTTATACAGAAGGAAGTTCTTATGATTTCTAAATAGCTTGATATAACTAAGAAACTTCAAGATCTCCTTCAGCTGTGTCTGCTAAGGAAGTGACTTAATTTGTGGTAACCAAGTGTTGTCTCATTTTGGGTACCTGTTTTTCACTTGTCCTGAAAATGCATTTTCTTCCCAAAGGAACTTTGATTTGTTTTGAGGAGCAACTATTCAGTTGCTATTGATGTACCTAAATATAATTACTAGCTCTGTATTATATGAGTCTTTGCCATCAGGGCATGGTGTCATCTGAAGAATTTTATTTTAAATACTTTTAATGATGATGGAAAGAGAACTTTGCAGGGTTTTGCTTTTGCTGATTTAGTTCTGGGGAGCAGTAGGCCTGTGAAAAGGATACGTTTACCATATTCAACTATTAAATTTCTTGAAAGCAGCTTTGTTTGTGGGCCTAGGGATGGGATTACAAGTTGGTCATGGCACAGAGGCTAAGACAGCGTGTTCAATGAGTGAAGAGCAATAGTCAATACCGTACTGTTCTAGTGAATTGCATTAGGATCAGCTTCCAATTATCAGGGGACTGAGTGCACTGAGTGTGGCTACAAAGCATTTTATTGCTAGAGAAACACCACTGGTTATCATCTTATGCTTCAAATATCTGGCTATACAAAACATACAGTTATGGTGGGGGAAGAGAATATCCAACAAAACATCTGTATTTATAAATATTTATTTTTATAATTATATGTAGTGTTTGAATGTTCCAGCGTGTAATAGTTGATGTCTAACATTTGTTTGCCTAAACTGGCTGATGGTCTGTAATAGGTAAAATACTGTCTATGGAATTAGTTTACATTTAAACATAAAATATTTGTATGCTGTAGACAGAACACAGAAAACTTTTATTTTCATTTTTTTTCCCACCAAAAGGCCCCCTGGGATTTTTTTTCAAGAAGCATATTGTTTATTAAGTACTATGTATTTATTATTAAAGTTCAAATATTCTTGCCTGGGAAGAATAAAAATAAATATTGATGCCAAATCAACTTTGTATTTATGACAACAGTGAAAAACTTGAGACATATGAAGAGCCGTGTATCAAACTGGCAAGCTGGAAACTAGAATTTCTGAATAGGAGCAACAGAAAGACAGCTTTAGCATGCTTGTGAAATACATTAGTACTTTTTAGGTAATAAATCATGCTAAGGATCTTCCTAGTCGTAAAGACTTTCTGTTATTTTAATTTTTTTCCTAGTAGAATGAGAATTGTGCTATTTTGCTGAAAATAGCCTGTCACTAAATTGAGTATTTATGAAAAACACATTGCAGAAAGATATGATTGAAAATCAGCAGACTTTTACATATTTATGAATCAGTAAAATATCACCTATATTCTTGCTGTTCTTTTCAGATTATAAAATAAACTGCAGTGATTTAAAATGTGTCTTTGGCTAAATATAGAAATAGTTTATGGTTGTAGACAATTAACAGCCAAATGTTGACATCCTTAATCAGCTCTTGTTCTTGCAAAGCACCAATTTACCTTTAGGTGTGGTGATTTGAAAACATGTTTTCCTAAAAGAGTTAACTCTTTACATGCTGAAAGTGGTTATACTACAAGTATCAAATACGAGTTTAAGAAAGGCTATTTCTTGACCTGACATTTGCAGACTGGGATATGAAGGAAGCAATAGTCTGTTCCAGCTGGGTTTTTGGCAGGAAGGGAAGTGTTTCAACAACATAAAATAAACCTTGTGAAAATATTAGTACCACTCTTCACTTCTTTATACGAAAGCAAAAAACCCTAGTCCCCTTGAGTAGCTTCAAATGTATTAAATGGCCTTTAGAAGGTTTAATTTTTTGAGTTCATATCACATGGTTGTACATTTCTTTTCACACGGCTACCTGGAGTGAATGACTTACAGAAATTTTATGAAGATATGTCTCTCTAAGAACAGTGATTTCATCATCTTAGGCATGATGTTTAAATGTTCAGTAAAGCCTTCAGAATCCTAAGGATACCTGCATGCAGCCTCGAGCCAGAAGCTGTTTGCTCAAACTAATCCCATCTGTCGCACAACATCACAAAGATGTTTCCAAGGAATTACTCCTATGGAGCACTTCGGTCAACAGACCATGAGGCAGTGAATTGTCAAATAATGATGGTTCCAAGTTCCAAGTGAAAGAAGGACAGCTGAGAACTTCTGATATTAAAGTACTTGGTCTACTGAACCAGTCTATGAAACAACACATGTGGGAGATGAAGGAGTGTTTTTTAGATGGAAGGAGGTAATGTTCAGCATTCTTAATTTGTATTTCAGCGTAATGCTTATCTTCGGAAAATAAACCTGATTGAGAGAGAATATAGTAAAATGATTTGTAATGGTAAAGACCTCTTTTCCAGATAATGTTCCATGATCTCACTAATTTACTTTAGGACACATCTGTGGTAATTGAAGAAATCCAGAAATGCATTTTGTTCCAAGTTTCAAAGGTTCTAAACACAGACTCAGGTTTCATTACTACCATCTGCTGCCTCCTAAATGGCTTTGCAAATTTGCATCATTTTACAAAGCACTAATGAGATTTTAACATTTTTCTCTATGAAAGAACTGAAGTGAGCCAACTGAGTACTTTTTACCCTGATTATCTTAACCTCTTTTTACTAAAATTGAATTGTTTGATAGCACCAGCCATCATTTTCACATAATTGCCTTTCTCATTCACGCTTGTTTTCTCTGACACTGTACATAGCAGGCAATCCTTGCCTCAATGTTTTTGTAGTTTCTTAATAACGAGCTGTCAGTGTTGAATGAATGCTTGAAGAGTGTGTGAGTATCTACATACTGTTTTGTCACCTTTCGTAACTTTGCATGTCATATCGACGACTCCTGGTAATTACTGTAATAGTACTTCAGAGAAGTTATGTCAGCCTGCACTTACCATTAATGCATTAACGTGTCAAAGCAGCAGTGAATGACACAGCTCTAGGCAGTCTTAAAAGCTACTAATGGTAGCCCAACTCAGAGGAATTGATTTGTAAGCAACACTAATGCCATAAAACTTTCATCCTGAAATACGGCTTCACGAAGTCTTTTTCTATCATCCACCTTCTATTCAGTGCACGAGGAGCAGCTGTTTGAACAAAGCAGCAATCTGTAAGGACAAATGTTTCGTGCCATCCACAGTGGGGTATTACTGCCAGAAGAAAATTAGCAAAATGACAGAAGAGTTAAAAGGATTCTGTTGCTAACATGGCAAAAGAAAATTCCAAAGACTGCACAGTTCCATCAGCAGGAGCTTAGAGTAGCTCAAATGATGGGGGAGTTACGTCTTGAGTTAAATTTTAATGAGTGAGATTGGACTCTAACATGAAATATATTTATGCACTTGTAAAGAGAAGCATTTAGTAACTAAAATGGTAAATATCTGATAGCTAACTATAAAAAGGCAAAGAAAACCCAACAAAAATACCTGGGTTTGGGAGATGGTCTTACAGGTGCACTAGAAAAGAGTTTTCTAATGGCTCTTGGGTTACAACCTCTCTACGCAGCATCCACTTCAGCAACCCAGAATTAGGGGTAGAGTTTGCTATTTCCTAACTGGATGAGGGGGAAGGAGAGAGCACATGACAGCGGAGGTCACTTTCAGAGAAGGACAAAAGCAGTTACAGCTCCAAAATTTTGAAGAATGTAATTTCTAAAGGATAGGGCACTCAGAAATGTGTCATATTATGTGTGGACACCAGATGATTTTTACCATCATAAATAGGGGATGCAGTTTAACAGTTCTGAAGTAATTCATTTATCAAAAATCCATGTGCAAAGCAGACAAGGGGGAAAACTGTTTGGAAGTTTCGCATCAAATATCAGTACACAACTAAAATCCTGTCTCTGCTGGTGTCGATGAGAGCTGTGTTATCAGCTTCGATGAAACCGAAGTTTTTCTCTTTATATTCATATATATATCTTATCTCCCTGCGGAACTGAGGGCTGCAAGGAAGAAAGATGGATTACTAGAAACAGAAAATAAACAAAAAGCAGAAAATGGCAGGTGATGAGAGAGCAGGTTATTATAAATGAAGACGCAAAGAAATAAGAACAAAATAGAAATAAGATTAGGCAAAGGAAGGCTGAGAGGAGAAGAAGGATTGAAAAAGAAAACTATGAAAGGGTTTCCTTGGATTCCTAATAGTTGAAAAGTTTAGAATTTTTGATCAACATGGTCAAATATTCTATTTCTTCAGTCAACAGCTGTGAAATCACACTGGGGAGCCAGGAGTATTTTCCAGTCCTTCACTGAAGTACCAGCTGCCAAGTGGAAAACCTGTAAGAAGAATTTTTAATTAATGAAAAGAAGGGGAAAGGACCAGTTGCTGAAAGTTGGAAAATAAATTTTTCAGTCTTCGTGTTAATTTCTTTCCTCTTCAAATATTTTTATTGTAGTTGTGGTGGCCTGAGGGTGTAGGAGGCTTTATAGGCACCGTTTATTAGACTGATTAATGTTTGGGAGGAAAGAGACAAATTTTTGAGGTAGCCTAGGGGAAAAAAGTCCTTGTGTATGCAAAAACTTGCCTAATTTTTTTGACTTAAAAATGTCCATTCTATGTTTGCAATCTTGATGTCCTCTTTCCCTTACCTGCTTTTTATGGCAATTTAGGGGGAAATAAAAAAGTTATTAAAAAACTCAGACATTTCATCTTTCATGCTTAGGCAATTATTCACTGTGGTTTTTTGGTGCCAGAATTTATCTGCATCTCAGCAAAGGCTGATAATGACCAGCAAGACACACAAGCTGTATTTTAAAGCCCCAGAAGTTTATTTGTTATTATTTTAAAGATTCTTGATAGAACTAGGCACGAAGGGAGGTTTGTCGTATGTTTTGTTATTACCTAGACTTTCAAAGTAAGATTGAGCCATGAAGAGTTTGTTGAAAGTAAAATATAAGTAAACCTCATAAAAAGTTGTCTTTTAAAGCACCACCTACTTTAGTAGTTATCCATGCTACGTTTATAAAATTGCTGTCATATTACTTTAACTGGTAACCACTGAACATCAAAACCAAAACTGTTTATAATTCACAGGTTCGAGTTTCAGATCTCTTACATGCTACACTCACCCTGTAGATTTGGGATTTTTATGGCTATTTTCTATTAAGTGTTCAATATAATAGTGTTAAGTGCTATATCTCTCTGAAAAATTACAAATTATGTCTTTGAATTCAGGGTAGCTTTACTTACACTCTTAAATTTTTTTTGAGAGAGGAAAAAACCAAAAAGATAATCTGTGCTACTGTTATAAACATCATGGGAAAATATTCAATCTAAGATCTAACAAACTTCTTTTTCAGCTTTTGAAGACTCATATTTTTTTCTTAAGTGTTTTGCACATCTTAAAACTTTCTTACACGGGGTAATGCTACTTTATAGGATTAATTCTAAAAAATGCACTGAGTGCCATGCTAGAGCAGGAACCCACAATGGAGATGTTTGAAAATGGCAGAAAGAAACCTTAAATAATCTTGTGGATTTCCAAGGATAAAGTGGCTGAAATGAACTCTTGAGAGGATTATTGAGTGATGCTAAGCATCTTAACAGAAATAACTCTCTTTTTTATTACGTGTGGAGTATTAGTGATTGTCGATTGATTAAAATGGGTTATCTTGTGTTCTAGATGAGTGCCAGAATTAGCAGTGTGTAGGAACTTAACATGTAACATGAATCAAGCTTGTAAAATGTATCAAGAATATTTCGTCATCCAGAGTCTTAAGATAGAGAAGTGCTGTGTGGTAGCTATCCCGAAGGTGCTAATTGCTCTTACTAATGCATTGCACTTGCTTTAAATCGCTGTTTACTTTCTTAATAATTGAGATTTTTTTCTTTTCGTATTCCTTTCTCACCAAAATTTATTCTATTCTTTCCACTCTGTCCTTGGAACATTTGATAATGTTTGCTGTCATAACAGGCACATAGGTCAAATGAAAAACATTTAGCTTTGCAGAGAAATGCATTCTTTCACAGTGGGAAATACATTTTGTTCAATACTTCCTGCAACCAGAACTAGTGTAGACACTGATATACAGGTACTTAGGCTTTTTTGTGTTTCTGGCCAAGTGTCATGACACAATATATAGCCTAAAAATGATTTTGGTTTTAAACAGAAAGTACTTTTATTGACTGGCATAACTGAACAACCATAAACTTCTGGAAGATTTAGATCCTGATTGTAGTTGAAGGCCACTTCTATCAGGGAGGTTTGAGAAAGACAGATATCAAAGGTCAAAAATCTAGATGTCAACTTTATGACCAGCTGTAGACTTGGAAACGTGATATGATTTACAGAGTTTACCAAGGCAATTTGTTTATCCAAAATTCATAACAGCATGCTTCTAGCTGTTGAAGCAGATTCTGAACATATGACAGCGATTTTATTCAGCCTGTGACGTTTGCCTGGGGTTAAAAGTGCATCCGCATCAGCTCCAAGGAGTAGCATCATACCCTCATGGTACAGCTAGCTATGAATTCTGCATCAGCACCTGACCAGGGCCCACCTGGGGGATGCTTTCCACACTCTGATCAGGATTAGACTTCCTCCTTTTTGCCTTTAAGTCACTTTCGTATTCTGACTTCACTTAGCTAATGAATATTTTCATCTAAAGAACTGTAAGGAGATGCTGTTACTTCAAATAGCTGGAACAAAGGCTTCATTTCTTGTTGCCATTAAACCCAAATGTTAATGGCAAAAAGGTACTTTGGGAAGTACAAATCCAAGGTTTGAAACTTTTATTGCATTTATGTAAATTTGCCTCTGAAACACTTAAAATTTTCCTTGCAAGGTTAGAGAGACCTAGAGACAGCAAATTATTTTAAATGACTTATAATTCATGTAGATGAGGTAGGCTTTTTGCCAGAAAACTGTTTTTTATCCCTTTCCAGAAAAATGTCCTGCTAACCTTAATCTGTTGAAGTGAGGCATTGCTTAGATATTGAATTATTAGAACAATATTGTAAAAGAGCAAAAGTTGATGTGGAAAATAAACCTGCACTGAGCAGACTATAAAATGTTTAATAGCATGACTGTCACAATCATACTTAATGGTTCTTAAATAATACTGCAAATATTACAGTACCTCTGAGTCTTCAAAAATATGCATTTCATTAAATAGGCTTTTGTAATCAGTTGGGACATAATGTTTTCTTCTATGCAGTTTTTATTATGAATGAAATGAGTTGCAGTTTACTGCTTTAATGCTTCCTTTTCAGAAAGGCAGGCGAGGCACCAACTACACACTACACGTTATGTACAAATCCTTCCGTTTGCTTAAATTCCATCCTCATGTAAAACGTGTGTCACTCAAAGAAGCAGCATAATATTGTAGAAATACTGCAGTGCCATAAATGTAATACATTGGGAACAAGTGCTTTAAAGTACTCCAGTATTTTGAAGTACAATCTGAGATAAAAAAATAGTTTAACTGCGATATGTTAAATTACTTTAAGTCGTCACCCAAAATACTTCCATACTTGTAAGAATTCTTTGAACATCTAGAATGATAAATGCCTCTATATCTTCTAAAAATTACATTTTCTGTATGTATGCTTTCTGAAATTTTTTGGAAGATAAGAAGTGCTGTACATGTAATCTGATGTGCCTGATATAGAGACTAACCAACAGTTTTGTTTATTTCATCTTTTTCTTCTCTTTTTACAAAATCATGGGATGGGTGAGGTTGCACCCAGTGGGTCATCTGCTCCAACCTCCCTGCTCAACAGGATTGTATCCTGAAAGTTCTTGGATATCTCCAGAGTGGGAGACTCCAGAACCTCTTTGTGTTCCAGTGCTCAATCACCTGCACAGTAAAGCAATTCTTCCTTATGTTCAGGTGGAACTTCCTGTGCATCAATTTTCACCTGTTACCTCTTGTCCTATTGCTTGGCAGCACTGAGATGAGCCTGGCTCCATCCTCTTGGCACCCTCCCTTCAGACAGTGCTAAGAAATGAATGGTCCTGTTCTGTAACTCGCCTGGTCCTTTAGCTTCGACGAGCACAGTGCTGCCATGATTTGCCAAAGTCCAAGGAGCTGTGCACAGTGGCTGAGCACTGGGTTGGCCTACCCGGACCTAGGGTAGTGCCACGTGTGCAAGTAACGCTCCTGCCATGAAGGTGCTGGTAGCCGAACATTCTCTTTGTCCCTCAGCTGAATCTCAGATCAGGCTACTTGGCTTCACGCAGCAGACATTATTTGAGAGACAGTTTCTGCTACAGAGCGTGATGGCTCTTCTGCTGGCATATGGAATATGGTGAGCTGCTCATTCTTGGAAATCATGCAGTGTCTTCTTATGTCTGCAGAAGTTTTGCCCAATCTCTGAGCGTACCAGTTTTGATTGCTTTTGGGGGAAATGCAGCACTCCAGTGAAACGTTCCTCACATCATCGAGACTAAAATTTTTTTTTAACTACTTTTTAAGGTAAGTATTTTTTTACTGCTAAGGCTTCTAGTTTGGCTGATTACTGACTTCCAGGAGTGCTTTTTTCCCCTCACTGGATCTTGTATTGAATATATATACAAAGAGGACAAAAGTTATGCTGTACTTACAATGGATTCAAATTTCTGCATATGAAACTAGTTTATCTTACCTTTCGATGCGCTTGCTAATTAAAGATATCTTAAAATGATGCTTTACATGGAATTCCAGGTTGTGTACTAACCTGCTTTGAAGACACGTGATCATATATAGCTAAATATATAAATATATATATGTATGTATTGTCAAGAGTACAGAAACTTTTGCTCTTTATAAAACATTCATCTGATATATAAATCAGTATATAAGTGTGTATTACATTGTGTTTTGCCATAACGAACCTTTGAAACTTTCTGTAATCTTCAGTCTTAGAAAGAATGGCAATGATAAAATCTCTATTGCCTAATCAGTTTATAGACTTTTTCTCTGAAACTGTTGAAACCATCAAAATCTTTTTATCACCAAAGGAGAACATGCTTGTATTTCCAATTATAAGCCTAGATTTTCAATCTTCAATTGAAGAGAAGCACTCTTTGAAAGACATTTCAAAGTTCAGTATTATTTCTTAACATTTAAAAAATTCTTAGCGTGCATAATACAGCATAACTTCAGTAGTCTGTTTTCTAGTTCAACAAGAATATTATGATTGTACATTAAAATCTGTTATATTTGTGTCATAACTTTTCTTTTCCAAATATGATAAAAAATCTTAGAAAATGAAGAAAAAAGGTCTGAGTCTATATGCTCTTCAGTCTGTGCTCCTTTCGGAATTTCTCTGTCTTATCCCTACCAATTCCAGCAGAGTGCAATTAAAAAAAAAAATAGAGGCCTTTTAAGAAGAATCTTGCAGTTATCAGTAGAGTTAAAACCCACTCTACTACATTTCACCTTGGCTCATCTTTTGCCTCAATCTTTTGAACTAGTCAATGTATGCTTTATTAAAAAAATAAGAGGATATAAAAAGAATCAAAAAAATGTAGTCGAGCCGGAAAAGGTTTGGCTAAAGCAGTAAATGACTGATATTCATAACAGTTCTGGGAAAGGACATAGAAAATTGAGATCTGGTGGAGGAGAAGAATAAGTGTAATTGCAGAATGTCAATGGAACAGAGTCTGGGAAGATCATTCAGAAAGGATGCTAGACAAGCAAATTCTGTATCAGTGCTCTATACGGCACAATACCTAGAAAATGAATTCGAGCTGTATATTAAATACATGATAATAATTCTCTATGATGATGTGTATACATGCATAAGAAAATTTTATGGGACATTCTGTACTGTATAAAAATATATTTTGGATCGGGATAGCCTGAAAAAAAATCTTGTTAATTTTTAGCAGAAATGCAATCCCCTTATTTGTAACTGAAAACTTCCAGACAAGAGTGACTGTGAGCCATGGGTTATCTCCTCTAGGAATATCTTTCAGTCTTATTTTTCATTTTAATAGCTGTTTTCTGACTGTTACGTTTGTAGGCATTGGATAAAGACTGTTTGTTCTTTTGGATCCTCAACCACATAAATTCTTATTGCTGAGGATGTTGCTTGATATTCTGAGTACTTCCTTCTGCAGTTACTGGATCTGGCTCTAAGCTTCTGATTGATAGTAATCCCAGTGTTGTACTTACCCATTCAAGTAGGAGATGGGTGATGTCTGCATTAATAACTTTGTGCCCTGTCTGTCCCTCCTTAAGTAACCTTATCATATTCCTAAAAGTGACACAATGGGCTGGGTCCTGCCATGTACAGCACGCCTGTTTTTGCACAGTACAGGAGTGGAGAGCTTTGTGTTCTCTCATTTGAAAGAAATCTTGGTTTCTATTCAGGAGTTACCCCTCTTATCCTGGTGTGCCTACATTTGAAGAAAATCCAGATGGGGACTTGGGGACTTGATTCAGTTCTAGATTTTAAAATAGCTGTCAGCTGTTTTGTTATGTTGGAGGCACTGACAATGCCTCAGGAGGCTGCTAATGGCATGCAATTGCAGGAGTTGTAGTGAATGAAAGTTTTCTGTTAGACATTCAAATTTCTCTTGAGAAAACCGCATTTTTTTTTTTTTTAGAGAGTTGCTTTACTTATGAATAGATGTCTGGAACAAATTTTGTAATGTCTTTGGTAGATAACACTGATGTGTTACAAACTGTTGGACCACATTCAGTGCTCTACAGGTGAGTTAAGTCCTTATTATGGTGTTTATGAGACAGTCAGTTAAAATTTAGGGATATGTAGCATGCATAAGTGCAAAAGTTCTCATATATACATACAAAATTCCAAATGGAGAGGTCATTTTTCTTCTCATATCACCAATTTTCTCTGGTAGCCCCCTGAGCCTACCATATATTTCACCTTATAGCCATGACAGTGCAATAATTCTCGAGCTGAACCTTTTCAGGGAATGCAGCTTAAGTTTCACCAGCAGCAGGAAGCATCTGACTGAAAAGGCAAATCATGATCTTCTGAAGATGGGATTCATGCCGTGTACTTCTGAGATCACTGTGGGTCTCAATGGGGATGGACAAGTTTAATAAATTTCTTCCCAGAGGCAGCTTATTTTCTGCTGCCTGAAGTTTCAGCAGGCGATTTGTTCAACTGCTAAACTTCATTCTTTAGAAAATGCACAGAACTTAACTGCTAAAATCAAATTAAAAAAGCTAGTAATTTTTCAATTGCTCTCCTGGTAGCCCATGCTGATTTAAAAGTTTGCATCGTTGTCATCAAAAAGGTGATGTTACGTCAATGTTTTTACTAACTTTTAAAAACTGTGAAATGCGAACAGAAAATTAAGATAATAATGAGTGAAAGAGGAATGTTATCATTTTATTTAAAACACATTTTGATGGGTTGTAGATCCATATCGCTGCAGCTCACCCAGCCCCTAACTGACTGTTGTACTCTATCCATCATGTACTATCTATTCAGCAGAAATTGTAAAGGGATGACATGATAACCCTTGTGAGTTGTACTATTCTATGCACTCTGCATCTATTCATTTTGCCTATTCAACCTTTATAATATCATGGAGGGTTTTTTTATAACACTTCAGCTACTTTGTCCCAGAACGCTGAAAGACCACGCAAGCATACAGAGAAACTCTTGTGTACAAGAGGCAATTACTCTTCTTTACTGGGACTGTTCCAATATTGTGAGCTACAGAGCTGTGCACACATCAGCTGCTCTTCCATGGAAGTATCTCTTATTTAAAATGCAGCAAGAGAAAAGTACCTCAAAACATATTTCGTACCTTCATTCTGCTATGCATTTGGCTTTGATCCAGCTTACATATAAATTAAATTGGTTGTTTTCAAGTAATTTATTTTGGATCATATTTGTGTGTCTGACTGACAGTAAGAGTTTGCCTTCCTGATAATAACAGTAACTTGCTTGTGCTCACTGCTGTCTCAGAAGATAAAGTTTCTACTGGACTTGATTTATATGTGAGCAGTTGTACCTTCCTGAACTATGGGAAAACTAATGCTTGGCTCATATATTAGTGGTATATTAATGTTAAAAAAATATATGTATAATGCTCAGAATAAAGATCTTTTGAAATATTTTACAGCAAAATAGTAGGGCATCCATCAATGTCATGATTCCTGTGGGAATAAATATTTTGTGATACCATAACTTTGAGACTTTAGCCTTGTAGATTTTGCATGTCTTAAGAGTTTTTGTGTATTGGAGTAATGTTCTGCAGGTGGGTTTAAACACAGAGGTTAGAGTGATTTTGCTAAGAAAGATCTTGTTCTTCCAAGGAAAGAGGAAAAAGTGCTTTTTGCAGTGACTTTATTTGCAGGGAACGTTTGCAGTGAAGTAGTATGAGCTTTATGGCAGGTAGAATGGTGGGTTTCATGTTTGGCTTTTTTTCCTCTCTTTCTTTGGATGTAATAGGCACAGCTGTTAAAAGAATTGTTTTATTACCAAATTATTGCATCATTATCAGATGGAAAAACAAGGCAAGTTTCTGAAAGATAATACAAGTACAGAAACTAACTACTAAAACTGCTTGTTGCTCTAGAGGGCAAAATAAATTTTAAAATTTTATGGGATTACAAGAAAATATTAGTCAGGATTCCCTTCCTAGCTTTTTAGTGTAGTGCTGCTTATCAGTTATGGTCAGCAATTACTGTATGAAAATGTTCAATGTTCTGCAAATTGTATGGCAAGCCAAACTCTGTACCACGGAATACTTCCATTTAAACTCTTTCCATCCTATTTGCATTGAAATACTGTATGTTCAGTCTGAGATGTCTCCAAGGCTAGCATACTGTTTTTCATGAATGCAAGTATTTTGAGATTAAATATGAGGAGACAGTAGTTTGAGCTGAAATTTCTAGAACTTAGAGATATTTCTTTTTCAAAGTGGAACATTTACTACAATTCCATTTTTTTTTGGTGAAGGCAGTTTCCTAGGGTGGATTATTACCTTAGAGCACCAGGTTTTCATTAATTAAGAATTTAAATATGTGTTTTCCTTAATATACATAGTAAGTGTTTCCTGGAAAACAACTGCATCCTACAAAAGCATTATAACTTTAATTGCTTTCCCTACTTAATAATAGCTTGTTTGTATCTAGGGAGAAACACATGATGTAGACAATGTGGTTTAATTGCACTGTAACATCATTAACTTACTTGGGAACACTGCTGGTAAATTAATCATGCAGTGGGGGTCATTGTTCTTGCCTTTATTAGTTGTATTTGCTCAGGGGTTATGCTCTTAGTCCTCTTCCTACTAACTTTGTTCAACTTTTCCTGAGACCCTGCTGTGTTTGGGGTTAAACTCGTACCGGTGAAAAGAAATTGTCTTCCTGTTGTAATAAATACTGAAGGTTTTGGCTTCCTTGCTACTCAAAAGGCATTTCCAATTCCAGTTTGTGAGACAGCTCCACCCTCTTATGAAATGAAAATTTGACTGCACCCTTGTTAGCAGGATAAAATTTATGCTGTACCTTCTCTACCTTCTTATCTTGCAAACAGAGTAAAGTCAGTTGTGAAAATAATATTTCCATTCCAGTAGCCACTTTGAAGACCTAGAAGAAACTAAATTAGTGCCCAGACCAGGTATGATGATTATTTTGTAATCCTGGATATTTAAAAAATATGAATTGGTAATTTTATAGATGTGCAACCTGGGTATCATTAAACTTATTCTAGAAGGGGGAAATATGAAGTAAGGGTTCTCAATGTGTTTTGTGACAGTGGCACAGCTGGAATGGCAAATGAAACAAGTTCAGAAGTATCTTGTATTGCCATTGGAACAGAGTGGGTTTCATGGGTCACTCAGCATCAGCATGTCTAATACTGCATATGCCAGTTTCTTATTACTTCTCTACATAATTAAATACTTAATGTGGTTTTTCTTTTCTGCGTGTGTAGCTTAGGGAAAACTGTTTCAAGAAGCATCCCCATATAGCTCTTCAGTCAGGATGTAGTGAGTTTTACAATGCTTCTTCATTCATGTGCCAAGCTTTTTTTCATATTTTTGGACCAGAGGAGCCTTTGGACCTTTCTTTTTCCCCCAGAGGGCTTTTGCCTTGGAGAAAATGATGTGCTGAGCCTGAAGACTTTTGGCATTTCAGGTGGCATTTCTGATATGCAAAAGGCAGGCTCTGTCTGTTCTGGTGTTAAAAACCTTGTATATATTACAAGCTGTGGTCTTTGAAGGCTCCTAAAAAAATATTGTCCTCACCTGTAGAGATGTCATATTACTTGTAGAGCTCTTCTTTTGAAAGTATAAGGCCCAGTCTTTCCAGAACTGGTGCTGGGATGTGATTTTTTATTCTGAAGACAGCAGAGTCTGTTTATACAAAATTTATAAACACGTATGTTTCTACCTGCTGCCTTGGTTAGAAACTAGAATTTCCTGGCTCCCCAAAATTGTAGTGTGTTTGCTGGAAAGACACTTAGTGTCTCAGAAGTGTGGTATTTTTTGAAAGTAAACAGCAGAGTTTTGGTCTGTGGGATGTACTAGTTCTATGTGACTGTTTCCAAAAAAGTCATTCTGCTGTTCCAGTTTTTCTTCTGAGGCGTTAGATTTTTGTTGTGTTTCTGGACAGCTGCTTTGCACATGGAATTATTGTGGATTGGGAAATGCATCTGCTTATGCCTTATCTTTTGAGAGTTCTCTAGCAAAATGGCAGGTGTGAGCTCATCTGCTTCCAGCACATTTGCAGAAAAGCAAAGCTGGTATCTGTGTTCTCCCAAATGATAATGCTAAGAATTGAAAAGGATGACCTTTACACTTACTGTGAAGAGAAATGGATGGCTGAAATGGGTTGAGAAATGGATGTGCTTGTGAAGCATTCATTTTCTTGTATATGAGGGAGAAAGGCAAGTTGTGATCAGGGTGGGGAACAGCTTTTCAAGGCACCTTCTTGTGAAATTTGAAAGACTTAAATGGATTCCAGTTTACACTCTTTCAGGACAATAATCCTCTCACAACTTAATCCAGACCAGATGTTCATTTCAGGAGAGTGGAGTTTCTGTTTCTTTTGATTAATGCTCTTCATCTTCTCCTTTTGAAGCCTGGAGTCTTACTAGTCTTCTCAAGAAAATCTTCCAAGCTTGTACCTTGAAGGAGAGGTATGGTTATTTTTTGGCTGTTGTTTTGTGAATGTGTTGCATCTGCAGAGTTTTGGGTCTCCATACCTTGAATTTTTATGAGTATCCCTCCAATCCATTCTATCTCCTGTTTGAGAGATAAGGTCTTTTATATTTAGTTTCAGAAAACTGTAACTGAGAAGCACTTTTGCATATCCTGGAGAAGATTCATGGCTTGCAGTGGTGCAACACTATGTGGTCATTGAGGGAAAATGGAATCCGAAAATGCAACCACAACCAAGTTGTGGTATTTCCTCGTGTAAGTAAAAATCCTACATATTTGCAATAAAACTGCAATATGTGTGGTCAATATTGATTAGATATTTCTGTCTTTAGGTAAACATTTTCTTGAAAAGATGTGTCCATTTTCAAGATAAAACATAACGCTATAGTAGTCTAGAGGTACTTATCGGGGCTCATTTAGTGAACACAAGGAGAAAGCAGCTAGAAAAACCTACTGTGTTGAAAACTGGCTCAAATTTGACTTTCTATTTATATAAATGGAGACTGATGAGGAATACACTCACCTTTACCTGAAAGTCAGGTTCAGGTTGGTTTTAACTGCAAATGCATTGGGGTAATAAATATTAACTAAATGCAGCCTTTGCTTGCATTGTTAAAAATTTCACAGAGGAAAATGTTTTACATAGTTAAAATATCAAGTATCAGAGAACTGCACTTTTTTTGGTCCCTTTAAAGACTGTAAACGTTAGGGCTTAATTTCAGAGAGGTGCCTGGTTATATACTTCTGAATTTTTGCGCTGTGATTTTTCATTGAGCTCATTTAAACAAAAATGTAGAAAGAAAACCTGAAGGACTAAAGAAAGATCTTATTGTAGATTTGCAGTTCACTGACAGTCAGTCTGTAATATTAACTTCTTGAACTTGTGGTAGTTCAGGTTACATGAAGCACTTCTGTGTATACAATCTCTTAAGATATTAAGAAAATGCGTTAAACTGCTGGCTGCAATTAATATAAAACACTTTAATAAATATATATCCATAATTTTCTGTTGTAAGTTGCTATTTGCTGTTTTCCACATTAGATCAATATTTATGACCGAGTTTCAAAATTAGGCTTTGATCAGAGAGAGAAATTATAAATGCTTTTCCATGTAAACTTTTCCCACTTTCCTAAGAGTTTGTCCTATATTTCTCAGCCAGACTCAGAATTAATAAAATTTATAGTCTTTGAGTTTAATGATACTCCAAACTGATTTTACGAAGGCAGCTACAAAGCTGTAAAGAACAGCTTTCAGAGTCTGGAGTGACACATTTAAACCTCAGGAGATAAAAAGTATGTGAGTGTTTGTACACAGTAAGTATATGCTGGTTGAATACAATTGGAAATAATACTGAAAAAAAAGCAGTATAAAGAAGCAAGCAAGACTTTTTCAAGATATGCTTAATGCATAATAAATGCCATTTCAGTAAAGTGGAATTTCTTTTGCACGTAAAAGCAGTTAGCCTCTATTTTCACTGAAACTTCTAGAAAATACTCAAAATGAGAGTACCTCCATGAATTTTCATTGGGATATGTTTTTTCTCTGGAGTTTTAAGTAAAATGCAATGTTTGCTAAACCATGCTTGTCTGCAGAAGAACTGCCATTTCTTTTGATTCTTTATTCACAAACCATGCACTTTGTACATGATTCCAATGCATATCAACACCAAAAAAACCCTCATATTCAATGCAATTGTAGTTGAGAATTGATCAACATGCAGTTACACAGCTTAACCCATATTCAGCAGTGTGGCTGTGAATGAAACTTGGTGCAAAATGTTGCTGATAGGTTACAGGAGTTCAAAGCTTAAAGTCGTTCCAATGAACATGTTGAAATCACAGGTGTTTCCAGACCAGGTTTGCAAGCTGTTTTATCTTTCTCCAAAATTCTAAAAATTGTAAGTAATCTGTAAGGATGTGTCTGCCACAGTTTAGAATTCCTGTCTACGTTCTGGAGAGTTTTCAAAGGGCTTTCTCCTGACAAAGTAATGTAAAGTGGTTTAAGAGTAAAATATAGAGTTAAAGCATGTAAGTGTAAAAAAGACTCTTTTCTGCACCCTCTAAATATCTTACATACAGAATGTCGTAGTGCCATTTGATTTAGCTGTAGTCATGTATTTATCTTTTTTAGTGCACCTCCTACCTGGCCATTAAACTGACTGTTTAAGCACAAATTTGGCATAATGGTCTCCAAAATGTCCTCCTTGTACCCCTTCAAGATCACTACAAGCAGCTCCCTTTTCACTCAAATTCCTCTAATTTTTTTTTAAAGAACATGACAATTCCCAATATCAAATTTGGAACACTTACTGAGCCTACTGTAGGTGTGGTTTTTACCCTTTAGGAGTCTTTCCCTGAAATCACTGAATGGATCAGGCTGGAAGGGACCACAGTGAGCCATCTGCTCCAACCTCCCTGCTCAAGCAGGGTCATCCTGTAGCACATGGCACCGGATTGCATCCAGATGGCTTTTAAATATCCCTAGAGAAGGAGACTCCACAACTTCTCTGGGCAACCTGTTCCAGTGCTCTGTCACCCTCACTGTAAAGCTCTTTCTCGTGTTCAGAGAGAACTTCGTGTTTCTATTTGTGCCTGTTGCCTCTCATCCTATTGCCTGGTATCACCAAGAAGAGCCCGGCTCCATCCTCTTGGCACCCTCCCTTCAGATACCTATTTACACTGATAAATAGTTCATTATTATAATGGATTGTGATGCCTTTGTGATAAAATATATAAATAATGCCTTAGTAGCAGAGATAGACCTTTGAAATATTTATAGAGATTTTAATTTAACTTCACAAAAACGAGAGCTCCTAATGTAAATGGGTATTGGCACAAGTATTCATCGCACATTGTTTCTTTAAGCACTTGTGGAAATAAAAGGTACACTTACAAGTAAATTCTGAAAAACGGAGCCCTTAAGTAGTTTCATGTATAAAGCCATTGTCAATTCTATATTAATGTAATGTGTGAAACCCTTTTATTGTATGCACTCAGGAAATAATCTCAGCAGCTGATGAAGATGTGTAGTAGTTGATTAGAGTACATGTGCTTATAAAAATCGGAGAATTTACACTCAGCTGAGAAATATTAAAATAAATTACACTTTGAACAATGTTTTCAAAGTCCATAGGTACAGTTTTTCATAGTACAAATAGATCTTGAATGATGGAGACAGTCTCTGCTTACAGGGCTGAGAGTTGTGGGTATTTAGTGACCATATTTATACATGCCTCTATTTATCCATAAAGATGTGAGTATGTAGTAAGTTTGTATGTGTCCATGTATTATATGTTTGTGTTAGAAGACTGATAATTCAGCAGACGTACTCTTTGGAATATTGTCTTTTCTGGGTTTACAGATGTGTTACCTTCAATTAAATAAGAGATTTGGTGTTTTCACCGATTCTTTCATCAAAAGGACCATCAGTCTACAGGTATAAAACATGGACCGTCATGTTTTATCACACTACCCTCAGCATCCTGTGAGGACAACCAGTTAGAGTGGCTAGAGGGAAAGAGAATAGAGAGTGTCACAGGTGGTTGTTGATACTACGAGCTGTACTACTTCGCTATCAGCAGCGGGTAGAGGAAAAGCTCTGTTTTCTGTTGTGTTTTTTAAGAGGCCCAGTCATAAAAATGGAAGTGTGATTATAGACAGACACTGAACATGAAGAAATTAAATCTGTAAAACTGATTGCTAGAAACTAGGCTTGAAAATGGCAAAATGGCATCAGCTAAAGAAATGCAATATCTTTAAAGGGAGTATTATTAAGGAAAATATCTTCAAATAAATTAAAAACCCTCAGACACTGCTATGTATTTGCGGTTGAGAAATACAAGAAAAAATAATATTTTCATTTGTCCAGAAAAAGTTATGGATTTTTAAGAGGAGTCTGAAGCAAAACATTAACTAAATCTTTTCCTCATATTCCTGAGATTTTTTTTTTTCATCTCTTTGGAGATTCAAAGATGTAATTCAGATTGTTCTCTCTTTTCCTCTATTTTTTATTTTTTATTTAATATAGACAACTTGCTTTATTATAAATTCATTTTGTCATAGGCTTTTTGCCTGCAGAGGAATTCCTATATAGCAGGAAATAAAAAATTATAATAATGTTTTAGTGTGCAAGGGGGTTCAATTCCTTCAGAGAATTATTGCATTTAATATAATCAGTGGCAAGAGCTAAGTAAACCTGACCCAAATACATGGTGATTGCCCATTGAAAGCTGTTTCATATTGCATGTCTGTAGTGGCTCATCCTCTGTATGCTATGGAAATTATGCAGGCCAGCCACTATAGCAGGGTTTGACTGTAGATTTCCGCTGAATCCAAAACCAGAAAAGAGATTGTTCTATAGTCCTTTGTACTAATAGTGCCACAGCTCAAGATGGGACCTTGAACAAAGAAATCCCTGGGCAATTATATCCCTGCAATCTGAATTCCCCACCCCTTGTGCAGGAGTTCAGACCTGTAGTAGTAAAAGGCTTGGGTTCTTCCTCTTCCTCATTGAGTCCTTCCATTTTCTCTAGGTGGGCTGTTCCTTTTCTTAGCTCTAAGATCGCAGCTTCTGTTGGTGAGTGTCGCTTCCATGGCTGGAACTTTTGCTTCACTCAGTAAAAGTTTAACAGATCTAGGTGAACATTCCCAGCTTGCAGACTAAGGTTCAGCAAATTTAGCTGCTAACAGTGAGCAAGTTATGTTAACAAGTTGTATATAGGTAGTACGCTAAATTGCCGAGCCTGTCAATGGAGAAATGGAACTAGGTATTCGAGGGACAAGGTGGATCAGAGGACTGGTAATGTAATCCAGGTCTCTTCGCCTCCAGGTCACTGGGTCGTGTCTGTCTCAGGTCGGTAGTGACTAAAATTCATTGCTACCTAAAGGTTGGTCAGTAACCTATGTAAAATGAGCTGCTGCTCTTAGTCAACTTCTTATTGGAAAGGTGTTTGCATAACAAGGAACACTGTAACTGGCATCTTTCCTGATTGATAACCCTTTTAATGGGGCCAAGCACTCAATTGTCAGAGAGATGAGGCTTTGTCCCTAGCATGCTCTAAAGGTTTGTTGTTTCTCCTTAGCAATGGAGCTATTTCCATTTCACAGCAAATAAAGAAACGCCTGTATTTAGTGGTTGTGTGTAATGTCTGACCTCTGGGCTATGCTGTTACTGTCTTGGCTACTTTAACATTAGAGAAAACTGCGAACGTACACTTAGAGCTTGCAGTCTTTAATTCCTTAGGAAGGAAATTCCTTAATGAGGTGGGAAGATGCTTGGGGCCTAATCCTGCAGTACTTTGCTACTTCGTACTATCCACATTCTTTGTGCTTCTACACAATCCTGCAATGACTACACAAATCTTCTTCTCAATTTCTTCATGTTTTCCACTTTGAGTATTCTCCTAATGCATGTTTAGAAAAAGCTCTCTCCTTTTCTTCTCCCCCTTTCCCTTCCCCACTTTAAAATGTTACGGTGATTTACTGAAGCCATTTGTACCTGAATTACATATTCCTACTTTCAATTACAAAAATGTACGTAGAGAGACAGATGTAGAGAAAAAGCTGAGAAACTGTACAGAGACAGCAAGGCAGCACACTCGTGTACTCGGGTTTGAGGTCATTTCATAGGCAAATCTGAATATAGGAGGACTGTGGGGGGCTTTAAGGATGCTGCGAAACCAGTGGATTTCCCTCTGTTGTGTAGGAAAGTATCACACAGCATTTTTCACTATTCCCCAGAATTTTGCTGGCAGATTGTATTTTGCATTCTCTTCCCAGGGGGAAAGTCACCATGAGGCTAGGACCTTTCTGAAAGTTGGCTTACAGTGTTTGTAGTAAAGTACTATTTTTTCCATCTCTTTCTTTTTACTTTTCCTTTGAGAAAACCATCATTCTTCCTTATGATTCCCCCTAGCCCTTATGTCCGCTAACTCATGCCTGAAGCATCACCTCTAGGGTTCAGGGTTTTCAAAGAGAATCTATGTGATAGGGTCCTGCATACTTATTTAGGTACATAAATGAACAATATTTGAATTTCAAGAATACCAAGCTTCTGCGTTTTCCAACACTATTGAAAAATGTGACTGTTTAAAATCCAGAGCAGCACAGTACAGTAAGTAACAACAATGACAGTGAGCAATTTTTAATGTTTCTCCTTACAGAAGGATTGGGAATGTGTGTGTGCAATGGATATATGTGTTCCCTTCTGCACAGCAGTTTGTCAAGGAATGATAAAATCGAGATTATTGTAGAGTTTTCTACTGCATGTGCCACATCCTGATCCATCTACTGTATTTATAACAGGATATTTTTACATTTGTATATTGACAGCTCATTGCTCAATGACACCAGCCTCAAGAGAACATTTAATGTTAATTTACAGAATCCTGCCACTCAGAGGAAGAGGTATTTTTGCAAAAAAATGAGGCAGTCTGTCATGATCCTCTCTGTGCCTACTGTGAGTAATACTGTATTGCTAGAAAATGTGGAATTTCAAAATAGATTATTGTATTTGCTAGCATACCGTCCAGAAATAGAAATATAGTCACTCTGATTTCAGTTGTCTGACTAGGCAGTGAATGCCTTTATTCTGTACGGTGCAGAAACAAGAGATGTACTCACAGTTCCCCACCTCTGTGTACTCATTATCTGCACACAGAAGGGATGATATTTGGTTAAATACATTCTGGAATTGTTTTCAAATTAGAATTCTTGGCTTTTACCTAAAAAACTATAGTTGTTGCAGAGATGGGTAAAAACATCTGTTTTGTTTCAGATAGGTGTTTCTGCAGATGTGTGTTAGAGGAACTGAACAGCCATGTACAAATAGAGAAGATAGGCTTTTCCATGTTGACTTTAATGCTTGCTTCCTAAACCCAAATGTTTCTCTTGGAACTGTCTGTTATGCAGCACACTGCTTCTTGAACTGTTTTAGACTTCTGTTCTATTAGAATCCTGTGGGAAGGTTTTCTACTTTTTTTTTTTTGTAAAAGGTTTGATATTGATACTGGTTATGTCTCCTCTCCACCCATATTAATTGGAAATATTTCCTTACCAATTTGCACACTTTTTTTCTTTTTTAAGGTAGCTTGATTACGCCATCCTGTCTTCATTACTGGTAAAAATCCACATTGCATTTTAAGGAAGAGAAGATTTGAATTGTTCCTGTAATTTTTCATCTAATGTTTGCAATTTCAGTGGTTATGAGATGCATTAAGCATCACTGGCCTGTCAGCTGAACCTCAGATTGATGGCAAATACTTTCCTGGCACCAAACTTATGCCACTCTGAATGTTGAGGAATCACAAGGAAAGACAGTGAGCACATGAGGTTTGTTAAAGGATGTAAATGGAATGTGAACTGGAAAGGATGGCTAAGAGTTCAAGATTCTGGATATAAAGGTTGTGAAAACATGCAAATGGACCAATTAACCTTTAATCTTTTAAATCACAAAAAATATATTGTTTTGAATTTTTTTTCCTGAATTCTCAGAATTGCGTCAGCAGTAGTAGTGCTTCTCTAACTGTTGACTACAGACATGTTGAAGTTAACATCTTTATTTTGTAGTCCACTAGACACATTCTGCTAATTTTATGACGGCTAGTAACTGCAAAGAAAGATGTACAGCTAAGCCTAATACATAAAGATCTTGATATGGTTCACTAATTACCAACAGTAGCTGGATAAATCTCTTGGATGCAATTTGACATTAAAGAATTTTCTTTATAATGAGCTAGAAAGGATTTGAAATAATTTCTTCAATTCAGGTTAAAGTTATATTTAGTGGATAATTCTCTTTTTTCACACAGAATTTAATCCAGCATTAGTACATTACTGACAGAGACAAGCTTAAAGCTCCTTCCAAAGGAGAAATTCCTTTCATGGTGATCTTCCCCAGCTGCTCAGAATAGCTTTTCTTATAGTTTCCTGATAAGGGAAGACTGTTGCATGAATTTTTCACTGTTCTAAACTTTTTCCTTCCTAGCAGACATCTGTTCTTCCTTATTGGGTGACATACCCCTCTATTCTCACAGAACAAATGAAAGTACAAGCATTAGATTTTTCTTCTGATTCTTTTCTCTGTAACCAAGAAATTGTATAATTTTATAATTCTGCACAATGCGGAAGCATTTGCTCTCTGTCTTTGGCATGGGGAATTAATTTACAGGCAGGCTGACCCAACAGAACTGGAAAGTCTGTCATAGACATAGAAATAAGAAAGGAAAACCTGTACTGTTCTTTCCAAGTTGAAAGCTGTACAGCCTTTGAGCAGGGGAAATACTTCCTTAGTCCCTTTCTTTTAGGGGTGGTCCCCAGAACCCTTGTGAGTGATTCACACCTTGGAGAGGAGAATCACAGAATTGTAGAATGGTTTGGGTTGGAAGTGACCTTAACCATCATGTAGTTCCAACCTCCCTGCCATGGGCAGGGGTGCTATTCACTAGATCAGGTTGCTCAGAGCTCCATCTAACCTGGCCTTGCACAGATCTGGGGATGAGGCACAATGAATGCAGTAGAATGAGGTACAGAATTTTCCATATCTGGTTCTGTAGTTCTGGAGTTTATTCAGCCACCCACCTGCTCACCTTTCACTGGAATGATGTTGGTATCCACACTCATAGGTAGATTTTGCCCTGCTAAATAATGGCATCTCCCATCACTCTGGTGAATCCAACAACTCCCGCAAGATCATTCCCCAACACCTCCAAGGAGAGCCCCCAGCCAACTGAGGGCGCTGCTGCTGTTGTAGGAACCAGGGTCTAACAGCACCATGGCTGGAAAGTGTGACTTACAAGTGCCATTACTCGGCCATAGGCAAAGACTTCCTTGCTAATAACAGGTTCATCCCTGGTGACAAACACAAGTGTGGTGAAGGGAAGGGTACTTTCTAAGAGATCTGTAGCCATCATCCTTCTAAACCGGGCAAACAGGGTAAACCTAGACAGAGGGGAGAATAGTGGAGTCACTACTTACCACTACTCATTTATTTCCTTTCTTTTCTTAAAGAGAGTAGAACGTAGAAAAAGTAAAAAAAAATTGATTTTGTTGATGGATAATGACAGGGATAGCCTGTGCTCTTGTGCAGTGCCAAATAATGGTATGTTACTGCTCCCCACTTTACTTTCATCGGAGTTTTTCTTGTGATTTGCAAAATACTAAACTTAAAATGTGTCATTGTGGTACTGTACCAAGAAAAAAAAAAGCATCAGGCTTTATATGGGTTTCATTTTTGCAATTCTCAGGATACTGGCAGTTCAAATATTGGAATTTAAATAATTAAAAAATAAGCAAACAAACAAAATAAACCACAATAATTTGAAAGTCCAGGCAGTGTGTTTTTGGGATTTGTTATCTCACAAATTTCTGGTATTGGAAAAATCTCAAAATGGGATTGCTGGACTAAGAGAATTCTCAGACTGCCAAAGGATATTACAGCTATTTCTGACTCCTATCATACGAATTATTTACGCTGAAAACAATATCCCACACCTTGTAAAAGTAATGGAGATTATTTTTCATGGAATACGCTGAGGAGCTGACCTACATAACGTAGTTTAAAGCAATGCAGCTAGAGTCGCTTTTCTCCATCTTTATTGTCACTGGCACTGCTCCTTAGAAGTGCATGTACAATTGAAATGAAGGATGAAAAAGTTTAACCACCTAATCGTGGAAAAAGCCTCTGAGTCTTCTGGAATGGGACACCTCTAAGATAGATGGTAAGCTCTTAAATGTTGTTGTTCCATAACTTTTCATATTGATATTTGACGTGGGATAGAGCTAAGAAAAAAGAAAAACCTTTAGTAAATAAGAACTTTTGAAAATGGAAAAAAATGTGTGTTAATTCTGACTACTGACTGTGAGAGCAGAGTTAAAACTTATTTTCTGTGTGTGCCAAATAGATGTAAGCTGCAGGTCTTAGCAAAACGCTGAAAGCTAACTAAGAATTAAAAAGCATTCTACAATATATCATTTCATTGCCCAGCAATAAAGTGACTTAAATTCACTGTAGTCATTGGTAACTTCTTTTTATTGAAAGCTAATAAGGTCAGTGTTCAGCTACTGTGACTCTTCCTGCCACAAAATCATTCTCAACAATCATAGTTCTGCAAAATTCTTAGCACAAAATTATTTGTGAAGTCCATTTAATCAACACAGTCAAATAGGGAACAAAGCTCTGCAGCCATGAAAATATGTTTTGAAACATTTTAGAAAGCAGAACACTGATAAAAACATTGATTTTTGTTTCTAAAAAAAAAAAAATCTGTATTAAGGTAAGTGAAGGCAATTTATAAGGTATTTGTAAGGTAACTAAATAACACCCAGCCCAGCACAGCTCTTACGTGAAAAGTATTCTATTAGGCATTGGTTTCGAATTTCTCATTTTGGGTTTGTCCTGCTTCACTAATCTGGAACATGTTTCTTTGAAGTTCTGAGCATACCTGACTTGATTGTAAAGACTTCTGTTATATTAAGCACCACAAAAAAAAA
The DNA here is from genome assembly GCA_013398015.1 of Oreocharis arfaki. NCBI lineage: Eukaryota > Metazoa > Chordata > Aves > Passeriformes > Paramythiidae > Oreocharis > Oreocharis arfaki. The sequence continues at coordinate 45,093 of VZRR01011625.1, forward strand.
GCAGCACACAAATTTCTTAGTACAGCAGCTTCCAAAGGTCTTAATGACAGGTTCCGGTGTTATGAGGTTGGGCGAGAAGAGATTTAGTCATGAAATCTGTGCTAAGACTTAAGGGGCTGGTGTCATCATCCCTTTTATTTTAATAAGAGCTGGTATAATTATATAAAATATTAGAATAATTAACTGCCATGCAGAATTAATAACTCCTTATAAAATTTAAATATCTGAGCTATTTCTTTCTTTTTTATTTCCTGAAAAGCATCTTGACTGGCAATACTCAAAACAAGCTGTCGTTGTGTTTCCTGTCAGCGACAGTCTTTGTTCTTGCTGTGGTGACTAGGTTTGAAAGTTGAGAATGAAGCAGTTCAGGACGCACATTGCGAAAGATCAGGCAAAAATAAAATATATGAGAATTACATTTGCGATTGCTCATTCACTTGCACATTTGTCTTTTGTGGCTAAAGTTATAGAAAAACCCATGTCAGTGCTGATGGTGCATGTGCAGTTGTGGCAGGAGAGAGAACAGCCTGTGACGTTTCCATGCATGCATGGCAGATGCAGCCACAACACGTGTAAGAATCAGTGTGCTGGTCCACAACAAACTTGTTCCCCAGTGACAGGATTGAGTAAAGACTTCCTGGTTTAGAGGTGACGTTTAGGGTGGACTGGTGTTTGCTCATTAACCTAGAGAGATCTTCCAGGGTAAGAAATACAACAGGGCATTCTTGCAGCCTTTCAAGATGGTAAGTGAAGGTTTGATTTTCTTTGCAGAACTGGTATGTGGTTGGTCTGTGCCTTTTCCCTGCAATTTAAAGTCTGCAGGAGAAATATGTGCAAGCCATAGTCGTACATATGAATGAGACAGAGCGTATACAAAGCATGCTGCAGATAGAACTTTGAATTTGAAATCTGTGGGTTCAGAGTTGAAGCCCGAGGGTGCTGGCTGTTGCCTCAGCTCTTTTCAATTGAGTTTATAAGCAAATATAACTTGTTACGTCATTACAAGTTCCCGAGGACTTTCTCACTCTGCGGTGGCATGCTGGATACTGTGTGTTTGACTGGCTGCTATCCTTTTAATTCCTCTGTGGTTGCCTTTTCTTGGTTGTTTGGGGTTTTTTGTTTAGTTTTTTGTTTGTTTATGTTGTTATCACATCTTCTTTGGTGTTTCAAGAACACAGTTGCATTCCTAGAATGAATGTGTATTTGTTTGAGGATTTTTCAGGTAATCCAACAGAAGAGGAAATTTTTTTTTTGTTCTGTGTTTCTTTCATCTGGGCTTAACACAGTAGCATTTTCTTTTTTTTTTTTTTTTNTATTATTCTACTTCTGTATTTCAAAAGCACTGAGGAGTATGAAGCACTCCACTGTATTTTATGGCCCTTGAGAGATAGTAGCACATTGTGGAACAATTATCAGGTTTTATGGAAACCAGCTCTGACTAGCGGATGTGGCGATTCTGCAGAACCTACTGTCCTCGTTGTACCCACCCGTAAATTGTATGAATTCCTTTTAAAAAGACAAATGTTCAAAACCAAATTGGAATGTTGCATTTTTTGAAGGGGCAAAACCACATCAGACCATTTCTGAGAGTCTTCACCTTTGAGAATTTAAAACACAGCCTTTAAAGATGTTAGTGTTCTGCAATGATCCTTTAAATTTGCAGCAGTGACAGGAGCTGTGGGTAACAAGGGCTCAGGAGTCTGAAGCTCAACACCATGTTCCCCTATGGATGTGGCTAAAGGAATATTAATAGTTGTTAATAACCAGTATATAACCTCCAGTTAGTCTGGAGGGCTGCATGGCCCCTGGTGGGGAGTTTCCATTCTCAGCTGTTCTCCGTTGTCTCATGGAAGTTATGGGCCAACAGTGCAAAGGAGGCCCAGGGGAGACCTCATTTCTCTCTACAACTGCCTGAAAGGAGGTTGTAGCCAGCTGGGGGTCAGTCTCTTCTCCCAGTCAAAAAGCAGTTGGACAAAATAGCATCAGATTGCACTGGGGGAGGTTTAGGTGGGTTATTAGGACAAAAATTCCTTCACAGAAAGGCTGACCAAGCATTGCAACAGGCTGTCCAGGGAAGTGGTGGAGTCACCATCACTGGAGGTATTTAAAAGATGCATAGATGTGGTGCTTATGGATGGTTTAGTGGTGAGCTCGGCAGTGCTGGGTTAATCGTTAGATTCAATGAACTTGGAGATCCTTTTTCAACCTTAATAATTCTTTGATTCCGTGATTCTGCCTGCACATGATGGCAACAGTCAGGACTGAAGGTTCCTGTTACGGATTTCTTTCTTTATTTAAACAAACAACCAAAACCTACACCCACTGTACAAACCTTTATAGTCTGAACAAGAGTAAAATAGTCAAAAAGGCTATTTGAGGGAGAGGGGAGGGAGTGGAACTAGACATCCTGACCTTGTAACAGCCGCAGCACTTTGGTTGAGCTTTGATACTGATTTTCAAGGGCTTTTTCCTGGATCTTCAATTGCTAAAAATCGGTCAGTCCACAAAAGCAAGGATTACAGCTCCACTTTTTCCTGACTTTCTGCTCTTAGTGACAAAAGAGCTGGTTGGATTGTTTTAAAGGTAATCCCTGAGCACTTATCTTTGGCCTCCAGATAGCACAGGCTGCTGCTGAGCAAGCAACCAGCTATGATGTGTAAACCATAGTCATTGGGAGTTCTGACAGGCTGCAGTCTAGCTCTGACCTCGTGATTACCAGGAGAATGGAAAGGGTTTGTGTGCAGGGTGAGGTTTTAATCTCCACCCAGGAGTTGCCTAAGTAAATCCTATTAGAAAGAAGAGGATCTGAACACATGGGTTTCACACATGATTTTGACTGTGTCCNGTGCTGGCTGTTGCCTCAGCTCTTTTCAATTGAGTTTATAAGCAAATATAACTTGTTACGTCATTACAAGTTCCCGAGGACTTTCTCACTCTGCGGTGGCATGCTGGATACTGTGTGTTTGACTGGCTGCTATCCTTTTAATTCCTCTGTGGTTGCCTTTTCTTGGTTGTTTGGGGTTTTTTGTTTAGTTTTTTGTTTGTTTATATTGTTATCACATCTTCTTTGGTGTTTCAAGAACACAGTTGCATTCCTAGAATGAATGTGTATTTGTTTGAGGATTTTTCAGGTAATCCAACAGAAGAGGAAATTTTTTTTTTTTTCTGTGTTTCTTTCATCTGGGCTTAACACAGTAGCATTTTTTTTTTTTTTTTTTTTTTCCCAAAGTTTTAAAATGAAAAGCAAGTGCAAGTTTCAGCTAATAATTGCTAATACCTTGGAATAAATTGCAAGGTAAAATAATAACTAATCTGCTTGATAAATCCCTGGCCTGTTGAGTGTGGAGAGATCTGTATTATTCTACTTCTGTATTTCAAAAGCACTGAGGAGTATGAAGCACTCCACTGTATTTTATGGCCCTTGAGAGATAGTAGCACATTGTGGAACAATTATCAGGTTTTATGGAAACCAGCTCTGACTAGCGGATGTGACGATTCTGCAGAACCTACTGTCCTCGTTGTACCCACCCGTAAATTGTATGAATTCCTTTTAAAAAGACAAATGTTCAAAACCAAATTGGAATGTTGCATTTTTTGAAGGGGCAAAACCACATCAGACCATTTCTGAGAGTCTTCACCTTTGAGAATTTAAAACACAGCCTTTAAAGATGTTAGTGTTCTGCAATGATCCTTTAAATTTGCAGCAGTGACAGGAGCTGTGGGTAACAAGGGCTCAGGAGTCTGAAGCTCAACACCATGTTCCCCTATGGATGTGGCTAAAGGAATATTAATAGTTGTTAATAACCAGTATATAACCTCCAGTTAGTCTGGAGGGCTGCATGGCCCCTGGTGGGGAGTTTCCATTCTCAGCTGTTCTCTGTTGTCTCATGGAAGTTATGGGCCAACAGTGCAAAGGAGGCCCAGGGGAGACCTCATTTCTCTCTACAACTGCCTGAAAGGAGGTTGTAGCCAGCTGGGGGTCAGTCTCTTCTCCCAGTCAAAAAGCAGTTGGACAAAATAGCATCAGATTGCACTGGGGGAGGTTTAGGTGGGTTATTAGGACAAAAATTCCTTCACAGAAAGGCTGACCAAGCATCGCAACAGGCTGTCCAGGGAAGTGGTGGAGTCACCATCACTGGAGGTATTTAAAAGGTGCGTAGATGTGGTGCTTATGGATGGTTTAGTGGTGAGCTCGGCAGTGCTGGGTTAATCGTTAGATTCAATGAACTTGGAGATCCTTTTTCAACCTTAATAATTCTTTGATTCCGTGATTCTGCCTGCACATGATGGCAACAGTCAGGACTGAAGGTTCCTGTTACGGATTTCTTTCTTTATTTAAACAAACAACCAAAACCTACACCCACTGTACAAACCTTTATAGTCTGAACAAGAGTAAAATAGTCAAAAAGGCTATTTGAGGGAGAGGGGAGGGAGTGGAACTAGACATCCTGACCTTGTAACAGCCGCAGCACTTTGGTTGAGCTTTGATACTGATTTTCAAGGGCTTTTTCCTGGATCTTCAATTGCTAAAAATCGGTCAGTCCACAAAAGCAAGGATTACAGCTCCACTTTTTCCTGACTTTCTGCTCTTAGTGACAAAAGAGCTGGTTGGATTGTTTTAAAGGTAATCCCTGAGCACTTATCTTTGGCCTCCAGATAGCACAGGCTGCTGCTGAGCAAGCAACCAGCTATGATGTGTAAACCATAGTCATTGGGAGTTCTGACAGGCTGCAGTCTAGCTCTGACCTCGTGATTACCAGGAGAATGGAAAGGGTTTGTGTGCAGGGTGAGGTTTTAATCTCCACCCAGGAGTTGCCTAAGTAAATCCTATTAGAAAGAAGAGGATCTGAACACATGGGTTTCACACATGATTTTGACTGTGTCCGTACTAAATACTTTGTGCGAATTACGTCAAACCACAAGGCTGGTATATTTAAAACAAAATAACATGTCACACTACATTTCAGAAAAAAATCCGGTTCAGAGATTTCATTTTACTTTGAAATTGCTTAGATATAATTTTAGAAGGATCTAGGTATGTTGGGGATTAATAATTCAAATCCTTCTCTCCTATATTTAACCTTCTTTACCACTCAATTTAAAAAAAAAATGTAGTAAAATGCACTGTCACCAGTTGTGGGGGCGAGTGCAGTTGCTACCATTGCTGTGTATTTGGGCTCTAATAAAAAGGGATTTTTTCTTTGGATTTCTTTTTTTTTTTTGGAAGGGAGCAGTTAAGACAAAACAGGAAACTGTACTAGTGAAAAGTCAATAAACAATCTGAGCGGTTCAGGATTGCTGTTGCCTTTGTCCCAAGACATGACTAAGCTTCAAGAATGTTTCAATTCCATAGCTAAGACCAAAAGCCTGAGCTCTCTTCTGATATCTGCGTATTTGCCAGATATTTTTCCTGTTAGTAACAGTAACAGTTTAATACTAGGAAATCTGCTGCGTAATTACCCTATGACCTTAATTTTGAACAGTTAATTATGAAATATGGGCTTTTTTTTGTTTGTTTATTTTGGGTTTTTTTTCCCCTCTATGGAGCAAAGTGTTGTTATAATGAGTTTAATTAAGCGAAAATGAATGTTGGCCTGCAACGTTACAAGAGGTTGCTATGTGCCAATAAATCATAATTAAATGTATTTAGCGTAATAGAAGGTGTCATTCACAATCTTGTTGCTTGTAAAAAATGTTAATTGTTTCCTTAAATGACAAGCCCTTCCAATTACAAAGAAAATTAACCAAAAGCTCAGCTTTGCTAACCAACAGCAATGTAATGTTTACTTTACAAAGAATATCAGTGTTTATTCACGAGCAGTTATTTAACATGGTAAAGTAAGTGGTGATATCTGGGGTTCTTGGAGAGATTTGAATGTGCCTTTTTTTTTTTTGGAAAAACGGCTGCTGATTTGCTGGTTGTTTTGGTGAAGGGTAGTTATGGTGAGGGTAGTGATGTCTGCAGAGATGTAGAAAAGAGTCCCCAAAGAAAGTTTTGTGGCTTAACTGTACAGGACAAAGCAGTTTGAATTTTGGCTATGTGAACTCTGCCCATTATGAGTTAAGAATTACGGCTTTTGGGGCTCAAATGCGTAATTTGGAAGTACACAGTGAGCTCATGAACTCATGACTATGGGATTATTCAGGTGAGTAAGAACTACGCTGTTGTAGCTTCAATGAACCATCATTTTACAGAGGAATATTTTGTTGTGGGCCGTTCGTGTGACAGTCTGTGCTCACACATCTGTGTTTAAATTAGGTTTTTGTACATAAAAAAATGTTAATACGGAAGTGCCTGTCCTGCCTATAAGTATGAGGAAGCTTTTACAGGGAGAATGAACTTTTCTGTGCATTTGGAGAACATGTAGCATGTTAGTGCAATGAAGGACAACAGCCCCTGCATACCAAATTTTCATTTTCTGTGGGAGTCACTATGCCATAGTTGCTTCCCCTTCGCCACCACTCCTATGCACTTTTCTGAATCCCAAATGGCTTATTGTTAGAGCCAAAGGAGGGGCTCAGTTCTGCTTTCAAGGCAATGTCAGCATCTCTGATGGCATTGATTTAAATTTAAACTTTACGGACCTGCATCAACAGAGGAGAAATGCTGCATGTGCAAGTGTGCAGTGGAAAGAAAGACATGAAAATTTGATATTGTAACTTTTTGGTTCTTTTGAGTCCTATTTACGTGCAAGGTAGAAGAAAGATTTACGTGTGCAACACTGTCATTATTGAATTGAACTCATGAAATTAAAATTATTTTATTTATTTCTCCATTTGTTGGTCTCAGTTCCTCCGGTCTTCACAATAGACAATTCTGGGAGACTGGGATTAGAAGCAGCTGCAGGCTTTCGTGTGATCTGAAGGGCACAGTAGGAGTATAAAGAATTTAAACATCATTCATTTTCTTTTCCTTGGCTCCTTTTTCCCCTGCCTTCCCCATGCCATTCCGCATGGCTATCAATCAGTCATTCAGAGCCACGGACAATGACCCCCTACCTTTCACAGCTCATATCCAAAAATCCTTTGGCAAAGCAGACCTAGACTCCAGCTAGCTCAGCACTGCTGGAAGTCACATTCTGCACTGCTGGACATTGGGATTCATGAATCACAGGCTTGCACTGTACACCAAGTACCTTCAATCATTTGTCAGAAACATTGGCTGATCACTGTCTGAGCACTATATACTTGCACCTTTGTTTTAATGCCTTTTCAGTTTTCACAATGAGCCTGGTGAACCTCACTGGAATGAAGTTCTTTTCTGATTAAAATGTCTTGTCTTTAAATCCAGCTTTGCAGCAGGGATGCCAGCCTGAAGGGCACAGCATGGCCAGGGTACACTTCTGGTGATTGATACAACTTCACTTTCTCGATGATCATCCTGAATAAATCTCCTCAGTATTTTCAGACATGATGTAGATGCCCTTTACGTCCATATAAATCTTCAGCCAGGAGAAAATTAGCCAAGTCCAGACATTGATCTTGTGAGGTAAATTGTACCTAGGCAGCAGGGGATCCATTGATAAACAGTGAAGCAATGCAGATAACTTACCCGCTTACTTTTAATCAATGCAGCTTCTCACAATGTATTATTCCAGCAATGGGTCTAAATCACTGTGCACTATAAGAGTTGTTTTCAAAACCTTTTAATCTAATTGGAAAATCTTCCTTTCTACTGGTAATAAACACCCACTAAACTGTCTGCACCTAATTGAGCTGTAGTAATTTATGTGAGCTCCCCACTGCTTTTTCTCCCTTTAATCAGACATACTGCTTTACATCTTTAACTAATGAAACCTAAGACTTTGCCAGGAAGATTTGATCAAATGTCACTACTGAATAAATCTTCATTAACACTGACATGTCCCACAGCCTCTCCATGTCCCTCTTCATCATTAACTCAGAGCAACACCATCATAGAAAGGTGATGGCCACTACTCTATTTACATACATAATTAAGTGGTAGTCAACAATGTCACACCAAATAAGAACCTGAAAAGAAAATTTATTGTAGCTTTTTGTCAGAACATAATGATAGTAACTGCAGTGAAGCACTTTTTCCTAGAAAGGAGATCTCAGCTCTAGACATGTGCTAGAAATGCCACAGCTGCCACAAACATTCCTAGAAAGCCTTGCCTGTCGTAAAGCTGTTTAGATCTGTCGTTATTCTTGATAAATAAGAATTCCTCCCCACTTAGCAGTGGTTTGCAGAGGTATTCCAGTCAGATAGTGAGAACCATACAACTGCTTCCCAAAGGAGTATCAGGTATCCACATATGTGGTACCTAGCACAAGCCCTTTGATGATATTGCCAGATATAACATAACTACCACCTGTCAGTACTAAATAGAACAGTAAAAGGTGATACTCCCATACCTGTGTGGAAGAGAATGAGAGAACTTTCCAGAGTAGGCCAATATTGACCAGAATTGAAGTTATAGGGGAAAGAGGAGCAAACCAGTGCTCTATGAGGCAAAACAAAACTTGATGGTGTAAAAAATATTTATTTGAACCGATGGAAAATGAATGTTGAGGGTTTTAACAGAGTAAGTGTCAAGCAAAGTTATTGGGGCATGTAAAGTGACAAAAATGTGGAAGAAAACTGCTTTTTGGGTTTTCCCTAATGGCATAGATGACTGTTTTACACATAAAAAATCAGAGATGCCAGAAGAAAAGCATTCAGAATACCAGCAGTAGGTATTTCAGGTATTTCAGCATTAATTCCACTGATAAAGTTGATTCTGTACTGTCTTTCACTGTAAAGTCAGCATGAATGAATGCTTTGGAAAGTCTTTGTGTTGCTCATCAAACATTCAGTAAGCGCTAAAAGACCAAAAAAAAGTTAGGAATGTGAATGCTGGTACTTTAACGGGAATTGGGATGAATGTCGAAGGATGAATTGGGAAATGCGTATTGAAATGGAGTTGGGGGCAGGGACTGTGATGGCAGAGATGTTAATTGCTAAATGGGACAAAAAGGAGTCAAGGAGCTGCTCATAGTGGCCAGTGATAAGGTTGAAAAAGAAGACAATTTTGACTAGTGGAGTTTGTCAAAGGCCTGGTGTCTGGCAGGTAATGAAGGCAGGAAAGACTGAACAGAGCCCCACCTGACCGGGCCTGGCATTTTCCTTGAAATGCTTCCTGAGCTATGGTTTTGCAGAGTGCATGCATTGATTGAATTGGGCCTGCTAAGCTCAGCAGACATTTTCTGTCTGCAGCATTTCCTGGTGATACATATGTGTGTGTGTATATATTATATATACATATACATGCATGCGTGAGTGTGTAGTGTGTCTGACTCTTCCACAAACCACGTGTGTGAGTGGTCTTCTAAGAAACCCTCTGGTCCCTTCCACAATCAACATTTTTTTACTGGCGTGGAATGACAACAATTGAGTTAAGGTGAGGAAACAGGAGGCAGGACTAGGATGAATAAAATAAAACTTTTATATTTACTTTTTATACCGTGTCATGGAGACCAAAGGAAAACTTGAGATTTAAGAGAGAGAGTGCATTTGGATATTCTTTAGGCCTTTGTTTGCTATTAGCAACTTTTAAAACTATTCATCCATGAATAATGTTTTGTAAGGTCAATAATACTTTCTGAAATGTGCTTAACAATCATTGTCTGGCCTTCCATTTTAGACAAATCACTTAAAATAAATGTCAGTCATAAATGATTTTGGAGCATAGATGGAGCCTGAAAAAAATTTTGTTTTTCAGGGGCAGATTTTAGCTTGAAATAGCTCTGTTCACTTGTGTTTCTGAGGGATTTATTTCGGCTTGCTCTAACACTCAATGATAAAAGGAAAACTCGTAGTTGATGATTTGTATTATGTGATTTAGTTAAATTCTGTATTTCTTTAATCAAGAGAAACATTATCAGTTCTGCTGTACAATAATACTCTGTGTGACTATGGAAGGAACATTGTTTGAAAGGTGAAGATGAAAGTAGAATTGCCAAGTACACTCAGAAAAACAGGGACAGGTGGAGATTTTAGAGATACCTGCTAGCCTGTGGTTACGCTAAATATGACACATGCATCAAGTATATTTCAGAAGGGCTTGGTATCTACCATACAAATTCCACATACGGATGATTTTAATAAGGAAGTAATTTTGTTGCAGATATCATGTCTTGGCATTATATTTTAGCATAGTTTGTAGCATCTCTCATTGGCTAATGTTTCATGTTGATGATAAAGACTACGGGTGGATCTTCTCGTCAGTACTGAGGAATAGCTACGTGATCTGTCAAAACAAAGAAATCACTTCCAGAACTGCTGAGCTTTTCAACAGCAACTGTAGAAGTCCTAAAGGTTTGGAAGGCCCATGACTGAAAATAATCCATGGTATAGATATAAACATGCTTCTTGTATGCATGTGTCTATCAGAGAGGATATATTATGTAATAACTTACCTTGTAGCCCTGCATTACACCTATTCCACTGTAATACATGATGTGAAGCTGCCTTTGGATACCTGATACATGCATGCAGGTAAAAAAAAAGTGTTTATGTACTTTCTGAGAAACAGACATCACAACAGATATCACAGAATTTTATTCAGACATAATTTATCTTTCTGGGCTATTATATCAGCATATCCACCATATCCAGTAATAGTGTATGTGATCCATTTGGGCCAATTGCCTGCCAGTCACTGCTTTCTCTTGTTTTCTTTTTTACTGCTTTAGCCCAGAGAATGTGAAAAACTGCTCAACTTGAGTATGCACACAAACAGAAACAGCAGATTAAAGCATGTTTTACAGCTTATGTTGTGCTACTGGAAACCTGGAACCTGTAGGTCAATGACACTGTTTTATTTCTTTTCCAATGATGGAAGAGGGAAAAAGATGAACTACAAGATGATCAAAAAGCATTTCTCCACTGCTGCTCCTTGATGTACTATTCTCTGTAATATAAATGCTATAATAAATCATACTTTCTATTTGTTCCATGTCTTGGGGTCAGTGTTCAGCACACTCAGTGGAACTGGTATTTTTTTATACTGTTCCAATGAAAGCCTTTGAATATGCTCCAGCCAGCTTATCTGATTGTTTGTTCGGCTCAGCTAAGCAAACCATGAAAGTGCGCCTAAACTAAATTACCTGCTGCAAGTCTATACTGGTGTCATTCCAGTAGAGAGTCTTCCATCTGTTTCATTTTATTCCCTTTCTTGTGTCTTTTTCCCAGTCATTGTTCATTAAAAGCTGTTGAAAACAAAAATATTCGAAAAAACCCATACAGCTGCTTCCAGCAAGCATGTCTGATCTAAATGCCCAAATATTTTAAATTCAAAGAATTATGTTTTCTGACCTAAAGTGAATTTATTAAAACAGGTAGTACTCTTGGTCTTCAAAATAATAGGAAGAAAGGATCACTAACTTCAGACACGGACATCTGTCAGATTTTTTTTTTCTAGGTTTTATGTAACTGGACATGAGATGTTACCAAGAATAATTGTAGCAAGAAGGTCACTACCTTAATAGGGTTAAACCTCAATCACCAGGAACAAACCGTGGGCACATTTCTTGGAAAGAAGATCTGAATTGTGTGACTTGGAAGGTTGGAAAGAAGGAGCAACAAATTTCAAAAAGAAATATGCAGCTTGTAAGGACCTAAAATATTTTTTTTTCTGTCAGGTTTCTGAACCTATGCTAAATCTTTTGGGGGAGTGAATACATGAAAGGATACCTGATGTGACTGTGAGACAGGGCTTAAAGAGCTTCAACTGGGTTGTCATCAGACAGTCCTCTTGGAGAGCAGAGCTTAGAAAGAAGTATTCTGAAAAATATGAAAGAACAATTCCCTTTGATAAGGCTTATCATCAACCCAACAACATACAGATAGCTGGATTAAAATTGGAAGAACATTTTTGCAACGTTTTACGCACCTTAATTTTTCGTATTGTTTCATCTTGCTCTCAGCTCAACATTTTGTACTTTGCTTTCCATGATGCTCTGAAAAAAAGAAAACTCAATTTCAAAGAATTTGAGATTATGAGATCCTTGTTTTCCGAGGCAAAACAGTCTCATTTGGTTAAGAGTCTTCCTTGCCAGTGAATGTCTAAAAGAAATTTTGCTGAATTAGGGAACAGTGTTATTTAAAACTTTCCCTCAATGGCAAAAACACTAAGGAAATCTGTGGATGAGATGGTACCTGCCTGGAGTCATAGATACATCTGTCTGATTGAGAAGAAATATTAATCCCATTTCATGAAATTGTCATTTTTCAAGACAAAGTGCAGGTAAACGTGCATAGCCTGCATCTAAACAACTTGTTGTGGTTTAACCCCAGCTGGCAACTAAGTACCAGACAGCCACTCACTCACTACCCCACAGCCTCCCTCCTGCCTCTGGTGTGACAGGGAGGAGAATTAGGAAAAGGTAAAACTCATGGGTTGAGATAAGAGTAGTTTAATAATTGAAATAAATTAAGATGAAGTAATAATAATGAAAAAGAAGGAGAGAGGAGAATAAAACACAAGAAAAACAAGTGATGCACAATTCAGTTACTCACCACGCTCTGAACAATGCCCAGCCTGTTCCTGAGCAGCGAGCAGCAGCTCCCAGCCAGCTCCCCTCAGTTTATATACTGAGCATGATTTGCTATGATATGGAATATCCCTCTGGCCAGTTTGGATCTGCTGTCCTGGCCGTGCTCCCTCCCAGCTCCCTGCGCACCTCCTCGCTGCCAGAGCATGGGAAACTGAAAAGCCCTTGATTTAGAGTAAACACTGCTAAAGCAACACCTAAAATACCAACCTGTTATCATCATTATGCTCACAGGAAACCTAAAGCACAACACTCTACCAGCTACTAGGAATAAAATTAGCTCTATCCCAGCTGAAACCGGGACACAACTGCATGAAGATAATTTGCCACTTACATTTTTTTCTGAAAAATTTCACAACTTTTAGAATTGCGGGATTACATCTTTTACACAGGAACAGCATGAAAAATGAACTCAGTAATGTTATCATGTCTCAAATTTGAAGCAAAATTCACATCCTTAATATCTATCAAAAATATTTCCCTTTTCTAAGTAAATTTCTAGTAGGACTTTAGAAAAAAGTGTAATGTGCATTTATGAACCAAAGTTATGCTGGTCTATTATGTAAAATCAGAGATAACATTAAAAATGAAATGTTTTGGTACAGTACAGAGACAGATATTTGTTGTGAACATCTAAACCTGGATAGTAAATTTTTTGTGTTGTACAAAGTGGTTTGAGATCCATTTGAGGTATGACAAAAGCACAATAATCAGTAGTACTTTCAACATAAATTTTTATATGGTACAATTTGTACAGTTAAGTGACCTCTGAAAGAGTTAGGAAGTGGGTCTTAGTTCAGGTATCAAAGCCCAAACCCATTTTATAAGCTTTTCCTAAATAAGATCCATCTTTGAATAATGTCAAATCTTCTCAGATAGTAGGCTTTTTCAGAATATTTTTGGCAACTGTATTTCATAGTTGAACAGATGATTAACCGGTTTCCTTCCCCACTGTTTTGGTCTTTCTTATTTTATTACCTAATCCAAAGTCTACTGAAATTTAGGGGTTCCTCCCCCTCAGAATAATGAGTTTTGTTCTGAGAGTCTCATGAATGATGAAATCATGAGCTCTTTTTTTAAAGGACTTCTTAAAATTTTGAATTAAAAATTTTAACAGCTAGAACCACTAGTGTTTTAGAAGGAGTTTTGTATTATTTTCTGGTGCTGTGCTCTATACTTGCTGTCTTATCCCTCATTGTTAAACTTCTGCCAGGAAGACACTTGTCATAGCAAATTTTATATTTGTTATTAGAATGGGAAAAGCATATCTCTTTTCACTTTGCTTTCCTCAGTAAAGTATATATTATGCTTAAAACAGTGCCATTAAGCTCAGAGCAGAAAATATCAGTAGATGTTTCACATATTTCACACTAATGTAATTACAGAGTGGGGGCTCTGTAATGGGACATCTCCCTGCAAAATCTAGCTTTTCAAAATCAATCTTTTTTTCTCTCAGATCAATAAACTGGAAAAATATTTACTGTAACATTTTACAGCGAAACTTATAAATACTGTCTGACATCTAAAATGAATTTTTGTTTCTCTTTCAATGCTGATTGATTTGCTTGTAATGTAGTTTTCTCCCTATTGCATCATACTCATACACTTCTGCTGAAGACCCTTCTTTAATTAGTAAGCATTAGCAACATCTTTCAGCAGGAGGAAGAAACCCAGTTGCCAACTTTTCAGTGGGACAACAACACTTCAGAGCACATCAGTCCATAGTCAATGTGTGTTTTCGAAGGAAATTTCATCTACATAGGTAAATATTAAATCATTAAAAACATTTAAATTGAGTGAAAGACTGAACAGAAGATAGAGTGATGATGTGACTGACAGATATAAAAGCATTTTTATTCTGAGAATTAATGGTGTTCCGTTTGCAAGAAAAAATCCATAATAAGTGCAGGTGAGCCAGTCTGATCGAGAGGTAGCACTTATCTCTTGCAGTGAGGGTGGCACAGTCTACTTAAAGGGTAGTCTACTGATTGCATAGACAAGGCATTCTCTGTCCTTGGTTTTTAGGTGAAGGCTCTAGGTGCAATATGTCTCAAATACCTTTAGGTGTCCGAATAACAAACATCCTCCCTCTAGTTAATTGCCTCTGTGGTCAATGGGCAGAAACGGGCACTTCCAGCCAGTGATTCACTGGACAGATTATCCTTGAGCAAAACAAATCATGCCTCAGATGTGCCTCCATAAGTGTCAAAATTTGGCTGAGATTAATCTTGCCCAAATACCTTCTGTGAAATATAATTCAGTCATGCTCAGGTGACTGGAGTCAGAGCTGGGCTGGTGGACAAATTCTCCAGCCTAGCTGAGCCTCTAAGGCTGCTACTGAATGAAGACCATTGGGCCTGCATGATCTCAACCTCTGTGAGGTGCCAGAGTTTGAGATCTTATGCCCTGAACTGCTCCCTTTGCTTTTTTATAAAGTGTGTAAGAAGATCACTATCTTTTGTATCTACAAATCAATTGAGACTCACTATGCTTGTGAATATCGATATCCTCTGTATATAGGTATACGTAAAAAGAAAAAGTAAATCATATATATAATAAAAATTATACATGAGAACATAAATATAAAATTGAAAAGTTTTACTAGGTAAGTGGGAGGCTTCAATTTTTGTGCTCCCACATCATTACAGTTGTATCATTACAATTCTATCCACTTGTTCATTCCTGAAACTTGGTTAAAGTGTTATATTTAAACATTTATGGACTAGTTTTCATACAAATATATTACATTATTATCAGTAACTTAAAGGCAGACTATAGCAAAATTTAATCACTGTCATTTGTGCCTTGGAAGTAAAAGGTCATGCTATATTTATATTTGCTTGAGTTTATAGTGTCACGGACACATGAATTTGACAAAACACAGTGCAATAATATTTTGTGAAAATCACGGAGAACCCTGAAGCCAAACGTTAGTGATCAGCTCTTCTTTGGGGATTACAGGAATTTGCAATCAGGTATAATTTTTTTCCCCCAAGTCCCTGTGTGTTGATTTTGCTTCAGTTCCTGGGAATACCTAGGTGTCATAAAGGGATAGATCTGTATTACTATTTACAAACTTCACAAAATATAGTAGTGGTTGGGAATGATTTTCCCGTGCATAAAAAGGAGCTGAGTTGTAAAACATGGAGGTGATGTTTTTGTTCTATCTGATTTCCCACAACAAGTAAGCATACTGGATTGTGATCCACAGCTCAGATTAGTAAGATGACAGCATGGGAAATGTATTGGCTGATCCTCCCATGTGTTGAGTTGCTGCCTTCTGACTTCTTTTTCCTCAGGGTTTTATATTTTTTCATGATGATAGTTTTCTCTTTAGTTAGTCTTGCAACCAGAACTTGTTGCCTAGATGTCTTACCTAGGTGTTAATGCAGTAACAACAGGTCTTCAACCACTTACAGTAAAAGCGGGTTAGGCAATGTATCTTTACAGAACTGGGCCCTGGCTACTGAGTAGCTAAACAGTGCAAGATTGAATGAATCCCACATTACAGCCAGTGCTGAAGAAGATGCCCATGATGAAGAAAATAACTGGGCAGTTACATAAGGAGGTCTTCTGTGGGGGTTCAGATTATTTATGATTTGGTTGAGAGGTCTTTTCTGGACAAACCGTCAAAGAGGAAACCATATTATGTTGGATATGATCATGTCATCTTTTGAAATGTTGAACAATTTTTAGCTGGTCAGTTTTTATCTTGAGCTGACTTTGTGTCATGAAGTACATCCAGGCAGTTATCATTCCCTTGTTACTTTCTTCTCCCAACTTAAGTCTCAAGATATCCTCAGCTGCTGATTCTCAGCTTTTGCATTAGAGCCTGAAATACTGAACTGTATCTCTCAGATAAAAATATCAATTCTCTGTCACTTACCAGCTTGGCAGGCCTCCTGGCCAGACTTGCACAGATTGCTCTTCCTGCCTGTGCTCTGAGTGTGTCTCCTGCAGTAATGGCATCAGGGCACCCTTGGCACGGCTTCGCTTGGCTGCTCTGAAGAAATGCTTTTGCTGACAGTGTGTGTTGTGAATCAGAAACACACTGGCCTACATAAGGACTGGCTCGGATGGCCACCTTTTCACTGATCCTCTGCTCTAATCATCCCTTTGCATCCTTTTTCCTTACTCTACCATGGTTTCTTGTTCCTTAGCACCAGAGGATGGGCCAGCCACCCCCAGCCACCCTCAGTCATAGGTTTGCCTTCTTGCCAGGAATATGTAGGCACATGAACATGGCAGTCTTCTGGCCTCTTAAGACACAGTGGCACACGTACAGTCATCATCTTCCTTATTGTCTTCCTTATCTTTTTCAAAGTGACCACTGCCGCTATCACCACCTCCTTGAAACCTGCCCTCTCTTGGTATTTCCTCTCTCTTTGTTCATAACTCCCTGCCACCAGACGTTACTGCTGTCACAGCACGAGCCTAAACCTTGACATCTTTGTTATTAGAGATGATAACTAGTTATAGCACCAGCTGCAGAAAGCTATAGCTCCTTCACTTCTTTTGGAGGCATATCCCACTGCTCTGGAAACAACAGGAAACAAGTTTTCCACTTCAGGAAAAATATGCAGCTGCATTATTACTTGTGGGACCACTGCCAGGCTCCAGCCTGAGCTGCCTCTCAGTGCACTTTGCTCACAAGCCGTTCAGGAGGTTGGTACACACACACACGCGCACAGAGAGACAAGAGACAGACAATCCTTGCAGAACCAGTACACAAATACTGTTCCAGTGGTGATGTAGGTGGGGTTCTGAAGTTTCATCCAAGCTGTTGCTGACCATAGAAGGCTGGTGCATAAACATTGCTGTCAAGGAGCTGCCTAGAAATACCGCCTAAATCCAACATCACATATGCTGGCTGAGTGGATGGTGAGATGCAGCGCAGTCGAGCATGAGCCATAAGCAGCTCGTCCCATGTGAGTATGTAAACTTGCTTCATTTGCAACCAAAAAGTAACGTAGCATTGCTCACGTCCTGTATTAATCACAGAATAATAGAAATATATAATCATCAAGGTTGGAAAAGACCTCCAATGTCATCAAGTCCAGCCTTTGAGTGAACACCACTATGCCACCTGAAGCATGGGACTAAGTGCCATGTCCAGTCTTTTCTTAAACACTTCCAGTGATGGTAACTCCATCATCTCCCTTGGCAGCGTTTTTCAACGTTTACCCACCCTTTCAGTGAAAAACTTCTTCCTGATATCCATCCTGTACCTCCCCTGGTGTAGCTTTAGATTATGTCTGCTTGTCCTGTTGTTAGTTACCTGGGAAAAGAGGCTGACCCCCATCTTGCCACAACACATCTTCCTTTTCTTTTGTTTTCTATCAAATCTGTGTAATACCTCTGATTATCTAACAAGAACTTAATGAACTTTATAGAATTAATGGAATTAATAATAATAATTAATAGAATTAAAGAGCTACCGTAAATTTTGATCATTCAGCTGAAGTGAAAAATCTACGTTGCTTATCTGTGTCTGATCTAAACCATTTTAAGACACTGTATTTTCCTTAAAGGAAAACATATAGCGCTGACCAGACTTATGAATGACCTCTTCATGTAAAGACACTTCTAAGGGGTATTATAAAAAAGCAAAGCACTGTTCTTATTCCCTGTAATTATTGTGTTTTAAGTGTAGAATCTCAGGAATGGTGAAATTTTGCTATGACACATATGTACGTGGAGGCATGATTGCTTAACGCACTCTGCCACAGAGGGATTCATCCTGTTATTGCAGAATACGATGGTGTGAGTGTAATGAGAGGATGACTGATGCAGAAGAGGAATGGACATATCTTGGCCAGTAAGCTTTGGTTCTTTTACAAATTTGTCAGCTGGGTTGACTTTTTGGTGAGTAATGGCTTCAGTGCCTTGGCTGGCTTCCTAAAACCATTCAGCAGGCATCCCCGGGAAGTGCCTCTTTAATCCAAGTCTTTTCTTTTCATCTACAAACTGCCTCGGGATAAGTCTCAGTTGGTTGTGGTTTGGGGGCCCTGGTAAAAGTGTTCAGTGTAGGGAGGCTTTGTGCAAGACAGATGGCTCTTATTACAGATCTTTGCATTACAAATCGAGGGTAACCAGTCACATGACAGGGGGTCTTGCTCTTGCTTTCTCCTTCCAGGCAGGTGTCCTTCATATGAAAGTGGGATTTCAGGCTCTTTCCACAGCCAAAAGCACAGAGAAGTTACAGGAAATGAGCTGCCCATTTGAATCATCTGTGATACTGTCTGATTCAGTATTTTGTTTATGAGCACGGGATAGTAGCTTATCCTGAAGGAGTTTGAAGGAAAATGAAGCAAGGAAACCTCTAAGAGAACAAAACCTCCACATCTTGCCCATCCATGCTGAGTTTGATCAATTCTCAACAGTCATTTAACTAGGAGAAGAGTTGTTTTCTGTACTTTCTAACCAAGAGAGCCTTTATCACAATATACTGTATTTTGGGGCAATTGTATTTTATCCCAATTTCACAAGAGGGGTTTTATGTGAAGATATGTGGTATGCTGTTTAGTGAACACCATTTGTATGGATGCCAGTACTTAGCAAACAATTAATCATCTTTTATAGAGTCTGTTTTACTGCATTTTATTGCATTTGGTTTTTTTGCTACTGGATATTTGATTAAAGTTAAAGCAACAAGATTCAGGTTTGGAGCCAACGTGTCGTGGTTCAGCTCATGACTGTGGCACTGCAGCGCGGAATGTTGCTGATATCCTCAGAATCAATGTATCCCTGGGATAACATAGCTTTCCAGATTTTAATCTAGTCGGACACAGTCTCAGTGTCTCTGTCTCTCCTTGCTGGTACTGATCGCAGCACATTTAGCCCCAGCAGATGGGAAATATGCTCACCACTTGTGGTTGATGCGTGGTTATAAAACATTATAGAGAAAGGCTAGGAGGCATAATGAAAAAAGACCAAATTGGGTTTTTGTCCTCTTTTCCTTCTTCTGCATGAGCAAAGCACATAGAATGGCTTTTGAAGCAACATGTGGCTGTTGCCATGTGTGTCTTACAGCTCAGGGGATACACTGGAACTGCCATAATGCATGCATATACTGTCCTTTTGTTGTTGGTTGTCTTGGTTGTTGTGAACATTTTTGCCACTCTTTTGTATGCAAGTTCAAACCAGGACACCAACTCTGGCCCTTACAACTCTAAAACATTTCAGAGCTGAATTGAAATGTTATCTATGGGGCCTGTCTGTATCTGGTAATTGTGCCTGCATCAGAGGGTATCAAGTTTTCTCCTTTATGCTATTAATTTTAAACCCCAGGCAATATATGCAACAATGTAAGCTTTAGAAAGTCGTTCTCCTGTTTTGCCAGTTCCCTAATTACTTCAACCCGCAGTAAAATGTCAGTCTACCTAATTATGTGGTTACTCCACTCCTGGGTCCAATATAGCCTGCAGGTGTGCACAGTAATGTGGATAGCAGGTCTGACTGACCTAGCACCTTCCAGTTATTAGACTGGCCTTTTGCGGAGTTGGCCAAACCTCTTGTGTCTTCAAGACACTGTTATTAATCTGAACTTCATCAGACAAGGCTAGATCTGAACTTCAGCAGACTACAGGGAATTGTGAGAGTAAGGCTAGAGAATCCTATCCAGACCTAGAGTGTGTCCAATTAAGTAGAGAAATCTTAAGGTTTTGGGCTTTTTCAAAATATATTGGCAATCTGACTCTGAATTTTCCGGTTTAATTAATTCTGTGGATCCAATGCGGGAAAGAGAATGTGCTGCTTTGTTACTCCTGTCGTAGCAATGTTGTATACCTGTAAGGAGTCTTGTGCTATGATTGGCTTTTATTCTCTTGCTCTTTTAGACTTTTCTGTAAGAACCGAACAGCAAAATGTGCTCCTAAAAGAACAGCTCTACACTGTCGCTGTTTACTGCCTCTCAGTGATACATAGAGAAGCTCTATTTAAAACAGCTAAAACTACTGAAAATGCATCAGGCCCTAACGGAAGCCTAAGCCTGTTCAGACTATGTTTGGGATGCGGCTCCTTATACTGAATAAAATGAACAGGGAAGTGATCTTTCCAAATATCTCTCCAGTTTTATGTTTGGACAGGGAATTCCTTGGAGGGCTATTATTGTGTATGGGAAGAGGTGTGCTGTGTAGGTCCAATACCTGATATATACTTCCTGTGCTAACAAAAATTAGTTTGCATGCCGAAGAGCCTGTGGGGAGTGAACACAGCTCGAGCCCATTGAATTGTTTGAGGATTCAAAAGTGCTACATTAAATTTGAAAGGATGGGGAAATATCTGTGCACTTCCTAATTTTGACCAGAAGAGGAAGTACCATCATGTGAAATACCATTCCTACAACAGTTTTCAGCTGACTGAGAGTACAATACAGATTGTCGTTCAACTCTACATCCCCAAAATTTAGTGAAGCTCTGTGTAGAAAGCTTTTCTGGGTTCCAAAGCAGGGATAATTTATTATATACCGTTCTCATTAATACATAGACCCAAACTGAAAAAGAAAAGACCACAAGCTAATAATTGAATGGGGATCACGAAAGCTAATAATTTTGTGTCCTTTGCAAAATCCTTTGTAGTGAGAGCCTGATCAGTTCAAGTGAGTATGTTTGACATCTAATAATTCAATTTAAACAATCAGGGAATCAGGTGTCCAGTACTCAGACAACATCTGTATGATTTTTTGATCTCTATAGGGACTTCTGAAATTCTCAGTCCCAATCAGATAATGAATATCTAACACATTACTCTTCCAAACTGCATCAGAAATATTTTGTTCCTCTAAAAAATGCTACAATCCCTAGATTTTTAAACATAACATCGAAAAACTCAGAATTTTTTTCTTTTTTCATGGAAAAAATGATACCCTAAAACATTTTTATAATCAAGTCAGCATTTCATCAAACAGCAATTTTAGGGTTTTTTAAAATCATATATTATTGTCATCTCCAGTCCAATTTTCTGATCAGCCCTAGTTATTTTGGAAAGGAAAAAACGTGGGAAAACTACGAACATAAAATCAAAGGCTTTCTGGATATTAATATTTCTTGTCTTATACTGATAGTGCATCATGCAGCAGCATAATACTAGAAATTGTATAATAAGGCAATGTTTTGGGCAACTCAGGGCAGAGATGTTTCATAAGAGGTGATTCCCATATGACAAGGGTAACCATTTCACTTTAAGCATTTTTGGTGCATTTGAAGTGAATAGCTACTTACTTAGGGAGAGGAACAATACGTTATTTATTCTCTAACATGATGCCACTGCCTGTGCAATGAAAACCTCCAACCAAATTGACAAGGGGAGCTGGAACTGTGGGCTGGGCATAGGCTAAGAGCATCATATTCATTACGAATTTAGATGGTAAGATAACACCTTCCCAATGAGAAAAGCTGCTGAAAAGCCCTGGCCTTTATTAATGGGCCTCATGAGTCAATCTGCAGCAGTGATGTATCATCCTCATTTAGGGAAATGATGTGCTGTGAAAAGGCATAATTTTAAAGAGCAAGAGAGTGGATTGAAACAAGTATACACCAGAAGGAAGCTCAAATCTCTCATGATGTATGCTGATTTTTGGGTGGTCCCCATTTGCACGGCTGTTTAAGCAAGCACTCTAAATGGAAATGCACTTGACATTTTTGTGACTAGCTGTAATCAAACAGCATTAGAATTCAGCTGATCTCACAGAAGACGATTAAACAAATTTCTTGTTTGTTCCCGGTTCCTCCTAATGGGAAAATGGAGGGAAAAGACATGCTGATGAAAATGATCCCAGATGGAAAATGGTGTCTTAAAAGGAGCTTGGAGAGGAATGACAGCTTCCCACCCTTTTTCCTAAAGCAAGAATCCCGTCATTCTATTATGTCCATAACCATGGGAGCCAGCATTCCCTTACGGTTGTGAGGAACTCTTACAGAATGAATATTCAGTGAAAAGCCTTAGGATTTAGCCTTACACTGACACTGTGTTGGGTGCTAGAGGAGGGAAAAGTAATCCCTCTGGTTTTTAGAGGAGTTGTGTGCATGCTTTTCATAGAGTGAGAATAGACTCTGCTACCTGGTAGCACAATTGCTTGCTCTCTCAGACCATAATATTTGAAGCGGTGTGTCTTTCAGCATCTGCGGAACTTGTTACTGCACTATATGAATAAATTTTATATCAAGTTCAGTATCCTGTATAAAACACCAACTGGACTTCATAAACCCTTTGGACTTTCTAAAGGTTAAAAATCCTGGCCTTGGGCTAGTGCAGTGTTTGGGTATCTTGTACAGTACTTTGGGAGATCAGTTTACTTTTCTGGGCATTCATTTACTTCAGAGAGTGTTTTTTCCTGTGGTTAGTACCACTGGGATACCAGAGGGTGAATGTCATCCTTGTTACGCTGGGAAGGCAGTTTGACAGAAGGAGGTTTTGCAGGGTTTTCTGAAGGCACAGTTGATGTGCAGCGAGTCTCCTCTGGGGCTGGGGCTGTAGCATTCCTGCAGCTGGCAACACTTGGCTCCCCGCTCCCCTGCCACTGCAGCATGGTCATCTGCCTTGTCCCAGAGGGCAGCAGCTGTGCTGGCAGCTCATGGGGCAAAACTCAGTTCACAGCTTATAGAGACAGGCCTGGTCATTGTTGTGACGTATAGGTATACATCACTATCAACTCTCATTTCCAAATGGATTGATGCTGGGAGCTGCATTTTTGTGTGTGTTTGGGCAGCTGGAGCAGGACTTTGACATGTGCACAGACATCAAACACCAGAGAAGCCACACATGGGCAATGGAAAATGTTATCAAGTCAGCTCTGGGTGGGACCACGAGGATACTCTTGCAAGAACAGACGCACACGTTTTTGGTTCGGAGAAATAACCCCCACCCTTTGTATGCCAGGAAAGGCCTTTGGAGCAGGGACTGAGTGAGGAGATTGGGGCCTGAACTGCTTGCAGCACCGAGCAGAAGCTGGGGAAGTCAGGGGGCTGGGGCACGCAAGGCAGTGAGGACTGAAGTCTCTGTGGAAACACCCGGAGAGCGGGCCAGGCACAGTCCTGAGGGGTTATAAATAGTTGTGCCACAGGCCAGCCCCAAGGCTCCCCCCTGGCGAGGGCTGTCACAACTTCCCTTTCAGTGGGTCTTGGTGCTTGTAGGGCAGCTGGGAGGGTGGGAGCCATCCCCTCCAGAGCAGAGCAGCTGAACAGACCTGAACAGGGTGATGAGAAAAGGTGGGACTGGATAGGACAGGGTGTCTCCTGGGAGATAGCAGGCACTTGCCAGGCTGAAGCTGTGAACTGCTCCCTTCAATAAAATGAGTCAGTGAGGTGTGGGCAGCTCTCATTCCCCTGCTGCTGCTGTGGTGGGGAGCATGGCTTCACTCTTGCCTGAGTGGTAGTGGGGCAGCAGTACTGCCCGTGTGTGCCCCTGGCAACATCTCCATTGCTCTGTTTCAGCTAGGAATGCCTGAAAAAACCACTTTTCTCTGGCTGAACACCTAAGCTGGTTAATCATATAGACCATTCAAGGGTGAGAAATGAGTCTTTCACGTGCTGTCTCCAGAGCAGGGTTCTTACAGACGTTTAGGAGATCTTTGAGGTAAGTGAATAAATCCCTGCCCTGCCAAACATTCACACAGAAAGAAAAGGGCTCTGTGAGCAGGTAGATGGGTAGTAGGCACAGCTGATTTCAGTGCTTGCAGTGACGGGGAAAGTGTTTTGGGAGGACAGGGCTTCTTTCAGCTATGAACAGGAAACTGTTTCTCACAAAAATGACAAAGCAACTTGTTAGCTGGTCAGAGATCTGCCAAGACTGGGGTTTGTGAAGTTTAGTTCTAATCAGTGCTGGACAAAACCAGTTTCCTCTCACAAACCAAATACCTTGGAGAGAGATGGGCTCTCTGCCCCTCCGGCATGGAGTCATCTTGCTGCCTTGGCTGGGAGACTGTGCCTGGGCAGGTGAAGCATTGTAGGATTGGAACTGGAAGCTGAAGGTGAGGAGCAGCAGTCTTTCAAAGCACAAGCTCTTGCTTATATATGTGCTGGGATACACCAGCTCAGGGGAAGCTCAGAGGCAAGGGATCACGCCTTCCTCAAAGGCAAGTTGTTATCAGTCAGATTTCCTGCAGTGTTTTGCTGAGGTTACCCCTTTGAGGAACCACAAACCACCTTGCAGTTCCCCGAAGGACTGAGTGAAAGCTATTTATTCCTGCAATACCTGCAGCTATACCTTTCTGGACAATATCTGTATAACTATCCTAAATTCGTTTTTTAAATGCTAGTTCTGCCTACTACCCTATTGCCAGCATTGGTTACTTCATCAAATCCTGCTGTTCAGTTGGCACCTCCAGTTGCTAGCTGATTTGGTTGGGACTAGTTTGGTTTCCAACAGTTTTCTTCAGTTCACAGAAAACTATGGTGTACTTTTATTTCCTTTTTTTTTTTTAAGCATTGCATTTTCTTGCTGCTGTTCTTCAAAGATAAATGAGTATCTTACGGTAAATTAAGAAAAGTCTATTATTCACATGAGCTCCCAGAACAGCTCCAGGAATGCCACTCTGTTTTCTCTGGGTAGATATTATGTAGCAGTAATCGTTTGTATTTATATTTATACAGCACTTGTCATCCCAGAAACTCTAAGCACTTAGCAAGCTTTCACTAATTTTATATGCATTCATTGCAGCTATAGAATTTATTTGGGAGGATCCTAGTCAGAAGTTCCATTGAAATTCACTGAGTGTCTCATGATCACAAGAGTCAGATCTGATTACAGTTTTGGGGACCCTGATATCCAAATGGGTATATATTCCATGTGAAGACAGTACTGAATATCTCATCACACTTCATGTTGCTTTTCGGGAAACTGAATTCTAAACGTTCATGGAGCAAATCTCAATTTACAGAGTGTCTTTAGAGGTATCAGGACCGGAAGTTTTCATCTTTACTATTAAGACAGTTGTCCCAGCTGCTTAACGTCTTTGTGTTTTATTTGGGTCAGGCATTTAGAAAAACGTATGTTTGCTTAATCTGATCTCTGTTCGTTGCTCATGTTTGGAGGATCAGATCCTAGTGCCCTCCACTATTCTTCTGATGGGACTGCACAGCTCTTCTCAACTTTGTTAGGACTGAATGAATGTCTGTGATGGCAGACGGTGGTTCTTTGTAGCTATCAGTAAAAAACTTACCTTCCCAAAAAATTAGAAGTTCGTCAGGCAATCACCTGGCTGGGCAAGTTTGTGTTATAACCCCATTAGAAAACAATCCTTCCTTTGAAGCTGTTCAGGTCCAGACTCTGTTGGCTCTGTATTGGTTAAAACAGATCTAGTGGAGAAGCTTGCAGTGTATGCAATACTAATTTTGACTTGTCTGACTTCATTTTGTTTAGGAAGCAACAGCTAAATGACGTTGACATGAAAGAAAATGAGTGTGTGTCTTATATCAAAAGTTTTAGCAGAGGCAGAGATCATTTCCATGTTGTCAGACTCTAAATAATCATCTGTTTATTGAATATGATTGGGTTGAAGTTGATGTATATTGGAAAAAATTTGTTTAAGCTAATACTTGAAAAAATGAAACATTATGTCAAGGTTGACTGATCCATATCTCTCTGGTCCACTTAGTCCTATTACCACCCTGGGAAGAGGTGAGAAAGTTTTATTTTATCTTCTATGTTTTTTATACTTGCTGTGTTTAAATGTCTTATCTGTCCTTACCTGCTCTGCACTTGTCTGTTTTTCATTACAAAACTATTTTTCTAAAGTTTTTTTCTGAAAAACTACTTTCTTGTCCAAGAAGTGCCAATTGCTATAACATCTAACATAGAACAGAACAACTTCCTCAGTAACAGCCCCTTTTTGGTTACGATGGAGGTGGGTAACTAAGCTGTACATTGCAATGTGCAAAGGCTCTTTTCTACATATGAGTATCAGCTCTTCCTAATCTTTGTGAAGAAACCAATAATGAACATATGTTCCTTATCAATGTGACTGTCAGTTGAATCTGTGCAGCCTGTCCTGGTTTACTCTTTTCCTTTTCCTTTTTCCTGTGATTTTTTGCAGAAGAATACATGAAGTCTTACGAGTGAACCTGTTCCAAGATAGGTGGTTGTCTCTCAGACTGGTGCTTTTACTACAGCACCGCATACTTCCTTTGCTTCTGAGGTTCAGTGTATGCATTAGTATTAGAAGACCTAAATTACTCTGGCAAACAGCCACAGAGACTAGAGATTTTGAGAGAGAAGTGTTACCATGCCTTACAGAAGCTATGTTTGTACTGCTTAGTGTGCCATGGAAGATTTGAGCTCCCTTGATGAGAAAGGGCTAAGCTCACACTGACAGGAGGCAGTGGGGTGGTAGCATGCATCTGGGAAGTTACCACAAAGCAGCTGAGGCAAAGCAAATTGGTTCCATGTAGTAGTATTTTGCATATCAAAGCTTCCAAAAATACTGCAAAAAGGCAAAGAAGAGTCATAGGTAATTATGACAGCTGTTACAGAAGCCTCCCCTCTGAAACATCTTTAGAACTGAAAAGAGATTAAAACCTTTCTTCAAAAATTCGTTGTTTAATTCTTCTCCAAAGTGATGGACCACTTTTCCTAATTAAAAACTAGTTCTGTGTAGGCACACAAATTTTTCCCTCTCTTGTGGTCTGGAAATTTCTAGGAAGTATGGCTTTATTTAAGTGTGGGACAAAACTCCAGTTTGCATGCTTCAGTGCAGAATGCATCTTTCATGGTATTAGCATCCTAAATTAATCTACATATTTGAAAACTTATGTGACAAAGTTCTCCATAACTCCTTTATGTTATTTTTTTGCTGAATCTCAACTGACACCAGATACAACAGCAATAAAATCTTTTGGGGTGGGTTTTTTCTGGCTTCTTTACTCAAAGCACACTCCAGCACTCTCCCTTTCAGTAGCCCTGGTAACTTTGCCTCCAGTGCTTCACTGAAGATGCAACT
Source organism: Oreocharis arfaki (assembly GCA_013398015.1). NCBI lineage: Eukaryota > Metazoa > Chordata > Aves > Passeriformes > Paramythiidae > Oreocharis > Oreocharis arfaki. The sequence continues at coordinate 72,583 of VZRR01011625.1, forward strand.
GCAATTTTTTTTCAGTAAGATTTCTTGAACTTGAATGACACCAAGCAGAGTTTTGAGATATTTAATGATGATAAAAGTAAAAGAAAAATGTGCTGCTCTTGAGGTTCCTCTCAGGAGAGACGGATGGACTTGGCTGCCAACTGGGGAGGCCTGAGGGGGGAAGAAAAAGCAAATAAAATGTTTCTCAAAATCCATGTTGTACACCTGCACACACATAGAAGCCTGAAGTGATTGGGAATCCTCATGGATGAGTAGTTGTGCTACACTATATCCTTTCATTTAGTGCATCGGGAAAAACATGAGTTGATAATTTTCAGGTGGGAATTCCTAGACTATGCAGAGTCATTGTGAAGGACAAGGTAGACATAACCAGAAGGTGCTGGAAAACTCATCAATGTGTCCTGTTGTTTAGATTGCCAATGCTCTAAAGAATCCAGTGGTACTAACGTTAGCTTAGTTCCCACAAGCTGGAAGGATGGCTATAGAATCTTTGTCCTTGAGATTTCCTCTTGACACCTGGCATAATCACATAGGGACTGGAGGCTGATATTATTCAATTGTTTATATGCAAGGAATGGTGAAACTTTATACTGAAGAAGATTTGTTTCTCTAGTGGTTGAGGATTTTGGTGAGGATGATAGAGAAGTATGTTCCGCTGTTGACTCTGTGGAACTTGTTAGGAAAGGGCAGGTGTTGAACATCCAGGTTTCCTTTCCGAACCTCTTCTGTATGCTATAGTCACTTCCATAAAGAAAAGGGGTTGCAAGGGGTCAAGATGAAAGTAATTACCTTCCCTGTGAAGAGGATAAGTGTGAAGGAGGAGCAGGCTGTGTTAGAGGGGTCATAAGTCTTCTGTGAAGCGATTTTTCTGGTGCCAGCACACCCCATTGAGGGAACCCAAAAAGGGACTGTTTGCAGAAGTGTTGAACTTGCAAAAAAGTTTCCCAGATTGTTAGTGTTTGCCAACAAATCTGTCTTGTTTTTGTAATTTAGTAACAGCTGCTGTCTTCATTATCACTTCTCTTATTGCAGGCCTTTATCTGAGTGATACTGCATAACAATTTGCTCTACAGCTCCGAAAAATATCTGTGCAAAGCAGAGCTCTGGATGGTAGTAGTTCATGTCAATTTTAAAACAGAAATAGAACTTTTAATTAAAGCAGACTTACAAAGATTGTGGTACATACTAAATATCTACTAAAGGCATATTTTCTGTTCAGGATAAATCATTGTTCTGCTGCCAGTGTTTGAAATATCCTGATAGAGGGTGCTGGTGCTTTATTTTAGCATCTAAAAATGGGTCAGCTCCACTTGCCTTTGTTTTTAAATCTCACCGTGTTTTTTGTGTTGATAATAAACCCTTAGGAAAAGGCTGGATTTTGTCCTTGTTTTGTAATGGAGTGTGTTAGGATCAAGTCCTGCACCAACGTCTTAAAAAATAAAGATCTATTCTGGAATTTTTGACTAGTTGGTTTTTGCTGACTGTAGCCAAATGCTGAAGGTAGTAGGAAGATCATAATCCTTCCTCATTCCAGTTCTCTCCTGACTGTTTCTCCTCTGTATTTTCCTATGGTAACATAACACCAGAGGCCGTGCGTCCCTTAACTACAAGAAAAGAAAGGATTCGATCATAGACCTGAAGGTGGCTACTGTGACCAGTCACTCCAGCAAGATATGAAGCACCATAAAGACTTTCTTGGTCTGGTTTAAGACTGTGGATTGAACTCTCATAAGGACCAGTACAAACCAAAGCTACTTCTGTGCTGTGCAAAATGTACATGTTTTAACTTGTTTTTCCTTTCACAACATATATTAGTCTGTGTACATGTCTAATAAAAAAAAAAAAAAAGAAAAGATAGGGCAAACTCCTACCCCTGAGGAAGGAATGAGGGCATGAACACATGACAGATGCCAGTCATATCACTTCACAAACTACTGGAAAGCACTCAGTTGCTCCAGTGATGAAATGGACATAAGACCTTAATGGAAGAGAATGGAATAGAAAATTGAAAGCCATCCCCGTTATTCCTGGGCCTAAAATACACATAACCCATGACAGTACACTCCTGAGGAAATGCACAAACCATCTACCAACGGCATGACAAAACAGCTTTTTCCACTCTCTTCCTAGGACTGAACATTTGCTTGTCACTGTCCCTGCTGCAATGAGTTTTGGCATAGATGCATCCACTGGGAAGTGTGATTATGAGGGTAACATGTCTCCTATCAGCTTGTATAATCTTGTTGATGTGCCCCACCAGGATGCCTGTGAAGCTAGTTCATTTTCACACCTGAATCCCCTAAGGTCATAACAGCCTGCAAGTAGACGGCAATGTGAGGAAGGGTATTAAGACTTGGGACTTGTAGGTGCAGCAATGCAAAGGCCTCTGCTGCTAGAGAGGATTTTTCCTTAGTTGTCAGTAGCACTGTCTTGTATGTTTGTTTTAAAAGACTCAGGAGAAAGAGACCAATTGAATGTAGAAGCAGTTGAGATGCCCTGTGGCACAGGTATTCAGCTTTATTATGAAATTACTGTGTAACATTATCTTGGAACTGGTCATAAGTGAATAAAAATGTAAAACTTAGAAGTGTTTTTCTCCAAGCAAAACCTTTGCAATATGTAGTTTCTGGGTGATCCAGAATTACTTGTTTGTTCCTGAATCAGTGATGGATCCCTGTTCGTTTTAGCAGGGAACTACAGAACATTTTGCTCCTCAGGCTACCATCAGAAGATCAGTTTCTTCTCCCTTATCTGTAATGTCAAAGATCTGGAATGGATACTTTGGCTTATCACTGGTGGTTAGGCGGTTCTAAACAGAACTCAATTTCCTCTGCCAACTGAAGTGGTGCAAAGTAATAGCGGGTTTGGATGCAAAGGCTAGTTCTGTGATAATTCATAATTTATATGAGCTGTTACAAATACTCCTGAACTGAAAAATCTAAATGCAAGCTCCTTGCCTGTGTTGATGGGGTATTCTCTCGTGTTTGATACTTTTGGGGAAATGTTTTAAATGTGTATGCCATAGTTAATTGTTTGGATTTACTTGCACTTCTGTTATCACATTTCAGCTAAGATGTCTCTCATGCAGCTTTAGCTTCTATGCTGTTTAATGCTACATTCTGACTGTATTTTTAATAGGTACTTTTAAAAGCAAGAGATTATACTAGTCTCTACCTGCTCCAAAATACCCTTTCTTGTAAATGAACATCTCTTGCAGCTAGTGATTAATGACAGCAACAGCCTCATCTGAATAAAAGTAATCCTGAAATTAGAAAGATAAATCCTAGCTTTAGAGAGTCTTAATGAGTGCAGCAAGCTATAGAAACCATAGCCATAAGCTTTACAAAGGAAATCACTAACAGCGTTCTTTGCTATATCTGAATAGTATGTGGAACTTCAGGGTACATAAGACATGTAGCTCTGTAAAATTCAGATGTGCTTCCAAAAGCTGAATACACCACTTGAGTAAGAACAATTTTTAGACCATCAGAAGTGCAGGAGTTTCTTTATGTTGTTTTCTGGTTGGTTTTTTTTTTTGGTTTGTTTTTTTCTTTTTAATAACAAAATAAGCCCTCAAATACTCTATCAGCAACACTTTCTGTTTCGGGAAATGGAAATTATTCATGAAGTGGGAACCATTATCACCTCTTCAGATGCTTAGTGTTCCAAAAAGGTCATTTCAATAATTGCAAATAGTGACTAATGGCTATTATTGTCTTAATCCTTTTATAAATTGCAAGGATGTGTTTTTGTACATGCTATTTACAATTCATCTGATCTGATTATAATGTGATAACTGCTCCTCCAAAATGCATTGTGCAAACTTGTAAAGTCCAGGACAATCTTCTGTGTAGGCACAGACCATCTAACAAATGGTGCTGATGCGCTTCATGTGCCAAATTCTCTTGCCAATGCATAACGAAGGGATAGAAATTAGCTCTTGTTATTAATGTAGGTTTTGGACGCAAGGAAGGATGCAGATTAATACAGTGAAAACACATAATGACATACAAAATAGATGAAAATGAAATCACAAAAAACATTTATTCCTTTCTCCTAGTGGGTCCTGGCACGGATTCAGGCAACTGGACAATGAAAGAGGAAACAGACTGCACATCTTGACTTTCCTTCAGCACTCAGGTACTGAGTCAACAAAATCTCCAACTGTAATATTGTGGACAATATTTATGCAAATGCTCATATGTTTGTTTTGGGAATTAAGAGTAATCCAAAATAGATTTTTCAGTGACTTCACGGGGAGCTTGTAATAAAGCACTTTGGTGGTTTGCTGGATAGCACCAGGACACACTGAAATATCACCACCCAGCCTGTGCAAACCAAAGACTATCTTCAGCAGAGCCAACAGTAGGGATTGCGTTCCCTTAGGTAGCCAATATACCTCAGCTGGCTCAACAGTATTTATTTGTGGTTGGAGCAAGGGGATTTACTGTCCTTGGATGGAAATCTTTGTTGTGGAGAGCCCTGCCAGATACACTGAGCACTTTAAATATCCGAGCAGATGCTTCCTGGAAGGAAGCACTGCCGCCAGTGTCAGTAAACAATCTTATTCCTCACCTTATGAAATCTAGATTAAGCTGCTGAGTTGCTGAACTTCCTAAAATCCTGCTTTTTATCTTCCTCAGTTTAGCTTCAGGGTAATACCATTTCACCAAATATTGATACAGCTCTGCCTTCCTTTTCCTTCTGCTCTTTTCTCTGTCAAGCACCCCCATTCTCTCTTTTAAGACTCTCAGGTCCAGCTTTTTCCATATTTCTGGAAATATTGCCCTCTCTCATTAGGTATCCCTCACCCTTTGTACTTTTCAGGCCATCATTACTCACTTCAAAGACATTACTGAGTCCTGAGAAATGTATGATAGTCAGAAATTTATAGAGAAGGAGAGGGAAACAGGATGTTTGTCTGGCTCTCTGCTTTTTTATTACCAAATAGCTTTTGGTAATGAAGACTTCAAGGGAGCTTCATTAGGGTTTAAGAAGAGAACAGCGTGAAAGTTAATTACCTGGAGCCAAGAATCTGTATTTCCCTTCAGCAGTCCAGTACTATGCTTTAAAAGCAATCAATGGAGAGTTGTCTGGCAAACATTCAATCTTTCCGTGAAATGTTCAGTGTAATTAGACCCTCTCCTGTCTGTCATGAGAAGACAAATTGTTTGTGGACTGTTAACAGTTGAGTACTGTAGTGTGCCTTCAACCTTTATCATAATTATATTACCAATATTCATGGAAATTTCCCAAAGTGAGAAACAGGAACTTATTACTAAGCTAATTGCTTGATAATGAATTGCTGTTTTTCATTTCATAGAGATACTCTATTTATTTTTCCCTCTTCATTTTTCTTAGAGCCTTCGGTATCCACAATGAATATATAAACCAACTTGGAAGCTTTCTGTAAAGATTCATCTATGCTATTTCTGTGGCTCATTTTTTTTCTAACTGGTCTAGCCTTCCACTGAACTAAGGAAAAAACCCTAGTCCAGCTCTGTCCAAAATTGACTGGTTGAGGAGACACAAAGTTGTCATTAGTTTCACAGAAGCTACTGCCAGCTGCTTATGCGAAAAATAACTTAGGAGTTTTTCTTTGCTGCTACTTTGTTGATGCTTTAAAGCCATTGTGCCTTTGTGTGTCGCTCTTGCCTGATAACTATAAGTGATAATGTGGTTGCTATGATGCAAAGGCACACTGTAGCCTCAGCCCAGCAAGAGTGATAACAGACATGCATATGTGTGGGTTGGAGATGTGCTGGAAGAGTTGATTTGGGTTTAGAGAATAAGAATAAACACTTAATCATTTCTGGAGTGTTTTGGTGATAATCGTCACTTCAAGCCTTTGAAAAAGATAAAGAAATTTGACTCAAACAGTTAATTGTATTAATAGGAAAGTCAGGTGATGGATGAGTTTGTTTGTTTGTTTTGTCACTTTTAAGGCAGCTACTGTTTTGTAACATTCAGTCATTACAGAGTTCATGTTAGGGGGGGGTTACAAGATTTTTAGTGTAATTGTCTGACCAGGTTCAGAGTCGGCTACAGATGAAGTAATTGTTCTGTAAAACAGGATATTTAGCGTGCTAAAAGAGAAAGAAAGCATATTTCTAGGCCAAGCTGACCATGAAGTTTTGGAGGAGGTGCCAAACAAGCAAACTGAAATTCAGCTGCCTCCTTGCAAAGGAAGTAAGGTGAAGGGGGAATACTTGAAAATTACAGGTTTCAGCGAGGCTGCAGCTATTTATGCCAGCTGAGGGGCTAACCTAAAATATACAGGTGCACTGTGATATTTCATTCTGTGAAAGCATTAAACAGAGAGTGATAGGAATGCCTTCTTATTTAGTACATTAGGTCTAATAGACTGGGGCGCAGGATGTGTGTGCTTGGTTTTCATTACCTTCTATGGTGCTGTCTTGTATGCTAAATTTCACACTGGTGGTGTGCAACACCTTAGAGAATGGAAAAGAACATGCCAATTGTCTGCCTTAAAAAAGCTGCATGTTTCTCTGCAGCGCTGTGAAGTAAGTGATCTACATCACATGGCTCTTTTAATAGTATACCTACTTACTATTTATCTGTTGTTCCTGTGTGGAACACATCTCTGATACGGTGGCTCTTCCCAGTTTGGATTAAGATCCGTTTCACTGTTCACTTTCAAGAGGCTGTTTTACATCCTGTCCATCATATTCAGTGTGTGCCAAGTACTGTTCAGACCAAGCATGTTTAAGCTTTGCTGTATTGATGTACAGTCTTTTTATTGCTTCCCCAGTCATGGTAAATTCTCTTTTCATAAATCTTTCCACGTAAATGTGCTCTCTTACCCTGTTCTGTGTCCTGTCCCTGTATGTTGTCCCTGACTTCCTCCCCATTGTTCCCCTGAATGGGCAGAGTTCCTCCATGAATACATCTTTTGTTTTCTTCCGTGCTGTTTTTTGGCTACTTATTTTCTAATATATTCTCCAGGGTTATGCTTGCTTTTTTTGTTTTCTGTCTGTCTAGTCTATATTGACTTTCTTGGACATTAAAGATGCCTAAAAGCGGTTTGAGAAACATATTCAGAGCTCTTAATTTCCTAAACGGTGTTGTCAGCTTTCTTTTCTGCACTCAGACAATTTCTGTTCCCTGTGGAGGTTAAAAGCATGGGACTGCCTGTCTTTATTTTTTTTTTTTTTTCAAATGTGACTTGCAAATTGCTCAGATATTATTGCAGAGCAATCCATGCATGAGTATAAGGTGAAGCCTTGACAGATTCTTGTACACAAAGTGATTGACACTGCTCAGGGCCACTTTACAGAGTCTGTGGTAGGAAACTGAACACCTTCCAGTTTCTATTTGGAGTTCTCAGCCAACTTCCATGTCCTAATCTGCTTCAGGGTAAGATTTCTGTTGCTGGGATGTGGTGTTGAAGTCCATGTTGTTCTTCTAGCCTTTCTCAGTGAATTGGATCCAGGAGACCCAATGCAGAAATAGTGTGTTAACCACGAGGAGAGAGAAAAGGTGTTAAAACTGGCAGGAGAGTACAGTGACCCTTTCCTTGCAGCTCTGTGGCTGGCCTTCCAAAACTGCTGCTTCCCATGACACTGACATGTCCTTTGCTGTGACTTGGTAATGCAGTAGCTGCTGGAACTCAAGGCAGACTACTGGTATTTCAAGTGTGCATTTTATACCTATTGAGAAAGCATCCAGCAAATAGGCCACAGTAAAAAGGAGAGATTCACAGATCCGAGCTATCTGAAATCCTTACCAGGAAGGACTAAGAATAATTTTGTATTTTAAAGAAAAATCTAGGGGATTAAGACTATATCCTTCATGAGAAAGCAGCCTAAGAAATTAACATTTACAAAGAAGAGCGGGCATGATTGACCTTGGTATAAAACAAATTCCCCACAGCAGGGGGTGGTTTTGAATGTGCACAAAGTACAAAGGCTGTCTGTGTGTCGTGGAGGACATGCCAGAGTCTCATTGCCAGGAGATATATATGTTGCATGTCTTGCCTACGTCACGGGGGAATACCAGACACACTGACCTACGCAGTTGCGAAAACACAGGCAGGGTGTGCGACAGCTCCGTTCCCACTCCGGCTACAGCAGTGGCCTGTGCGGGTCATTCAGTCGCTCTGGGTCATACCAGCCACACCAGCATGTGAGTGTGTTTTACAAAAGGAACAACACTAAGAAGCTGCACATAAGCAGCCCAGATAATTCAAACTGATCTTGTGAAGTAATCTAGATGACAGTGAGATTTTCAGACACCAATACAATGGAAGAGTGTAGACATAGTCCCTGTTTGTTTTCAAAGATTTGATCTTTTCATAAAAAATATATAGTCATTGTCTTCATATTTTGCTGCGTTCTGTGTACTGAAATTATCTGGGATGTTTCCTTTGCTTTTAAAAAATAGAGTGGCATTGAATAGTGACTGACCTGCACAGGACTGCTGCCATAGCCTGTGCCCAGATTCTGCTTCGTGTATCTGTAGTTATAATTGTGTGCTCCTTTTTACTTGTTAGTCTGCCTTTTTGGACAACTGCTAAATACTAAACAGAAATGCTCAGACTCATCTGCCTTTTTACTAAGTGCCGAGGAAAGGGGTAAGTGTAAGATTACTTCTACAGCTCCAAGCAGGAACTAACACTTGCACCATGAACATATCACCGCAGGTTGTTTTTTTCTCTTAAGTGCCTGTGTCTTGGGGTGACTTTACGATGTTGTATCTCCCATCGCTGCTCTATGCCCAGATATGATTCCTGTGCCTGTCTGTGTCTTTAAAACTGGGTGCGAGAGAGAGAAAAAGAAAAAAAACCAAACAGATGAACTTTTCAAAGCAGTGTTGTGCTTGAAGGTCACTCTGTCTGCTCTGCCTGCTTCTGCAGCAGCAAGAGCAGAGGAAAGCACCTTCCAGCTTTTCCCAGCTCTTGGATCCTTTTTCTCGGAAGAAAAAGACAGAGAGTTAAACCCCTTTGCTTCCCTGAGACTTCGGCTCCTTCTTCTTCTGCTCTGGAACTGTGCACAACATCAGAACACACCAGGAGAACTTTCCATGGGGGCCTGGGGGGAGGCCCACGCCAAACTCCAGCTCTTGGAAGGAGAGAGGCCACACCCACAGAGAACTCTGAAATTTACCAGGTTCTCCGCACAGCGAGAGATTTTATTATTTAGCATTATTATTCTTTTCCTGCGTGTTTGTTAAATAAACAGTTTTTTCCCCTTTCACTTTCCTCTGAGGAATATTTCTTTCCTGAATCTGGTGGGGGAGGGGCAGCTGTATCCTGCCTTCCATCAGAGGACGTTCAAATTTGGGTATCCCTCCTAATTTGTCTCAAAACCAGGACAGCCTGCTTGATGAGGGTCTTCCAACAGCATCTTCTTTTATAAGAGCTGGCTGGGTCTTGGAAAGAACAATACTGGAGCTCTACAGAAAACATTTGAGGACATTATAAAATAGTGTGGATAACTTTGTTCAGGAGAAACGTGAAATATTAGGATCACAAAGCATTATTTAAAAAGGGACAGTGATTACGACAATAACTCTTTTGTGTTTGAACTACTGTAGAATCTGTAGGCAGGATGAGGTTTGACAACAGTGCCATATGAACAAATGTTTGTCTAGGGACTACTGTTCTTCTGATTACATATTTGATCTCCTCCACAACTATTTGTAAAGATCTTTTAGGAAATATGTCCTTTAACTAAAACCTTCTATGCTCCTCTGCCAGAAATCAATAAAAAGGCGTTCGATGATCTATGCAGAGAGACAATCACAGCACAAATAAATGACACAAGTATGATGTCATTTTTCTCAGTCTGAGCAGACTACATCAATTGCAGAAAAACTGAGCTACATGGAAGAATTTCAGGCTGATGGAAGTCTGTGGGTTGTTCTGAAGAAGATCCCTCATTTATTTCCTTATTCCTGGAAAGACAGATCGTGATTTTCAGAAGACTCCAGGAAACCCTTTAACTACATTTGTGGTGGGTACAATGAGTGCTCATGTCCAAGACATGATGATCACTCAGACATTTTGTACCTCTCTAGCCCTAACTCTCAAATAAAATTTATGGATTTCGGAGGCTTCATAAATGCCACCAAAGTGACAGACGACAACTTGCCCCCCTGTAGCAGTTCTGCTACTCTTTGCTGTGCTGTATCTGCCTCATTCCCAGTGTTTCCGACTCGTTCATTTGTTTTCTGCCTCTCACCCAGATATCTGAACTCTGGTGCAGTTTCAAAGTTTAAAAAGCATCTGTGATTTTTGGAACTTGTGGAATGGCTTGAATATTTTAATGCTCTTTCTACAGTCTTCAGTGTCAATAAAACTGTTACAGACTTTTAGAGGACAAATTTATCTTCATGAAAGATCTGCAGGCATTGGCAACAAAGATAGCAAGTGAATTGGCTTATCCAAAATTAGCCAGATTTTATTTTGACATTTTAAATGCAACACATTAATACCAAGCACAGACATCCTAAGGTAGACTTTTAAACAAATTCTGGCATGCGACTGAGTTTGGTCCATCAGTTGTAACTTATGATTCATATTGTCCTATGGTAATGCTATTCGGATGCTTTCTGCATAATTGTGTTTCAAAACCTGTTCTGTTTTTTGTAAAACAGGACTTTCAGGATGGTATTGGCATTGGCTCCTTTTTAAAAAAAAATTTTCTTGATAAGGTTAGGTCTGGTGAGAAGAAGTGCCTTGCTGTTGAAACCTCAAGATCAGCAAATTGCCTAGTGATTATCAGACAATAAATGACATGTAAACATGTAGGTTTTTTGGTTTTTTTTTCCTGGTAAGAGTTAAAGGCTTAACTTTTTATTCCCTTTAAAATGGCCTACTCAAAAGTAAGGCGTGTGAATTGTGACATGGTTGTGTCACATCTGCTACCAGCCCAGAGGAGTAAGTTGATAGCTTTATTAATAGCTCCTCGTGAGCAACCAAACTTTTTCATGGGGAACACAATCTTTAGGTGAAAGTTAGCCTTTAAAGTTGCATTTACAGGGGCAGATTTTTTCCATGTGAAGTTAGGAATTGGGTAAAATGGCTGGATTATCTAGTAGTGGTTCCATCACTAAAATGCAGCATCAAGTACCTTTCCACCCTGTATGAAAGTCGATTGATGGATCTTTCCCTCCTGTGCGATCTGATATGGAGATACAGATGGCTCTTCTCTATAGCCTCCCATATTTCTTGCTAGGCTGTAAATTCTTCAAAGAAAATCTCTACCTTGGCTGTCTAGCTTCAGTTACTGATTATTTCTCTTTCTAAAGGTGATGCTTGTTTTATTTTTATTTTTTAAATATTGTGTTGTGAGAGCCTGAACATAACTAAGAGACATAACTAAAATGTTTATCTATAATATGCCTTGGTTTAGATTAATATGTCTTCTGCATGTAATACACTACAAATGGAGAACAGTACTTACTGGATGCTCTCTTCTCCTTTCCCCCTCCTTCATCCCCCCATTAGCAAGGAAAAGTTTGCATACTCTGTACCTTAAGTATCCCTTGTGGCACCTTTGTGAGAAGCATCTTAAAGGTTACTCCCAGAGCCTGGCTAAAGGTTACCTGGGCTTCAGGGACAGTGACAAAGATTCCCATTCATGTAGAGCTGGAATATTTTACATCTTTTAAGTCTGGTAAACCTTATGATAATAAACAAAGAATACTTTACCCCTAACGTTTCATTTCCTGCTTTAAAGTGCACATGTTCATCTGTGCTTTACAGTCAAAATTAAACATTAGCAGCTTCTCATTAGCATTACAAGCCTTTTGGTAACAGCAGGTTTCAGGAAAAATTGTTTATGTTGGTCTACAGATGAGTTTCCAAAATCACAGAGGCTGAATGTATCAGGAGTATGGTGCTGGACAGCTTTGGCTTCTTGGTTTGAATCAGGAACAGCTAAAATTTTCTAATTTTAAATAGTACCTTAAGTTACAAAGCAAAATTTAGAAACTTGCACTTGTAGAAACAAGCCTTGATGGCAGGCAGTACTGCTAACCTTGACTGGAGGAGTGGTGACCTTGATTGGAGGAGTGGTGATCTGCACCACATGGGCAGGCATTTTCCTAAAGATACCTGGGAAGATGTAGGAATTGAGGCCGTCTGAGCTGACCACCCCAGAAGGCAGGATTTCACACCTGGAGGGGCTGGCTTGGTGAGTATCTTGGGGTGGGCAGTGGCCTTGTTTAGCTAGGACGGATGCTGCAGGAATGTGTGTGTGTGCACACGCACTCCCTCTGAGGAGATTGCAAGGGTGGCAGGAGGAATCCTGCAGCCAATGATATTTCTTTTGTGGTGTTTCAAATTTGTGTGGGATTTTTGAAGAATGTAAACATGTTTTGTGCTCTAGGATGTCCTTTCAGATCGGAATTGCTCTGAGTGGTGTTACCTTGTAAAAGGCTCTCTTTGTCTAACGGCTTTTATTTCTGGCTAGTTGAGAGAACTTCATTTATAACACATATAGCTATAAGTAGTAAAAATTTTAAATTAATTAGTCATGATTTTCTGAGGATGAGAAGTATATTTCTGGCTATGAAATTCTGCTGCTGTTCAGATATTTAAGCACATAAATGCCATCATATGTGATTTATTTCAATGTGATTACAAAGAAGCATCACTAGCAAGAGAAACAAGATTTAAAGAGCAAGCCCAAATGCATCACAAATACTGAAATAGTGTAACTTTAAAATATGCTTATTAGATTGATTATCTTAAAATCTACTTTTCAATATGTCTGTGGGTAACTCTTGTAATTTTGTTGCCACAACTGGGAAAATAATCCTGTGATTTCCCACCTGTATAAGTAGGATTTCCAAACTCACGTTGATTCATTTGTGTCTTGAAATATGACTATTTACCAGGGTTAATTAGCTGAATACATGGATACATTTGGACAGAGACTTTGACAACTGTCTGAAAACTCATTGTTGTGTTTGTATGAGTATAAATACCACTGTACCTAACTCTGTGTGTGTCCTCTGAATTTTTTGTGAGTCTGGATAATTGTTTACATTAGCTGAGACCCCTGAACAACCACACTGGGTGATATCTCTTCAGAGATGAACATGGTTTTTGTATAGAACCTCATTTCTCATCTTTTTTTTTTTTTTAAATGGCTGAGACATATAATTTGTGGGGAAATAATAGAATTTAGGAATACTGGTGCATGCATGTGAACGATGAGAAAAGGCTGTGCATGGTTGTGCATTCTGAAAGGAATGAAGCATTTATGGTGTAACTGGATGGGGCTTGGGAGAATCGAGCGTGCAGCAGTTGTTGTGCTCTTGTAGGCCCTTCTCACAGCCTTGACCATAACTAATTCTCACAAATGCAATGTAAGTAGGCACTTCGACAGGAGAGCTGAAATGTCAGGTTTTTGTTCCCTAGGTAAAAATCTTAGGAGCCTTGAGTTGGCCCTCTGAACTTTTTTTGATTGAATAACCTGTGTCCCATCACATACAGATGAGTTTCTAGGGAGCCTAGCAGAGTCTTCTGTGGCTTTGTTGAGAACAGAAGAGTTCTTTCGGTCAGCTGTCTCTGCTTCTGCATGTCCAGTACATTTGGAGCATGTCTGGCACAAACGAATCTATTTTCTGATGTGAAAAGAGTATTTTACCAATACTTGATGCACAGGAGGGTGTTATGCATGAGCCTATTTGTCTGAAAATAAAGGACATTGGACAGAAAAAAAAGGTTTTGCTGTTTAAATTTGTATGCTCTCTTCAGGGTCAGTTCTCGATTTTTCACAACATGGAAGACCTTGCCTAGAGTTCAAATTGTATTGCACCAAAAGGCAGTAAAAATGTAAATGAAAACTCTGCTACAGCCATGGGAATCACAAAGTGACCCCACTTCAACGCAAACAATTTCAAAAGATGAGTGCCAAATTCATCTCCAACACAAACTTTCTGAATATACCTAAGATGTCTCATGTATTTTACACTGGTTAAATGAGGTAATTTAAAGAAATCTGAGCTGTGCCAGATCTGCAGGTTTATAACATGAGAGACTAAAAAATTCAGATTATTTTTTCCATCTGTCTGGAAGCTGTGTTTTTTTAATGGCATCTCTAGATTTTTCTTACTCACTTTTCCCTTGGTAATATTTTAGAAATACTTGAATGCTCTAGAGGGAAATTGTTTCTTGGGGGCTTTGAAACAGTGTGCATGGTTTAATGGACATATGTTGAGTCTACAATAGCTTTTTCAAAAATTATTTAGGAATTATGTAAAAATATTTTAAGAAACTGTTTATGTATTGATTAAAAACAATAAATATCACACACAAAATGTTTTTATATTCTATTTTTCCCTCCAGCTATACACATCTGATACTTGCATTTGATAAAATGCTGTGCAGAACTCTACATTAGAAGCTCTGGATGGAATGTGTCAGGTATGTGAAAACCTACAGAAGGCTTTGCCCAACTTGGGATAGCAATCTTATTTCTAACTGGCTTTCAGGATATTTTCCTTTAATACTTAAAAGGGAAGAAAATGTCTTAGAAATGTCTTAGAAAAATTTCTGGTGTTTTGAAGGCAAGCAATATCTATGGGACCTTGCTGAAACTCTCAGGAGTTTGCCTTTGCCTTGCTGTGATTAACTGGTCTATCCAGAGATTTAGTGTGCTGGTTCAGCCCCAGACATTGCTGTGGCTGTGTATTCCAGTCCTATATGCTGCATTTGCATTTAGTGATGGTGTGATTTCTCTGACCACTTTCGTGAGCTGGCAACACTTACCTCTGGGGCAGAAAGCTTTTCCAGACTCCAACGCAAGAACCAACTCTTCTTTCTCCAGACCCCTATAGAAAATTTCTGTGGAATTCCATTTTAGAGATTTGAGTGCCTTTTACTTCAAAGGTATTTTGAGCATCTACCTATTGTCCTCCAATCAATAAACTGAGTGGTTGCGTTTTTTTGTTTGCTTTCCTCCTTCAAAATTTTACTCTTAAAATTCAATGGAATTCTTTGTATATCTGTTCTATGGCTGCTGGATGTTTCCATAACAGTAATGGGGAGCAGTAGAGAATAGAACTCTGACGCCCTGTCTTTTTGAAAGCACGCTGTCTGCATGTCAACTGTTCTGATTTGCTGGTAGTCCTGAACCTGTCCAGAGGCAGTAATCCTTTGCCAATTAGGTTTCATAGAGATGAGAGTTTGTGGTCAGGTATATAAATTAAAATTATGATGTCTGGTAAAGGTCAGAGCCCCAGAAAGCTCAAGGGAGTGTTGTTTACGGTGCAAAAGCAGTTTAAATACTGTGATTTAGCTTAACAGCTATGATTCACAGAGGGTTGTCAGAAGCAAAGATAAAGCAAGAAGTGTTAAATTAAATGAGGTGTGACCATCTATTTCAATACTTGTGCAGACAGTGGGATTAAGTTTACAGATACATTGGTGTGACTAATAGAGAATTTAAAATCTGGTATTGGAAATTACGTTGGAGCTGCTGTATAAAAAGGGGAAAAAATTGAGATAAAAAGGCTACTCACACAGTCTAATCACACATCCTGGTGCGTGAAGCCTCTCTGATTTCCTTTCGAGAGTCACTCTTAGTAGCTTTATTCGAAATGGAAGGCAAAAGTGCCTGTTGTGAACTCTGGTTTTGGGTCTACAACTGCACTTCATCTTTTTTAACAGTTTGGTAAACCTGGTGTAGAAGGTTGGGCACTAGTTTGTTTTGTACAGCATTTGGCATTGTCCCTTCACAGAAGTACACGTCAAGGAAAATAATCCTTTGATTGTAGCATATCACAGATCAGCATGTGAAAAATTATGACAAGATGTGCCTTATTTCTTTAGCTATATTTTGAGAATTAATGCAAATAGAGTAACTGCATCCTTGTTTGGAAAAAATGAGCTACTTGGCATGAATATTACTACAAATGTACTACTTTAGTGAGTGAAAGTGATCAAAAAATGCTATTCTGATGTTTGATGCATTTGCTGATTTATATTCAGACCAGAGTGACATCCTGGGAAGATGCTCCATGTTGATTATGATTTATACAAGGGGAGTAAGATTATTAATACTGGCACCCCAAACTAACAAAAAATACCCCATCTGAAAAAATCAAAAGAAGATTGCACTCTATAATTTCTTCTTACACCACCACTTGGCTTAAACACTGTTTTCCAGAGACATTTCCGCAGTGCACAAGTTGTCCACGGAGGTGATGAAGATAGTGGATAGTAGGAGAAAAGACAGAAGCGGTAGAGGCAATAACACGAACAATCATACAGTGAACAATAAGATGTCAGTCTTTAAGTTGCCAAACCGATTACAATCATCAACCCAATCCTCATTAGCCACTGCCCCCATCTTGTGAGTCCCAAGGACTGGAATGTTTTTAAATGGGTACTGGGTGTGAGGCATTCCTCAACACTGTGTCTGTTGGGTGTGGGCCCAATATGTCTTGAAATTAGCCATAGAATTACACAGTGGGTCTTGATTTTGAAACCCATGGAGGGGTATCCCCAACACATCACAAATTAGAACGCATCAACGTGTCCACACCAAGTCTCAAAGGGACCTTCAGGTCCCATAGAGCAGCTGATTTCCTTTACACACTGGAACAAGTGTGAATGGGTTTGTTGAGGATGTGGGTTCATATACTTCAAAGGCTTTAAAATAGGGTTCTCTCTTGATCACATCCACTTGTAGTTGGAAGAATTTTATAGGTGATGCTCCTGCCTAGCTGGGTAGTTCATAAACCACGAAATATTACCTGTTAGAATTCCCCCACTTGGAACTGGTTCCTCTAATCTTCAGTGGAGGTGTGCTGTTATTCCTAGAAAAAGAAAACAACACGAACTTCCCTGCAATTTGCCCCTTAGTGGTTCAAGTTGTTTAACTGCTTCAACTTGGCATCGCTCAGGTGTAGTTTTAACTTCTATCTCATGAAGTACTTGCTGCACTGCTCTTGTTGCTTCCCCCACTTTACAGAGGGGGTCTCCTCAAATTAATTTCATGTCCAGAGGAAGTGAGTCTGTTTGTGAGAAGTCGACAAGCACCCGTGCTTGTGAATTATGGAGTGCTTAAACTGGATTTCTTTTAGGGTTAAAGTTACTGTTCTTTGGCTTCTCACCTAGGAGCCATGAGTTAACCTTCTCAGTTTGGCAAATAACACTTGCTCTGTTTACTCCAGTGATTTTAACTTTGCTGCCGAGGGAGTACACCTAGCTTCTTGGCATTCCACTGCATTAATATCGACCGGATTTGAATCTCACCTGATTTATGGCCAGACTTGGATATTTTGGTAGCTCTTTTAGTAGCAGTTTGCTGACCCTGGCAATAATTTGTGGTTTCAGTTTTAATTAAGGATTAGCATGCTACCTCCTCATCATCAGATGCCAATACAGGTGTTACACTTTGCTCTTTATTAGAACAGACTCATTCACCATCTCTTAACTCCTCCACTGAACATAAAAGTCTGAGTCACAAGACCGTTCTTCAAAGAATGTTAAATCCTACAATTCTTCCTGTAAGATTCTTTCTGTCTTATGTGCACCACAAAGTTCCACTTGAAGATTTTGGACATGATCTTGGACATGATCACAGAGGCAAGCAGTGCCTCTGCCTACAGGTTTTTTTCATTTTCCTCATTTAACCGAAAGTATGGTTCTTTCACCAAACCTTGTAAAGATAGTATTATTTCATATTCAGATTTCTTGAGTGACTGCTTATTTTCCCAACTTTTTGCCCGTACTTTCTGGAAGTGTGACAGCGGGGAGGGAGGGGCATTTGACATTCCCTACTCTTTCTCTCCTGCTGAGAGCAGATGCAGGGGTCAGGCTTGAATTCAAGTGCCACGGGTCTCCCCAACCTACAACTGTTCTTTGAATGAAGCCCCACTTTCAAACAAACCAGTCTGTCATGACTGCGTTCAACGCTTTTTCCTGTCAATGTTGTGACATTGAGTTGGACTTGCCTTGTGTTTCCTTCAGTCAGAGCTGCTGCAGCTGGCAGAAGTGAAGTCTTGGGGCAGTTCCACCCTTGTATTCATCCTCTCAGAAGTACAGGGAAAAAAGAGGAAAAACTGCTGTATCAGTGCCTTGTGCTACTGAGACAACAACCTGCAAGAAAAATGTCAATAATTTTAGTGCTCTCTGGTCTAAAGCTGTCTCCTCTGTAGAGAAAGGGTGGGAAAACCAAAACCCTGCAATCTCAATAAATTACCTTTATTCTAGGGTGGCTTGTTGGTTCGAGTGATCCCATTAACAGCGGGCACAAAAAGCAGCATTTGGACCTGAGAACAGTAAAGTGTTTATTCTCTTCTATTGTGCAAAGAAGATTGTGCTGGATAAAATAGCCAGTTGTCCTTTGGCTTCGACCTAGGTTAGTAGAGAAAATTAAGCCCAAATTTCATAACAGTGTAAGGAGGTGTTCAGGTCCTGTGGGGGAAGAAGAAAGAGAGACTGAGCTTTACTGTCTTTGCAAGCCTAGTAATGAATTTATGGGGGTATGAAGCTGTGTGTGCAAACTCGCGGTGTCTGGGATTATAGCGTACTTTCAGTTAGTATTTCAGAGACTCAAAATTCTTCCAAACTTTATTTTGGAGGACAGAAACAGCACACATTGCCCCATCTCCCACTTCTGGCTATGGAAGAGGGAAAAGCAGAGAGCTTTATGTGGTCACTCTTACAGTTCTGTATTAGGTCTCCCTCTGCAAACATAGTACTTCTCTAATTCATAATTTGACCTGCCTGGTGTTAAGTGGTCTCAGAGGTGGGAGAAGTGGCCGAGTATTTTGAGACTCCTTTTATACCACTTTTCATTTCAGAGTTATAGCAAATACACTGAGCACTTCTTGTTATCTGGGTCAAGCTCTCTTTTCCAGATCCAGTAACTCTCATTTTTAGTACATGCAAAAGTAACTTCTTTCAGTTGCTGAGGGAAATCCCCACTATAAATCAAAATTCTTTGGTGGCAGAGCTTTCCAACCCATCTATGGAAATACTAGGGGTTTGTTTGTTTGTTTGTTTGTTCATTTGTGTGTTTTTATTTCCTGATAGTGAGTTGATATTCCTTAAGATGCAGAAGACAGGCAAAAAATAATGGCTTTGCTTGGAAGCTGCAACACACTCCTGGTTGCAGATGTGTTGCATTTCAGAAAGGACTTGTTAAACTGTAGGAAATAATGCTCCCTGTTCTTCTCCCTTAGCAAAAACAGTTAAGAACTGTGGAGATATTAGAGGAGATGTGATTCATGAAAAAGCTTTGTGCTTGAAATTTATTAACTGTCCAAACCTTTTTAAAATCAATGGTTACTTTTGTTTTCATTAACTTTGTTTCAAACTCTGAAGAGACCAGCCACAATGTATGTAAGGAAATGCAGTTAAAACCAAATTGCTTTGCACTGGGAAAAAGCTAGATTCTTGTTTTTCATTGATGACTTTTTTGTTCCAATTTTCTAGCACAAGTTCTTATATAGACTTTCTCACGTGGCTTCATAAACTAGTAACTTTTTAATATATACTCAATTCAGTACTTATAAAAGCTTCATGATAGTCCCTACTTTCCTGTTTTTATAGACCTCCAAAAGTGGTTATACACAAACTTCCAATATCCCATCTAACCGCATTTGGAAGGTTATATCTGTTGTAATATCAGAAGGAAAGAAGGGTTTGCACTGGAACAAAATAAGTGAAAAAAAATTCCTCAAAAGGAGCTATAGTAACATAAAACCGTTTCGATGGTGTAGTTGCATGTAGTTTAGATGATGCTGTCACAGCCTTGGGTATGAACATTCCAGTCTGTCAGAGCCTCCTGGGAACCAGCAAAGCTTCCTGTGCTAGAAATTCAGCACAGCCAGAACAACTCTGGGTATTTCTTCTCTTTCTCGATATTATCCACTTCTTGATACCAGTCTCTAGCAGACATAGAATTGTCTCTAAATTTCTGGTATCTTTGAGTTTTATGCTAATTTCCTTGGTTTTTTGCTCAGAATGTATGACATACATTAACAAATTTGCAAGTTATTTCCATCTCTTCAGCAAGGGGATGAGGGGCTGGTTTTGAGGAATGGAACAGAGACCTGTGTGCTCAGAAACAACCTGCATACTTTTCCTCAGTGTGTGAGATGCACTCTAAGGATTGAAAGAAAAGCAAGAGCCATCTCTGAAGACAGGAGAGCTGGGAAGTATTTTTGGCAGGAGGTAGAAAAGGCAGATAAACTGGTTAAAAATTCTCTTTGCTTGTAGTGTTTAAGGGCCTTTCTATGGGTTGTAGCTTGCAGGAGTTTGTAATGCCTGTCTGGCCAGGCTTGCTAAGGTGCTAATTTATTCCTACAATATTTGCCTGTACGGGGTGTAACAGTAGTCCTAGTATCAAATCTAAGTTTTGTGTAGTATTGCTTAAACAGACCCTTTGAAACAAGGATAGAGCAGCTAGAAAAGATGGCGAAAGAAAAAATGCGTCTTTCGTCCTCCCTGTCTGTTCTTCCCGATCTTTTTGGATAAACAGTGCAGGTTAATGACAGACCATAATATAGTGTTTAATCAGCTTTTACCATTTTCATTTGCTTTTCACTTGAATTTTGTTCATGCCAACCCTTTAAATAATGATTTGTCTGGTTTTAAAATACTAACTTCTTAAAATCTTGACTTCTTTTTAAGTGCTTCTTGGTTATTATGGTTCATGGATCTTTCCTGTGGACAAGGAAGGCTATGAGCTAGTGGGAAATTACGTGGTTCCCTGTTCTGTGATTCTAGGGTTTCATACTATATATTGTTTTCCTTATTGTTTTAAGGTATACACACACACATACATATGTATATATACATAAGGATTATAGGAGCTGTCCTGATGGGGTAGAGAATTATATTTCAAATTTAGATACTAGTGAATTATTTCTTTAATTAGGACATAAGACCAACTGGGGATGGGTGAATCTATGTCTAAAGTAATGTACTGCATTTCAGTGTGATCTCTTTGTTTTAAAATGGTACAAAAAGCATATGCACAAATATACACAGAAAGCACCTTTTATAATCACAAAAGCTGGTTAAACTTTTTCTCCTCAATTTTCCTCTCTGTAAGAATACCATGCATTAACTGCTTGGCATCATATTTCTCAGGCAGTTCCTACTTCCAGAAAATGATTTATTAACTAGAGTTCAGCTGCTTTTTGCTTTTGTTGCTGTTGACAAAAGCCATGTTTAAGCATGTTAAATGGGCTTAATGCTGTGGACAAAAATGATGGCTAGGAGTAGCAGAACTTGCTGCCAACACATATTTTTTCTTTGTAACATTTATAAGGAATAGTTAATCTGACCTCAAAGAAAAGAAACATATGCTCCACCAGATAAGGTGCTAGAGATGAATGAATCTGTCTGCTATCGAGCATTTGTTGGAATAAGAGAGGGAATTAAAAAAAAAAAAAAAAGTGGAGCATGAGAGAAGGAAGACTTAGACTAAGACAGCCAAGTCCCAGAAGAAAAAAGTGAAGTAAATCTGGGAAGTAACAAAAAAAAGTAGATTGAAAGAAGAGAAGGTAGATTAATGAGAGAGAAGGTAAAGATTCAGGTCTGTTGGCCCTCCCTTCGGGCCTTCACTTCTTGTTTTGTCTTAGGTACTAATTCAAGACTGTGGCTTGCACAGGGTGTGTGTTCTAAAGAGCTCGGCTAAAACAAAGTAGTGCTTCTTGAGGGGAATAATTCTGTAATTGCATAATATTAATAAACCGGTCTGTCTTTAGGATTTCCTGGCCTCAGTAGTATATACAGATACATGTGCATTTTCTGAAGGGATTAGTAATTTTCATTTCAGTCCAGTGCCAAATATACAGAAAAAGAGAAAAATTAGCTGACTGGCTAGAAGCTTGAGATAAAGTGTAGCACTTTACAAGGAAGGAAATTAAAAATAAGAGAAGCATAAACAGAAAAGAAAGAGGAGAAAACGAATCTGAAGCACAAATCGGCTGTGTAGAGGCGGTGTTTCATATCCAGGCTGCTGACTTCAGTCTCCTCCAAAGGCAGTGGTAAAGATAAAGGAGTAAGATGATAGTGTTGATGGACCTGATATCTGGACGTTTGGACCTGATCTGAATTTCAGCTTCTTTTAAGCAAATGGCTTAGAGATTTAACCTCTGTCATGCATTTTTGGTATGTCTCATTATCCCATGCATATGACTGGGGGAAGTGGTGATATTTGGCCTTAATATATATGAGCAAGATTCTTCCTTTTTTTGCATTTTAACTGTTTTCACTTTTTCTGCTATTACTGTGAATATTCGGTATTTTTAATGCATTCTATTCTGATTGGTTATGCTTTCTCTCCAAATGGTAAATGTTTTTTACCATTAGCTTTTAAATATGATTTGTCAGATCATACAAAATATCGTGGCTACAGACAGAGTTTTGGTGATTGATCAAGTTAATAAATTCATTTGCAAAAATTGTTACTCAAAATTGACTTAAAATTAATGTAGAGCTGAAATTGAATATGCAAATTTACATCTGTACTTTCTTTAAAAATCCTGCTGGGTATTTGTATCTTTGCCATGCTTAGCTTCTGAGTGAAAGCTGTAGCCACACATGATCCCTCAGTCACCTGCATAAGAAATACGAACATAGCAGTGCGTGTAAGTGACTTTTGCTCTGTATCACAACACATGGTGCTGTCACCAAGTCAGGCAGTGCCTGTCTCCTAAGAGTGAGGACAGCTGGGTGGCCACCCGGTTCTCCACGGCAGGGCTGACTGCTGATACACTGGGAAGGGACTTTGAGGTACTTCAGCAGTGATAGGAAGTAAAGCAAATAAAATAGGCTTTTAGTCTACCTAAAAAGAGAGCTGGGTAATTTCCATGACATGGTATCAAACCTTGCTTTTCAAGCGGGCTGGTGAACATTTCCAGGACAGGAATCTGTTACTGAGAAGGGAAGTAACAGGAATCTCTTACTGAAGAGAAGGGAACTGCACCATGACTGAAGCAGCCCACCCCGGCTGGCTGTGAGTCATCCGCAAATTGTGGTCCGTGTGATTATAACAAAAAAATCAATTAAAGCAAAGGAGCAACAAGGCAATAAAAAGAAATTTTTGGTATCAGCACTGAGCTAGGGTCAGTCCCTGAGGGTGGTGAAGCCTGAGGCTAAGCCAGAATTAAATGTTTTCATGTTTAATAGATTTTCTCTTTCCTTGTTTTCTACTAGAACTGCTGCCATGATGCATAGTTGGCAGCTGTGACCGGACTGTGGTCAAACAAACTGACATTCAAGGAGAAGAAAAATTGCCCTGTAAGGTAGACACAAGCAGAGTCACTGACAGGCAGATGTCACTATAAAACCCCTCACTCAATGATTGGCATCAGCAGCTGAACTGCTCAAAGCCAATTGATAAGTGAGAAGGACTAGATAGCAATGTCCATCTGCCAGTACGGAGCTGCCTGGTAAGGGCAGCTCCAACTGACTGCATGTTCCAGCACTGTGTAGGCAGAAAAAAAGAAGAGGAATGTGCTGATGCTAATGTTTAACTTTCACCTGTTTTTCATGAAAAAAATAATGTTAGTAATTAGGGCATTAGAAAATCAGGAAACTCCCATTGTTAAGACTGGTACTTGAAATACTATGAATTTGAAGAATAGATAACGACACACCAATTGTATTTCTTGCAAGTTCAGATTTGCAAATTCAAATTTGCATTCATCTATGAAAATAGCAACAAATACTACAAAATGTAATGTGCCAGAACTCCAGGCTGATCTTATGTAATAAAACTTTCAATATTTGTGATTATTAGCAGGTATGATGCTTTTTAAATTGCAAATATATGCACCACATTGTGTCTGCAGACAATTACTCTGGCATCCCAGTGACAGCATTTTCTGTGTCAAAAAGCTTCTTGATCAAAAACATGGACTAAATTTAGTAAAATCTGTGTCAATATGTAAAATATAGCTTAGCTAAAGTTGGAGTGGAAACTGATGTGAATGTTCCACTATTTGACTTCTCATTTATGTGGTTGCATGGTGCCACAACATTTTATATGCGGCCAGTTGTTGCTATTGGAGTTGTGGGATAGTTGGAAATATGAAGAAGAAAATAAAAGCAGTAATTTGCTCTAAATTGACTTGGCACTGTTAGCTCAAAGTGTTTGCGCCTTTTCTTTGCTAGATTGTCTATAGAGACATCTCAGATTTAAATAATGACTGAGGCAAATCATGTGCTTTAGGCAGAAGTGGCATTGGCTTCACCATTAACTGGAGCTCCTGTGACTCCCAAGTTCTATAGTTGCAGAGTCTGACTGTGGGAGGACACTTTTTATGAGGAAAATCATCTTGTTTTGTAAAGCTTCTTCACCAGTTTGAAGTGAAGAAACAATGGGGCTGCCTCCAACAGTGGGAGAGTTGCATCCCAAGTTCTCTCTGCTCTCCCAGCCAGTATTAATGTAATGTAATGCAGAAATGTATGAGTGTATACTTATTTTCATAATTATGCATTGTCTTGAACGAAATTTTTTTTTTTTTTAAGGGGAAGATAAAATAAATCTCTTCCGCTGCTTTCCCACTTCGGAAAACGGGAAGAAATCTGATAAAAATGTCTTGGAGCAGTCCTTAGGGCCTTGAATCTTCCCTTTGAAGAAAGGCTTGGTTTCCTTGCACTGTTTTTCAGTGGGGGTAGAAGAGAGGTGGATTCCTAAAACAATAGAGAGACCTCTTGGCCTTGCTGTGTCCCTTTCTTCACTCTAGAAGGTCTGCCTAAACCTTTAGTAGACTTCAGTAGACAATTTAGTCACTGATTTGTTTCCAGACTGTTGGGCTTTTATTCCTCTATTTATCTTTGGTGTTTTGGCTTCCGTGGCAACAGGGCCTTTCTTAAAAACAAAACAACCCCCTCCAACCTGGGAACTCTGATGAGGAATGCCTTTTCTGAAGCTTGTTCTCTTGCTTTCTCCCTCCTTTTTCCCTCCTCCCAGTTTCCCAGCTGGCAGACCTGGCATGGTGACATGTTGTGTCAGGTTGCATCAGTCATGTTGTCTTCTGTGACATTCTGGCTCAGAAGGAGATGTGACTGATGAGAGGTGATAGTGTCACATCACAACCGAGGCCTCAGCTGGAGAAGTCTGAGCAATTTTCTCATCCATCATTAAAACAGACATGGGATGGAGCATCAGAGCTCTGCCTTACATCCCTTCCTTGCTCTCCAGTCCCTTTCACATGGCATGTTTTGCTATGCCCCCCAAGTTAGCTTGGATCAAGTGTTGTTTTTGCAGAAGTTTTGAAGGCACGTAGAAAGGAGCTCTGTGACATCTGTAATGGTGGCATAAATTTATCCGTGGGCAACTGTAGCTGCTCTGTGTCTGATGAACCTTGTCGGCATGTCCTCAGTATTGTCCTGCTAATCACAGCCATCATGTTGTGAGATATTGCTTGCAATCAGGGAAATGAATTAAAAAGCTCACAGGCTTCCCCCAGGCACTGTCAGAGGTCCACAGCTCACTAATGTTGCTAAATAACTACAGGCAGTTCCAGCTTGTTCCTGTGTAAAGGGAGCAGCAGTACGTGTTGCAAAGCTGCAAAAGTGAATGTCTGAGACAATGATAGCCTTTGTTAACCTTCCAATTATATCTTGAACAAATAGCAGAGATTCCCTCCCTGTCTGCAGTATCTCTCTGTGCTCACGTGCAGCAGCTGTAGGAAGGGCTCTCCCTATCATACATACATTTTCTGTAAGAGGGTGTCACTAGGGCTCTGAACAAGACTTGGCAGAAGAGGTTTCTCTGCTAAGATGAGTTTCACATTTTCAGATTTTTAGTTGCTTTTCAAACTATGTTTTTCAGCTGCTTTTCAGATTGACAGCAATACAATGCTCATTGGTGAGCTGCCCGTGTTGTAAAAAACTTTATTCTGCAAATCACCTAATAAAGCTGTGGAACTTTTTTCATAATATGTGACTCATAAATAAGGCAATTTTGAGAAAATGAAGGCAGCATACTGCTTGTTACTGCTAGGAGAAACTGGATGAATCATTATTTATCTATTCCTGAATCACGACCCTGGCTGAAAATTCTCACCACTCTAAACTCCAAACACAGCTATTTTTCCTTCTCTTTTCAGCTCATTCATTTTTGCCTATAAAATATATTACTTCCCATTTTCTGACTCTTTCTTGTTTTGATGCTTTTCTGGGCCATGATTTTGGGTTTGCGGATCATGTTTTTTCAGTCTAAAATGTCTTAATTTTTTTTTTCCTCTTTTCTCATACTTTTTTGTTCAACCATCTTGGAATAGGTTCTTCCTCTCTTACGACCATTGTACCCTTTCTTAAATTAATTGCTGTCTTATTCTGTCTCCAGTTCTTCAACTCTCCCCCTACCATCTTTCTTCCACCCTCACTAATTATTGTTTATCTCTGTATTGTGGAAAGGGTCAAGCTGTCCATTTTTCCGCCTATTTTTCAAATACCTTCCCATTTATGAAAAGACAGTTAGTCTTCACTTCTGCCCCTCTGTCTCAGCTCTTACTGACTATCCTCAGTCTGGAGAGACAGAGAGAGGTGTTTCCTTATGGAAACACTCATAGAAGCTGGTGCATTACAGAGGCTGGTGGATCCGTGTGACACCCACTAGATCGGCTAAACTACCATGAGGATGGATTTGTTGAATTACACTGTAAAATTACTACAGCAGGCTCAGCTGGCAAAGACTCCATAGTTCAGAAGCTCTTCTAGAAACTACTTGCCATGATGAGCGTTGCTTGTTTTGATGTTTCTCTTAGGCTAAGCCTGGGATACACTTTGGCATTGGCAGCTTTCATGTAGGAATCCACCTGGTTTAAATGGGTTTGCTGTACTTGGATGGGGAAGCAAGCTGAAACAAGAGTGTTTGTCCTTCTTTCAAGAAAATGAAAGAAAAGGTCCGTATGTTTTTGATGTTACTCTTTCCTCATCTCCTCCCTAGGTGTCGTTTTTCATTCTTCCAGGACTTCGAATTTATTTTCCTGGGAAAACATGCTTGGTATCTTCCTGGGCACTGCAGAGTCTCAGGGCTTGCAGAGCGGAACAGTGGAAGACATGTCAATGTTCTCCAGGTCTAGTTGTTTATTTTGCCCTGTTTTTTCATATCCTCATGTATCCATGAGCCTGTGTTACTGATCCTGGCAGGCACCACTGCTGAGAGCTGGATTGTCTTTGCTTTCCTCTCTGGCAAATATACCAAGAAGATGGGCAAGGATGTGGCATGAAGCAGTCCTGAGGCTTGTCGGGCAGGAGTTCTGTTAGTGCTTACAGTAGGCAAGCAGGTTGGAGAGCGAGGGTCCATATGCAGGATATCAGTCTCTCTCTCCAGTCTGCAGCTTCTGTTTTGTGCTTGGCTGCACTCACTGCATTCCTACTGCCCCTCTGGGAATTGCCCTCTTATTACCACAATTACAATCTGTACACATTTCATTAAACTAATATCGCTTCGCACAGACTTTCTCCACCAAAGTGCACAGCTGGAGGCCCATTTCTTTTCCTCAGCTTAAACACTTTGACAGGTTAAGAAAGCTATTATGGCTGAATAACAGGTGTTGCAAAACAATGTGCATTTGATGTTTAAATGAGAGAGCTTCTTTATTGACTGCCTTTATTGCAGCGAAGACTCTCCTTTTTCAAGATGACTGGATTTTTATCGGTTTTACTGCTTTTTAAAGTGTATTCTGTTGTTTCAGAATAGGTCCAGAGTGACTGTCTGCCGTTATTTGTTACTCTGATGTCTTTTGTTATTTGCACATTTTTGCTGCCTTATCCAGGTGAGGGATACTGGTGCTAAACAGAAAAATTTTATTTTGTCTCTGACTAACACCAGTCCTCAGTGCTTCTTGTTCCTGGGCAGCTTCCAATGGAGCTATAAGCCATTCTGCACCATTACTTTGCATATTACTTCTAACCAGACTCGATTCACATCCCACCTATGAATATAGCAACATCTAAATACATAGAGATGTACGTAAAATATATATAGCAGTCTTCATATTTAAGTTAAAGCTGGGCTTTAGAACCGTTTGCAGAGATTTTCAGAGTGTTGCAGAAGACTTGGGCATACACTGGCCCAAGTAAATCTCATCTGTTTGGGAATCTTATGGTTTGTGATTACTCTGTGGTGCTATGCAGTATGATTTGTAGAGTGCGCTTACAGATATCTAAGAATAGCATGGCCCCATAAAAGGAGTGTGTGAGAATAAGGTATTAAACACAATATGTTGTTTAATTAAGCACAACCAATATATTATAACTGAAAGAAATACTAAAAAGATTAAAAGAGGAAGGACAGTAAGATTTTTAATTGATATTATAAATATAAGTACTTCCTTAGAAATATAAATTCATACCTAAGTAAGCTCTCCATCTTCCCTCTCCATGTCTCCCACCTGGTACTCAGGCTGAATTTTAGCTAAGCTTTCTACAGGCAGAAGGGGCATTTTCTTTCCTACTCCCATAAGTACACTTTGCCTAGTGGAAGCAGTTTTAAGAAGGTTCAGAGCAGAAGAAAATATGACTATGTGTAACAGTAGAGTAAGGACATCATGGTTCTGGTATCCTATTTCTTTTCTGTCCTACTAAATATTTGGTAATACAAAATTGCAAATGAATAAATTAATAACATGACACTATAGTTGCTAGAAGTTCAGAGGGGCTGAAGTCTTATATTGAAAATGAAAGCAAAATCTCATCGAACCAGCTTCATTAATATGAAATCCTGCCTGTAATTCCTGCCACAAATCAGACACTGATGCAAGGTCTGGCACACTGAGGAGGGAGAGAGAGTGTTTGTCTGTTTTGAGGGAACTGTGGGCAGTACTGGGGAAATCTCACAGGAGGTCTAGCTGGCTGGGCTTATTACACCATTTTTTCTTACATGACTGATGCGAACGCCATATGAATTATGTGCAACACCAAACTGCAAGTAGAAGGAAAATTGTGTGCAGATGAAGAAGAAGGTGGGAAAGCAACTAGCTTTCACCACCACCATATATTTTTCACAGTAGGCAATAAATTACTTCTGTGAGTCTCCGGAAAATTACCTGTAATAGAGGAATTAGCCATTTCTTGTTATTATGTTGATATTGGGTGTATTTAAATTTCTCACAATGCTGAAGAAAAGTGAAATGCTAATTGCTGCATATTTTTTTTTTTCTATAAATCACTCTGTCCATAACTGGAGAAGTCTGTCAGGATGTTGTCAAGAGAAAATGGTGCTGTTTCTTTTGTCACCTCTTTTCTTCTCCTATGTTTCGAAAGTCAGCCTGTGAATATTAAGTTGCTGTTGCCAGCCTGCACATTCAAAAGCTTGTATATCAATGCATGTGTAGTTGTCTTCAGTGCACCTAACAAACAACCCAGGCCCTACAGTGCAGTGCACATTAACAAAAAGGAAAATTTTTGGATACCTAATGGAATTGTGCTCCATTTGGAGTAACCGAACCTACTACAACTTATCTAGATTGATAATGGTGTGGGTGAGTCTAGGTTGTGCTGCTTCTTCTCCCCTTACTTGTAACAAAACCAAAACAATTTTTTGTTCTAAAGTCATATTTACAATTTACCTATTCTTGCTTTCTGAAAATACAAACCCCTCTGCTATTGTTCCTTCAATTTATTCCATATTTGAAAGGACAAGAGTTGGGATCAAGACACAGTCAGGAGGCCAGTGAGTTTCCAACTATCCTTGCCTCTCTCAGCTTGACCTGTTTGTACAGGGTAACTTCAATCGAGGACAGGCCAGAGGAAAGGGACGTGGCTCTTCAGTGGAGGGATGCCTGGATTCACATGAGAAGGAGAACTGGATGGAGATGAGACAGTGAGAGTGGAGAAGGTGCCTGTAGGCTGATGGAGAGATAGCAATGTATGGGAAAGAGAGAAGGCAAGTCTCGTACGTGTGGCTGTATTGCACACAGCTAAGAAGAACAAGAGCAGAGTGACCAAAACTTAGCAGACAGGCTCTGGCTATCGAAAAAGGCAAAGAAATAGAATTAAAGTAGCAGCTAATAAAGAAAAACTAGAGAGGGAGGGGAAGGATATGTCAATCTATGTGGGGAACGAAGGAAATACAAAAGGAGAGGAATAGAACAAATTGAATGAAGGTAATGAATTACGAAAGCAATGTTGTTACTCTGCTTTCATTTGCATTTATTTCTCTCATGACTGACTGGAAAGAACGAATTACAGCAGAAAAGATGATTGGAATGGTAGGAACAAAATGTGGATAAGAAAATCTACATACTGTAGAGGTACTTGTAAACAAAAAAAAAAAGAATCAAAGTGTCTCAGTTGGAGCTTGGGGAAGAGTTAACAGTGGGTAGGAAAAGAAATAGCAATTCCTGACTTGTAAAAAGTCTTTGGTTTTTTTTGTTTTTTTTTGTTTTTTTTTTAATACTTACGGACCTATTTTTCTCCATCATCCTCTCTTCCCCATCAGCAGTTCTTGTTCTGCCACAGGTCCTGGTGATGTCTTGACCACTAGAGATTTTCCTCTTCAAAATACTTCCCAACATGGATTACAGCCACCTGAACTTCGAGTACATCTCCAGCAGCAACTAGGAGGTCTGGAGATTGCTCTTTTTGTTGACAAGCATGTAAAAGAACCTTCTCTGTTGTTTACATACACTTATTTGCTTTGTTAACCCCATTGTCTCTAACCATGACACTCCTGTATGTCTCATTAGGTGCCTTTTGGCTTTTGCCTCTTTCTGTGAGAAAGTGAATTGTAGTCAGGGCATGCGTACCTGCACTCCTGACTCTTTAAGGTGCTGTTTCCATGAGCTAGCTGCACCTGCAGGGTCCCACAGGTACTGCCATGTTTTTTGGTTTGTTTTGTATTTGGTCCTAGACTATGCCCTCGGCAGCTTGGGAAGGTCTGGAAGCGGGTTGCTTGTGTTGTAGCTGACAGGATTACAGGAGTGAGAGGGCGAGTGGGCTTCAGGCTACACACAGCTGATGTGGGCAGGTGGTGGGTGCGATGAGGCAAGAAACATTTCTGTGTCAGGGGCCAGAGCCTCAGAATTCCCTCTACTTGTACCTCTGAGCAGCACCAGGCTATTTGCAGGTACAGACATAGGTAAGCTCCAGGTAACACACATAGGGGATGAGGCTGTGTTTTTGAGCTGGCCTGGTTGATTTGACACCGTGTAGTGTCTTGTGTCCAGGCTGATCCATAAATTGTTAAAAGCAGCAATAACCACATGCAGGTGGTAGAACTCTGAACTCCATGTCCTGGTATAATTAAGGTGCATATCTGATGTGTCGGAAAGAAGAATCAGACCTTGAACTTGCAGGTCTGAGAAAAGGAAATCCAGAGATTGATCAATGGGAATTTTTGTGTCAGCACCCGGTGATAGGTGTCCCCAGAAGCACTGTTTTTGTCATTAGAATGGTGTCCAAAACAAGGATATGCTGATAGCCTCAGCTGCTACCATGTAGGAATTAAATGTCTTGGGATCTTTCATAATCATTTCAGTCAGGGCTTGGAAAAAAATTGTTGCTCATAAAAAGAATCTCCTATGGGCCTTCAACCTTCATAAGCTTGTTTATGGAATTATAAATTCATAAGCATCATAAAATTGTAATGGAAAATCAGTAAAAATATTGCTTAGAACTGTTTTTCACCTTGTTTGTAAATATTTTTTCTGTAAAAGAGAGAAAACGTGATTCTGTAGGGCTTTGGTAGGCGTGTAGATCCCTCCTATATCTCTAGGCTCAGATCAGGATAACTGAGGGGAAGAGAAGTGAATACTGACGAGAAGTTTGGTAAAGGGTTTATGTATTATTTACGCTCTAATTTCAAACAAAGTTTAGTAGCAATTGCATACAGTGAGAGACATTGAAGTTCAAAACAGCTTCTTAAATAGTAGAAGACTAAGTACTGTGGAACAAATGTGTTTCTCAAATCAGGCTGTAAAATCTTTAATGGTGAATGAAATGCATCAATATAATGGTCTGGCATATTTAGTTTACTTTCTTAGAACACACTCCCTATGCAGATGTTTCTTGCCGTTAATATAAGGGTATGTACAGGCATGTCTCAGAATATTTCTCTGCAGACAAGCGAAATCCAACTTCAGGGTTTTTTGGATCTGATCTTGGGCATATTGCCTTTTTGTTTTACATGGGGCTTGCTGCTCAGAAGCTGTAAGGGAAGATTCTCTTAGACCACAGGTGGTTTGTGTAAGTTTGGAAAATTCCTGCTAAACGGCCTTTAAATTGAGCATGCTGGGAAATGAACAATATCCAGAACTGTAGTCACTGACTCATCTTCCTTTGTGAATCACCATCCCAGCAGTGCATTGTGATTCTTTTGGATTCATTATTGTCTTTTGCCTCTGTCTGGTTTCAAAATGTGCATTATCCCACATACTAAGCACCCTTCTTGGTTAAAAGAGAACTGCTGCCAACAGACAGAGCTCAAGAAAAAGTATTTTAAGCTTCAGGTAATGGTTCTGGAGAATGGAAGTTCTTTAAATTGTCTCAAATATTCACTGAGGTAGAAATTTAGGATTTTGGCTGTAGATGATTGTCAGGAAGAAATAAAAGTACTATGAAAGTCACTTGCTTTTTTTTACACTATTTGACATTTATGAAAGGATAAATGAGCTTTGTCATGAAAGTACAGAACTGTTATCAAGTTTTTGGCTCTCTTACAAACTTCCAGTAGAAATTTATAAATGGCTTTAATCTATTCTTTTCCTCCTTTATTAATCACTGCTTGCTTCTATTGTCACACTGTAAAATGGGAAAAATGTTACTTCTATGACACTCGCACATCTCTTTTGAGCTACAAACTTTTGAAATGGGCATTTTCTTTCAATTCGTTGATGTGGTCCTTGTGGACTAGATCCAAGTCTGATTTTTGGCACTGAAACAATAATGAAATATTTGCTTAGATTTGTTTAGTTAAACAGACCAATAATATCTTCTAAACACGACCAAATGCCAGAATGTGGCATTTCAAAAAAAAAATACGTTAGAGGAATCTGCAGTTCTAATACAAGTTTAAATAAAAATAGAAGAGCCTATACATTAAAAGGTGTGGAAAGCACCAAGGTCTGCCTTTTATTATAGTGAGATTGAGCACCCATGATGATAAATTACACATGATAAATTTGTCAGGAAATTAAAACACTGAACAGTGGGCATCAAAATGCTATCAGAATAATCTTCTGCCCAGTTGGAACATTGTCACTAGTAAAAGGATACCTGTGATAATATATAATTTTAATTGGACTGTGTCTTGACAGGCTGACCAGGTGCCAAAGAAAAAAGCCTAGGAAAAAATAATGTGAAAGGAAGGCAGGGTAATTACTTTATTTATATATCTTCTTATTTCGTTTAAACTAGCTAACAGTTTTAAATCACTTTAAAATGTTTTCTGTTCTAGACGTCTTTTAGGTACTGCAACATTTCAGTGGCTTCTGTCATCAGTATGGAGTCTTCTGACGAGGAACTGGGTAAAAGTAGAGAATGAGTGCAGTGTTGCCATTGAAGAGGAGGTGGAAAAGGGCTGCTGTAAGATTTTTCTGCAAAATCTCCCATTCAAACTTTAGTGTCATGGGCAACTGTGCAAAGGGATACACAAAATATTGATGCAAAGGCTTGAGTTAAAATCTCCTTGTGAAATCACAGTTTTAAGCCAACAAAACAACCCCCTGTGTAATCGCTTTTGGGCTCTGATGGTCTTTAGTGCATTGACAGGGGACCTGGCGTGTAAGCACCAGCCTCAGTTGTTATTTCAAATCTGCATGAGGAAGCCTCTGGAGCTGAGTCCCACACCTCAAGGACTAGGGAGCTAAGCCCAGCCTAATCTTGTAGGAAGGTTGTGAGAAAATTTTTCAGAGCTTTTTGTGTTTTTTCTATTCGCATGATGAAACCACAAATGACTTCCACCTTGTTTCTCTTTTGTAGGCTGTTCAGCTGACTTACAGATTAGACCCAAAATCCAGCTGGTGAGCCAAAACTGAATTCAGAACAGATTTTCTTCTGTTCTGCTTTGTGTGAGCTTGCATCTCTCCTGATGCACATCACTTCGTCAGAAAGCGCACAAGAACAAAGAAAAACAATTTTGTCATCTTCTGCTTTTACACAGTGTAAACTAATATCTTCAGCAAAAAGCTATGTCTATGGTGTACTCCATATGAATATAATCACTTTATCAAATGCTCTGCACTGCAGAGTGCTGCAGCTCATATCCTGTTCACCAACATGTGTACGCCTGTTGCTTGAAAAGCTTGTGCTTCATTGTTCGTTATGTTGGCCCCGAATCGAGTTTTGTGTCTGCAAGATGATCATAACTTACTTAAAAAGGAGCTCTGCTTTATCAGTTATTGCTTAGTGTTGTCTGGTTGTCTGTCTTTTCTGGTGAGGGTACTTGGGTGTGTTCCAGGTTAGGGGAATGAGCATGTACATTACTGTATTGGGAGCTTGTTGAACTAAAATAATAAAAAATCCCTGACTAAATCAGATGTATTGGAGCACCGAGGAATGGATGCAATATGGTAGAAAGAAAGTTCCTAGCATTTGGGTTCTTTTCCAGAATAAAATATGTCATTTTGGTAATTACAATAGTTTTAATTCATGCCTTTGTTTTGTTTTTATCTTCGACATTAGGCAAAAATAATTTGAGGCACTTAAAGCACCATACTACAATGAAAAGTAATTGAAACAAGGGAAGTCAAACAGCAGCAATAATAATAAAGCTTAAATTATTGATGGAAACTCAAAAAATTCTACAGATACACTTCCGTGTTGATTAGCGCCATATCTTTTCTGAAACAACATGAATTAAATTTGAGAATTTGGCTCCAGGGCTTGAAAACATGTCTGTTACAGGGTCAGCTTCCTCCTTCAAAAGTGCGTGCATTATTTGCATTATTTAGAAAAAATCAGTGCTGAAGACAAGGGAAAAGAAATTAAAAGCATAGTTTTGGACTCCTGCAGGTCATGGTGTGGCCTGAGGTGGGGGGATGCACCACCACTCGCAGAGAGAGGAGGCAGAAGGTGTGGGAGGCTACTGTCTTGTACTCTGGCAAGATGGATCCTTTTCTGAAGGGAGTATCTAGTCTTTCTCATCAAACTCCCACTGCTTGGGAGTATCTTCTATTGGCTCTTTACGAGTTTCCTTCAATGAGGGTGCCATCACCTCTCAGATCACTTGTGTCTCACAATCAAGCTCTATATGATTATATAGATGTGTCGACACATATATACCAGTGTACCTATTTTAATTTTTCAGAGTTGCATAAGGGGCTCTTTCCCCCTTACATTAATTTCCCCTTGCCAGTCTCGAGCATTAATCTTTGAGTTTCTGACAATCTTGTCCATTTTGTGCTGCTAGACACGATTGTTTCTTACTTTTGACAGCAGTTTTTTGTGAGGGAGTAACTCCTTGAACATGGGTGCTGTCGAGTCTTCTGTCACACTGGCAAGGGCACTCTGTGTGGTCTGATCTTTTCAAAGATTCAGGAGGAAAAAACAAATACGTCAGTCAGCCCGATGGAAGTCTGGAGAAGCTGGAAAGGCTTGTAGTGTGCCTATGCACATCTATAGCCCCTTCGCATTTGTCTGTGGGTTGTGGGTTAGTTCTGAATGCTGTGCTGTGGACAAACACTGGGGATGCTGCCCAGTGTTTTACACTTGTACTTAATTCATCTAATTTTGAATCACCTTGGCTTAGTTTCAAAACCTCTTTTAGAACAAAACAAGGCGTCTCTTTCACTAAATTTAGAACACTGTTAAAATCATCC
Source organism: Oreocharis arfaki (assembly GCA_013398015.1). NCBI lineage: Eukaryota > Metazoa > Chordata > Aves > Passeriformes > Paramythiidae > Oreocharis > Oreocharis arfaki. The sequence goes on from VZRR01011625.1 coordinate 108,298, forward strand.
TTAGAACCATTCAATGTAATGAAAAAAGCAATTCAGAGACACAGCAGGATTTGCTTTTGGTGAAGTTGGTGGGAGAGGTGTGGAGGGTGAAATGTTCCCTGCCTCTCCCTCAAACGGTGTGTGGCAGGTTACCCTCGGTGGCCGTGAGCCCCCTGCCACAGCAATTATTCAAAAATGATTGTTTCTCTCGGACCAAAGACTGCAGCACAAGTGCAGGTCCCTTGTTGGTGCCACATTCAATTAAAAGGGTGCAGCTGAGGCACTCAGGGGGCCTGCAGTGCCCTGTCTGATCTCATCACTCAGCAGAGAGCAGCCTCCAGGGCTGGCCCTACTGCCAGGTGGCCCAAGTGCCTTGCCCATCCCAGGGTGACTCAGTGGGGTGGTCTCTGTGCCAGGGCGGCGTATGGCAGTGAGGGGTGGCCGCAGTGGGGCTGGCAGGTGGCCGGAATGTGGGGGTCCGGCCAGGGTGTGTTTGGGGTAGTGGTGAGCTCTGACCACCATGGTGGGCATACAGATGTCATTTTCCACACTCAGTGTGACAGACACCCAGCGCTGCTGCACAGCCAGGCACAGCTTTAGGAACGGGGGCAACAGCCTGAGAGCTCATCAAATTGGTTCTTCTGCAGATAACCATGTGTTGAGGGTGATGTGGACATACAGAGAATGAGCCATCTGACTTTTCTGCATATTGTTTCTCATTTCTTGTCTTGGGTTGTTTGGTTTTGTTGTTTTTTTTTGCCCCTGCCAATTAGATCCCAGTTATTCAAAACTCATCTCAGAAGGTGGCCATGTGAGCCAAAATGCCTCCTGCTGATACACACAGTGGGCTAATGCTGAGGAGCTGAGCTCTCTCCTGTGATCATTTTTTCAGATTGGGGTGGAAAATTTGAAAGCAAATGGTTAACATTGTGTCAAGTTAGGGGCGATTATGATGTCTTAGATGGGGTGAACATGACAGTTATTTTAGAAATTAGTTTGTCATCTAACTGAAATTCACAGCAGAAATAGACACATGAGTAATTCTTTAAAAGTTTGTCATAAGGAGTGAAAGGAGAGGAAAAAACCGATAGCGAACATTCATAGAATTGTTGATAAGAAGCTTCTCAGTTTCTTAAGCTTTAAAGAGATGAAAATTGGGTTAAGATGTGAATTTTTGGCCATACCTCGAGTTGTTGGGTTGGCTGGTATGAGCGCCATGACACCTATTACTATTACATGGGAGATTCATTGGATTATATCAGGAAAATCTTGCTTGGAAATTTTAGGTTTTATTCAAAACTACAGAAAAAAACCCCAAGCCAAAATAAAAAACCAAACCAACCCAAACACGAAAAAAAATCAAAAACTCCTGTAAGTGTAAAAACAAAACAAAAAGCACTGCTTTCTGAGTTTAACAGAAAGAACAGGGCCATTTCCAAAGAGATGGGCTGTGTTGTTGTTTTTTTTTTTCATAACTGGTAATTTACAGTGATATCCATGGTAACTGTTGGAAAGGTGAAATGGACACACTACAATTTATTCCTGGAGCTGGCGTCTGAGATTTAGGTAGTATTTCAGATGTCTAATCTGTGCCAGTAACTTGCCAATATTAACGTTGTTGGAAGAGCTGATCATTGTGCCTATCAAATGTGCGTATTTTGTTGTCTTTACCGCATTTTTGAATACTCTTAACTTTGATTGTCATCCTATAAAGTTGATATCTACAAACGAAAAAATTATGGAAGCATTTTGAAAAACTATACAGTACCAGGAAAACCACATAAAATAAATTTCCTTGAAGGCACAATTCTTCAATACTCAGCCAGTGCTGAGCAGAATTTATGGCATTCATTTAAAATGATTTTTAATTAAAAGAACTTGCAATTTCCCATGTTTGTACAGTGTAAAATTAGAGCAGTGATACTTTTTTAGCATAAACTCTTGTTGAGAAATTGCACAACAAAAAGTATGATGAACTCTTCTTCAAGAGAAAAATTCAGAAAATGTAACTTTCTTGGATATACCTTTTGTTTTTGTGAAAAAAAATTAAATATTTTATAACACAAAAACATAAGACACTTATTAGTCATTAAAAAAAAAAAAAAAGAAATTAAAGAGACCAGGTTTGGCCTTGATGCCAGCAGAGCTATAACCTGATAAGCATCTTTTGCTGTAGTGATTGAAAACAAGGAATTCCAGGTTAGGATAAAAATGAATGTACATTTGAATCACTTTGTGTTTCTGAAACAGTCTCTGTAGATATAATTTTGCTGTCCTCTACTGCTTACTGAATTTCATATGAGGTGTTTTTTTTCTCTCAACCTGTAAAAATGAGCAGTCCTGGAAGAAAGAATATGAAAACAAATTCTTCTTAGGGTAAAAAAGACTAAATGCAGCTATAGTGTGCTGAAGTCCTGTTTGGGTAACTTAACTAGGGAGTAGGCTTTGAATAAGTCATTTTCACGGGAAAATATTTCACTGGAAGTGGTGATAATACATTACAGCACTGAGTCAAAATGAGAGCTCTGATTTAGTTGTCATTTTGGCATTCTTTAAACAGGAAAATCTTTAATAGTGTAACATTATTCATATTGTATTCTTCCAAATTATCCAGTTCAAGACATGTTTAACACTTCACCATTTGATAGTGGTGAGCATTTCTGGTATAAAATTGACAACATATTTCACTTAAGAACAGATTACATGATGAATATCCTGAGTTTCAGTGGTGTTATCACTTCTGTGGAGACCACTGGCTGCTCTGCTTACTTCTATGGGGAGCAGAGAAATCTCCCCTTTGGGTAATGTGATTGCAAATGTGGAAAAAGAACAGGAGGGGGAAAAAGCCAAACAAAACTTCCCCAGAGTCCAGCATTCCTTACCAGTGATTCTACTTTGGGAATGGGCACAAGCAGACTTCGTATTTTAACTGATTGTGGTTATATTGGTTGCCTATAATGGCTGCTTCACCAATATATGCTGAAATGATTACAAAGTGCAAACCCAAACTCAAGAGTCAACCATCCTTGACTTGTCCTTGAGAGTGTGGAACCTGAAGCTCTGTGATTTACTTCCCTTCCTGTTGGTAGGATCGCGTCATTTGGGAGAAAAGCAGGGGTGGACAAAATGCATCCTAGGACCAAAAAGTCCAATCTTAAGTGATACTGAATCCTTGCAACTTCCTGCAAAACCTGTGGTGCCTTCTCCAGTGTACTCATCTTTTCACAGCATCAGGCAGCTAATGTGGGTATGTTTGCTGCTGTCTACAATGGGAACTTGATGGCTTTATGTGAGAGGCACAAGGCTGCAGACTCTGCTGTCGGCCTGCCCTCTGTAAAGAAATGCCCTGTATTGGTCAGCAGTCAAAGAAAGAACAAATGGCAGGCTTTCAAAGTGCTGAACTAATAAGAGAACCTAAATAATACAAGTGAGTGCAATACAGTTGCTTTTTATCTCTCTGGGAAATGTCAAAATGCTAGTTTCACTCTTTTAGTGCTCAAAGTACTGAAGAAAATTCCAACATTAATTTTTTTTCCATTCACTACAAACTCAAGTGCTTCTCTTCTCTCCACCCCCTGACTCAACATTCATCCATCCACATACACTCGGTTCCCATGTATCCACCTCTCCCATTAATACTCCATTCAGTGCTCTATTTTAACCCATCACATGGCTAATAAGAAAACTATAAAAAAGCCCCATATATAGAGCAGAGGCATTTTAGATATCCCACACTACCTTGGAGTATATGAATTTTTCATACATTTTCAAACTTTTTTCTCAGCTTCCAAGTTGAGTTATATGGGTTTGTAGTACTCCCTGCTGCCCTGATGCAAATGCTGTAGCTGGGGGAGTGGTAGGTGAGGAGTTCTGGTTAATAATCTGTGTTGTTGTCTTAGAAGACAACTTAAATTCAAAAGAGAGCTTGATCTTCTTTTTCTAGATGAGAATTGAATGTAACACAGTGAAATGCACAGCCTGTATTGCAATGATACCATATTCCAGCACTGAAATCCCAAGCAGGTTCTTCACGCCAGTTTAACACATGGAAGAATTGAGAAATGTAAAATTACAGTGGCATTTCCTCCTTCTGAGGAGGTGAAGGTCAAGTAATAGCTCCCCCACAAAGTAAGAATATAAATATGTAATGTAAAAATACTGTGTAGTAGTCAGATAGAGTACACTAAGGAGAATTTTGGCAAATTTTTAATTCTCACTTTTTTTTCTGAAGAAAATAATTCTTAAAATAGTGTGGCTGTGGTAAAAACTCACCATAGAGATGGGTAGAATTTGACACCACACAGAAGGGGGTAGTATGCAAAGTGCATTACCTACTACAATATACATCACTACCACATGCTAGAATAGACTGGCAAATGGAAACTTGATATTCTGACAGTTTCATGTCCAGAAATAAGAAATGGAGAATTTGGCCCCTTATTATCTTGTCCGAGGGAATGAGCATTCCAGGCACAAAACTCAGTACTTTCAGTTGCTGTGTGATAGATAACCTATAGTCCTTCTCCTTATGTGGGCAAACAGAGTGATGTGCATTCCTGCAGCAACGCAGCCGTGCATACCTCAGAGCAAAACACAGCGGGAAGTAAAGCGAGTGCAAAGTACCAAAGGCAGATTACTTTGAGCTCAGCAAACACAATATGTGTCTAGTCAAGACATAAATATTCAGGAAGTGGCCAAAATTATCAATATGGATGACTGGAAAACTACAGGAGGAATTAAAGACCAGGAGAAATGCAGCCAAGATGTTTAAAATTAAAAAAAAAAAATGTTTTGACAAAAAATTACAACTGAGAGCTAACATCTCATTTCCAAGAAATCCCTTAGGATAAATCGGAAGTGTTGGCTCTGCAAGAGAAGGTATGGGAGGCAAAAGAAAAATATGAGGAAATTATCAAGAAAACCGAGATCAAAGATGAAAGGAAAATTACATAGTATGTAAATATGAATAACAAATGGCTATACAAATGTAAATTATAAGGAGCAAGAGGCTGATGAGAGAGACTGCAGGCACTGTGGGGCCATAAGGCCATGAGGAAACTTATCACAGAAGATGTGGCTTTTTATGAAACAATGACTTCTTAAAGTCAATATTCACTAGGCTGATTGGCAAGGAGGCTTGGAGGCTTTGTGGTTTCGGTCATAAACTTGATTTAATTTTTGATATGATGTGGATGTCTCATCCCTGGAGGTGTTCAAGGCCATGCTGGATGGGGCCCTGAGCAACCTGGTCTAGTGAAAGTCATCCCTGCCTATGGCAGGGTGGTTGGAACTCCATGATCTTTTAAGGTCCCTTCAGCCCAAACTATTCTGTGGCTATGATTTTATGTGGCTTGCTGGGTAGTTGGGAAAATAACTTCTTCCATACAGTTTTACACTTTCAAGTATCAATTGATGAAAACAGAGGACATATTGAAACCTACTGAAAGACTTTTGGCTTAGTCTTAATTCTAAGTAGAAATAGTAATAGCAAAACTCCAGTTCTGGGAAATCTCTTCAGGAGGTTTTAAAAGCCTGGCAGAGAGCAGGGTAAGGGTATTATAATTTGAATTCAGATGCAAAATTTAAGAAAAGTTGGGTTTTTTTCTGATGTTTTTTGTAAATTTTAAACACAGATTTGGAACCTGTCTTGAGGAATACTGGTTCTGTGGAGTACTGGTTTTGAAAATAAAGAGAGATTTGATCCAGTCCTTAAATCAGTGCTTTCAGTACTTGCAAGGTTTCTTCTACAGCCGTAGTAGCCCAGGACTACAAATGTCATCCTATTAATCCTTAAGGATAGATAAAACCTCAGTAAATCTTGTGGAAATGTCAACTGGATCTCAGAATATGAAAGGACAGCAGAAAGCAGACAAAACTGTAGAACTGAGATGAGTTTTAAACGTGATACAAGCCTACAAGTCTTTGCATACAGGAAGCTGAAGGTGGAAACTTAAGATTAAATATCTAAGTTGGTGATTTCAGAACTGAAGTTCACTAAATTTCGGATTTATGTTCCACAAGTACAATATCCAGAAGCTAATTAGACTTGCTAGTTGTACAGCATTAAAGTAAATGAAGCTGCATTATTAAAGTACCTTAATATAGATACAGAAGTCAACTTCTAGGCAAATGTAATAACAGACTTCTGCAGAGTGTAGTTTAATCAAAATATGCTCACTTGGTCCTAACAGTTTTCCCTCAAATCTCTGAGACTTTGACCCTCCTGTGTGACACACTGCTGATGTGCTATAGAATCTGAACTCTTGAAAACCTTGGAGAGATATTGGCCAAGCAGGTAATTAAACTGCTGGAATTATAACAATGTTGACCTGCTGAGAATAATAGATTGAATATCTGCTAATTCAAGATAAATAAGATGTCTTTTAGTTTAAATGGTGATATCAGATTTTAAAGAAAAAGTGGGGTTTTGTCTATTTATTTTCTTTGGAGACTGTGTGTGTGTGTTTAGGAATAGGAAAATGGAGATTCTTCAAGCCCTGATCAGTTATCAGTTGTGGATTCACCATGATGTAAAGCTTTCAGCTGGCAAAGAACCACAGGCTAAATGAGAAAATGGCATATGTGCACATGTAACCTTTGAATTAGGAAAGATTCAAGCCACTAATTAAAATAAAGTTGCTGAAAGCTGGACAGATACAGGTAGTCAGTGTAGGTTGATGAAAGGAAGGTCGTGCTTCACATATCCAATTAACTTCTCCAAGAAGGAGAGATGGTCAATGAGACTTGACAGGGGTAAAGAAAAGGATATAAAGTATCCTGACTTCAGGAAGGCTTTGTGACACAGTACCACCGAAAAGGCAAGTACATTTCATTAGCCAGTATGGGATTGATGGTGGAGTTTGTCACTGGACAGAAAAGGGCTTGGAGCTTGGATCACAATGAGCAGCAAACTGCTGTTCACTGGTTAATGAGAAGTGATGAATGAACCACTGCCAAACTGATGTCCAGACTGGGTCAGCTTTCAGCACAAGAGAGGACTGTAAGCAGAGCAGACAATGAAGCATTAACACTTGTAATAAACAATAATCTTGGCCTAGACAATTCTCATCAGTGAGCTAAAGCGACCCAGCTAGATTAGGGCTTAATTAAAAGGTAGTTTCCTTTGCTAACATATTGAATTATAACCTAATGTAATTTTTATGTTAAAAAAAAGAGAGAGAAATAAAAATAATTTTGTTTAATTTACTTCAAGCTACAAGTCATACTGCATCTGAAAGTTGTGTTAAAAGAAGATCACAGAGTTGCTGGAATATTAAAGGTTTCCAGGCTCAATGCACAATAGGTATTAATGATTATGTCCCTTGAAATATTAAGAGCAGATTCAAAAGATTTCATAGCACATGGATTCCTGAGCTCCAGGAAATACTGACTAACTGAAAAATATGAAGTGTGAAACTGGGTCATTGCTTTATTTTGAGATTCTCTTAGGGTGTGTGGAGGCACAGCAATCATGTTTCTTGTTGGACATTGCTTTGCACTCTTGGGAAGGTATGAGGTGTTTCTGTCTATGTGGGTTAGTGTTGAACCCCTTGTTTGAGAAAAATAGAGGATATTGAAAAATACGGTGCAGAGTAGCATTCCCCTAAAAGATTACTTGTATTGTCATTTATGATGCATTGGAAAATCAGTGTGAAACAAGGTTTTTGTGCTGGATGCCTATGTCCAACCTGGCTTTCTTTACTGGTGCTGTAGCTTTCTGCAGAAGTTGTATTCTGGACAGGCAACAGGCCCAATAATTTTATCTGTTTTCCCTGATGTGATATTGATATTATGCTACCAGCAATACATGCAAATTAGGGAGGAGATTTTTCTAAGCATTTGCAATTGATTTGTCTGTGCTCCTTGCCAAAAGTCAATGCTAAAATTCTCTTCAGCTTCAATGGGACAGAAGGAGTCTGTGCTGTATACTTCTAAAAATTCAGCACTAATGCCCTTTTCCTTGTCTTTGGACATATATATGGATGCAAAATCTGTTGATTGATTTCAGAGATAGTTATGCATAGGTAATCAAGGGCAAAATTGGCTACAAAACCTATAGAAATAAGACAGACCGGGGTGGGGGGGAGGGGGTGGGAATTAGAAACCCCAGTCTGATGTCCTTCTGTGAGTCTTTTATTAAAAACACCAATATTATACATCTTCCAACAATGTTGGCTGCATAGAATGAGGTGTATACAAGTGTATGCATCAGGCAGCTGCACACCACAGCTCCTCTCACACCCCACGGGAATGGAGAAGAGAATAAAAAAAAAGAAGTAGAATTTGTGAGTTGAGGTAGAGACAGTGTAATAGGAAGAGAAAGGAAAGAAAGAATAATGACAAAAAAACCAACGACAACTATGAAAGAATTAGAATATAGAAAACAACTTATGCATAATGTAGTTATTCATAACCCAGCAACAGACGTCCAGACAGTTCCTGAGCAGTGCACCCCAGCCAGCTTTCTCCCTAGTTTACATACTGAGCAAGCATGATATGGTACGGAATACCCTTTTGATCAGTTTGGGTCAGTTATCCAGGTTGTGTCTCCTCCCTGCTTCTTGTGCTCTCCCAGCCTATTTTCTGTTGGGACAGTGTGAGAAGTTGAAGAGTCCTTAATCACTGCTTAGCAACCACCACAACATCAGCATGTTACAAGCATGATTCTCCCTCATCCCAAATCCAAACCACAACACTATACCACTACTAGGAAGAAAATTAACTATCCCTGCTGAAACCAGGAAACAGGGTGGGTGGTATTTCTGCACTTTGTACTGTTGTGAAAGCTGCATTCCTAAATGAAACTCTTCAGCCTAATAAAGTTTTCTTTTCCTTTTTGCACAGTAATAACATTCCAGTGAATTGTGCTTGGCTTGGCTGGAGGGTTGGTACATTAGCATTGATCTTTGGATAGCCAGAGAAGCCTGTTTTGGGGCTTTGCAAAGTACTTAAGATGATTATCTGTTCTACTGTGCTGTAAGCTGCCCTTCAGCATGACCTCTCAGTTTGAGAAACTTCTGTTGTGTCTTAATTGACTTGTGCTCTGGAGCTTTGAGAAAATAAAATAAAAGAAGACATTCTCTTTGGAAAAAGTATCATGTCTTGTCATGGCTTGGTTGGAGAATTTCCGGATGTAGTGAAGTCCAGCAAGAGCCTCTTAACAGCAGGCATCTCACAGTGTCTGAAAGCAAAGCCTGAAGCATTTTAGTTGAACCCTACAGAGACCAGCAGCTTCTGTTTCTCAGTTCAATGACAACATCTTGTTTCTTAAGTGATAAATTCCATTCTGTAATCAAGTAAGTGTTAGGCTAGTTGTCATCTGTCTTTTTCTCTCATTTCCCCCCTTGTTCCTCAGTGTTACATTTTTTCATTCAGACCAGTGCTGGTGGCTGGTACAGCAGTGGCTGCTGCTGCATGCCTGGCTTGGACAGCTGCAGGCACTGCGGTTCTGATCTCCTACTGGGCTGGCTATTTCTCCCATCTGTGCCTTCTTGCCTTGTGCTCACAGCTAGTTCCCTAGCAACACCTAAATCATGTCCCAAGCCCTGAATATTCCACTTGACGTCCATTTTAGAAGGCAATGTTTCATGCTTAGAGCACTCAGAAACGCACAAATTAATACCTGGGGTAAAATTTTAAGAATGAATAATCTGTTCACTTGGATACTCAGAGATGCTTTTATTCAAAATCTGAATTATCTTTAGAGTGTCTGTAAATATTGCCTAAGAGCTTGATTATAGAAGGCAAGCACCAAATGTTGTTAGAGCTCTTGTATCCACACATGCAAGCCCCCCAGACTGTTGATAGCTGTTCAGAAATTGGTCTGAATGTAAGATTAGAATCATTAGCTTTTTGTTCTGTAAAATTACAACCATCAGCTGGACTACAAAACTTTGCATGGTGTTGATGGCTGTTTTAGCCTAAATAATACTTTGGCCAGAGAAATTAATTCACAATAAATACTGTTTTGTCCATAGTATTTTTGGTGTTAAAACCCACCAATATGAAATATTGCTTATTTCAGAATCAGATTTCAACCCCCAGTTGCAGTACCCTGTGGCAAAAATAGCTTCTGTCTTCTGTGGTCATAACTGGCTACAAAAAATTCAAATAAACAAAAAAAAATTCTCAACACTCACGTCTGGAATATCTTTTCCTTTAGGCACAGTGTGTTAAGTGAACAAAACTAAACACAACTTCACAAGTATTAACATTGAAAATATCTTACATAGATTTTTTGTTTCCCACCTTGCACACTAATGATTTTAAAATTAATTAAGGAAGAGGCAAAATGCCCCCCAAAAAAGCTTCTGCTTCTGATTAGACTAAGACCTGAAAAATCTCAGAAAGCTCTATCTATCAAAACCACAATTATTTAATTTAAAGGAAATATGAAGGCATTTAAACTAATTTTGGAGGAAAAGGTTGTCAGAGACTGAAAATAGTTCACGGGATCCTAACAAAAGTATACCAAATTGCAATCACACAGTCGTAAGACTGTATTTTTAAAAGCAGGGAAATTAGGATAACTGATTGAATTCTTCACTTGCCCACATAGGCGAGAATGAGCTGGCTGCCCAGACTGTGGGTTTTGAAGATAACCAGAATACTGCTTTAGACTCTGAAAGAAATCCCATTCAAGTGAAAGAAAGAAATGCACAGGCAAGCACCTGCTTTCCTGTGCCTGGTGAACTGTCTTAAGGCTGAATTTTAAATCTGCTTTGCAACTCTAGATTAGATTTAGGATTCTTAAATATTTTCCAGCACCAGTTTGCCATCAGAATCCAGTAAAACCCAAGTGTACCATTAGATTTCCAGGACAGTTCTGGGAGAAGGCAGGGGTGTAACCTTGGTGAGGATTTCTTAGAGAGTACAAGTTTTTGTTGGGGAATGCAGCCAAAGCTCAGGCTTGTGGTGGAACAATTTTCAACTGATTAAATTTTACTGCAGAATGGCATTTTTAGATCCCAGATTAATTTTCATCAGTCAAATACATGCCTCCCCCTCACGCCTCTCTGAATTTTTACAGTTGATAACTGGATTATATTTTTGAGTAAAATATACAGCAAATGCACAGTTCCTGGGCTGTATATGTCAAAGGAAATATGAATGTGAGTATGTTCCCCATAGGCAAGTCAAGTGTCTTACATCTGAAGCTGGAGGAGGTTACAGAACCTTGCTGACAGAAGGAGGTGTGGGCTTTTGTTTTGATTTGCTTTCTGGAAAACTTCAAAGTGTCCTACATTCTTTCAAAAATATCTAGCTACATTATTTCCTGTCTAGAGGAGGAAAAGATGTCAGCAGATGAATTAATTATCTAAGATAGGTCTTAGAGGGTTATGGTGGTAAATATTAGACGGAAATGGGATATGAGAAATTAGGCATTTTTTTCTAGCAGTCTAATGGTCTTAGTACAAATTTATGCACATGGGAATGGCAATTCATGGCTTTGTGAATAATGGAAATCTGATTGTATGGTTGTCTTGTGTATTTGTCATGAATTACTTCTCTGGCCCAAGTCTTCTGTCAGGATGATTTTTCTTGAGTCTTCTGGAAATTGTGGTTGGCACATAGTCTTAGAGAAGACTGGAACTTGGATGGGGCATGAAAGTACAAATAAAAATGTACATGCTACTTTCTATTTTAAGTAATTTGTTAGAGTAAAGAAAGACGATAAATTAATTAGCAATTCTGATTTTTGCTGACTATACTATCCCTAATGACTATTCCTGTCATCAGGGATATTGCTGAAAATTCCTAATTATAGCTTCTATTTGCTTTTGTAATACATATTTTGCTATAGACGTATCTTTTATGCCTCCCCTCCCTTTCCTTCTTTCTTTAGTTAAGGATGTATGGGATTCATTGGGTCATGCAAGCCACCTACTGAGATATCTGACCTTGTGTGCCATGCTTTTGGTTTGAATTTTTTCTGTGCCAATGCCAGCCAGACTGCTCTTTGTCTACAGCATTGCACCTTAGCACCTCCCAGCATTTGCTGGGAGAAATCTGTGTCTTGTATTTTGGATGAACTCAACTCCTTCAGAGGAGTGCTAATAATAATGCAATCAATAGCGTCAAGAATGCAAGAAAACCTAAAAAACCCGGCATCCTGTACTATAGAGAAAGTCAGGTCAGCACAAAGTCAGATGTTCTGAAGCCCTTTGAACTGGACGTTGGTTAAGTTGCATATTTTCTGTTACTGGCTGGAGGACAAAAGCTGTGTAGATACAAGTTAGGATCTTCTCAGTAGTGATGGTGTCACAGGAGTCATGACGGGGTGTTGGAATGGCCAAAGTGTGTTGCTGAATATCAGATCTTGACAATGAAAGCTTATTAACATAGTAGAAATCTATATCAGGCTATTCTTTTATGCAACTGAATTGCCACTTCAGTGTCCATATTCTAGGAGCCTTCTGAAATCAGTTCCACCCTAAGTCTTCTCTGTTTCACTCCCTCAGATTAATATCCTTTCCCTGTTTATAGAGAGGATCTAAAGAGTGTTATAATCTTGGTTTATTCTACCTCTCATTATTTTAGTAGTCATCCTTCTGTACCATTGACTATCTGTAAGAAAAACCACACTGTTTTTTCAGAGCTTCTGTGCATATCCTAGCCTGTGTTTATGTTCACATTTTTTCCTATTCAGGAGCAGCCTCTGCTTGTTGTACATCTGTTGCAAAACAAAAGATGACAAAGTGGTTTATAGTTCGGTTTGATTTATAGATAAAGGCTTAAATGGTAACATGGTAAAGCAGACAAAACCTGCAAGAAAACCTGGCAGATGAGATGCATTAAATGAAAGAATGGCTATAAACAGCTCAGATGACATGTGTGTGTACCAGCGTTGTCATCAGCATGCATGAATTTCACTGCAGAGGCTGCTATAATAAGATGTGTGCAAAGCTGATGACTTGAAGAATTTTTCTTCTTCCTTTTTTCCCCTCCAACTGAGGAGACATTTGCCAGGAGTCTATGAAGTAAAATCTCTGTATGAAATCATAAGAACTTGTTTCTTTTCATGTCTGTATGATACAAGCAGGAATATGACAAGGCGCACACACACACACACACGCACAGAGCTCCTTTAGAAGAGACTCTGCCTTTGGTGCTTGATGTTACGAGTATGAGACTGAGGTTTGGCAAGAGGCCTTGTTTTGTTCTCTGCTTAAACTTTTCTTTGAAATTGTGGAGCCACTGACCAAGACAGGCACCTCCAGCTCCCCCATCATACCTGAAGATGTGGTATCTTTTGTTATGACACAGTGGGGAAGGCTCACGTGGGGCAGTACCCCACTACTCCTCTGTGAAGTGTTGCCTCTGGGCATTAGATGAGCAGTGAGTCTCAGCTGACAGGGTTGGAAGGGCTGCTGAAAGATGTCTTAGTGCAATCCAGGCATTGGAAGGCTGCTGTTACAATCCGTCAAAGCCCTTGCTTCTCCGTCCTGGGAGAACGTCTGCTTTCCTCAGCCTTTCCTCACATCTGGAACCGTCTCACTGGTAGTCTGCTGAACGTGTTCCAGTTGTAAGTTCTCTGTCTTCTGGAAACTTGATGAAGGTGTCCACAACAGGGAGTGCTTTCCTGTGTGCAGTTAGGTGGGTTAGCTGCACAGATCTGGCGTCAGGTGGTCATCATCTAAATAAAACCATGCCAGTTTTTCACAGCTCCTTAATTTTTGCACATGCATTGGTGGTACAACTTCAGATGAGACCCATGCTAGTGTATACTTTGGGGAAAAAAGCAAGTGGTCCATTTGCACCAGAAACTTTACTCAGTACTGATTTTCCTGCACCTTCATAAAAACAGTACTACCTCTCCTTTATAGATGAAGAAACTGGAGGCAGATAAATGATAAATAAGAAGTATCTGCAGAGGCAGTGTGAATCAGAGCTGGAGTAAGAGCTTGGCCATTCAGTAACCCTACTGCCGTGACCATACTTACAGACTTCTTTCTCTTAAAAGTTAGTTACATATTTACAGCAGTCTTAATTGCTGAAACCTAACTATACACCAGAATTTCATGTCTAAAGTACCGGGGGGGTGGGGCAGAGGGGTCTTGTATCCATAATTCTGATACTTGGAATTTTTTGCCTTTACTATATTGGCAGTAAATGCAGTTTCCTAGCCATTTGCTCCTGTTCTCATGGTGACAAGCTCTGTGCTTATATCTAAAGTGTCTCAAAAGCCAGTTTTTACTGCATCCATAGTGTAGTCTGGGAGATATTATCTAGCTGTGCCTGTCAAGAGGCATACTCGTGTATTGAGGAGTATGGACTATCCAACCACTGGGATAACTTCTGTCTCCTCCTGAAACACAACTAGGTCACTCATTTAGGATGTGAAAGACTGGCTATAAAAGTGTTGATCAGCCAGTCTTAGAGAGATGGTTTCAACCAAGCTTTCCCAATCATAAAAAAATCCTATCTCCTGAATAAAGGAATTTTTAGAAAAGGTTTTCTTCATTTCTTCTGGAGAAGCTTTTTCACTCTGTATGAGATCTAACAAAAGCAAATATTGTTAATATCTGGAAAAATGGAGGGCAAAAATAACTTAGAGAGTCATGGGTGATTCAGGCACTCCTGGGTGTACTGGTGCTTTACTCTGCCAAGCTGTGTCTGCAATGCATGGCATGGGTCCAGCAAGAGTTTTTAGCTTCATTTGAAGGGCAAACAGCCCAGATTTGGCCTTGCTCTGTGTAGAATTTTTCTTCTTCATCCTGCGTATGAAGATGATCTATTTTCTGGAAGGCAATGTAAATGTGCTCGAGGTGCCTCTGTCGTGCCCCGAGTGAGGTGCAGAGCTCCGACTGACTCGGGTCCATGCCTGCCAGCAGCTCAGCCATGCTCACACGGTGCCTGCAGGAGCTGAGAAATCTACACACCTAGGCTGACTGTAGTGGAGCTGTGCCTGGCCTCTCTGCCTTCAGCACCTGTTTAATAACCTGGAGGGAGAGGCCTTGGTAAGGGTCAGTTGCCTATATATTATTTAGGACAGACGGAAAAAGAGGGAATCACCCCACAGTGAGGCTGTTTAGAGCACTCTTCTGGAACAAAACAGGATCTCTCCTTTCCAATGAATGTGGAAATATTCTCTACAAGGATGTGTAGGAAGAGTGGCTAACACTTTTTCTCTTCAGGAAATCACTTTTGATGTGAAGGGCTGAACTCTGCAAGCAGACACGTGGCTGGGAATTTCTCACGGAAGTCATCCTAAAATCTGGATGAGGCATCATCCCTCTCCTTAGCACTTTCTAGTGTTGTTTTAAAACAAGTTACCAAATCCCTGAATCCTGCTCTCAGGTATTTTTCCTTTTTCCCACTCCCTCTCCGATGTGTTGTAATAAGCAGCCTCAGGATGCAGCATCTAAAGCCATCATAATCTTTGCTGTTGTGCTGCCTGTTCTCATGTGGTTCATAAAGTTTCACTGAAGCAAAGTTTGTCTACAGCACTTGTGAGGCCTCATCAAATTTGGTCATTTCTTCTGTGAGGTTCTGAGCAGAGCACCTGAAAATGACAAAGTGCAGGAAATCCTCTTTTTATGCAGTCTAGTGAAGCAAGGGGAAAATGGCCTATGGTTTGATAGAAATTTCTTTGTTTACCATTGCAAAACCACCTCTATGGTGAGAAAGCCCCTGTTTCATCTGGCTGTATTTTCTCTAAAGCTGATTTTATTTTCTTCAATTTTTTTTTCTTTTTGTCTAGCTGTAGCAGGTATATGTCCCAAATGGGATTCAAGTCCTAATGTGCTGTGCTCTGTGTTAGTGAATGGTGTAAGAAAGTCTTTGATCTAAACAACTCAGTTTAGGAGACAAGGCAGACAAATAGTGAATGAAAGGAAAAGAGTCCCCCTGCCCTCTCCTCTTGCAGGCACACTATTTATAGAGAGATGGAGATAATCTGAAGTGAATGACCTCACTAGGAGTTTTGGTCCTGGTATCTCAGCTGAGATATTTTGTCCCTGCATCTCTGAATTGATCATGCAATGCTAGAAATAGAGGCAGTGGTACTGATGACAACTCTTGGGCTGGAGTTTTAAGGAAGAATATTTGAAGTGAGTATAATATTTTATTTTAAAAGGGAAGAGTAAACATGAAAATTCTTTCTTTTTAGTGTTCCGCAAGTTTCAGCAGAGAGCGGAAATTTAATTGCATCTCTAGTCTTTGGTAGCTTTCCCTTAATGGCACATTTCATTGCATTTCTCAGAATTACCATAAAAAGAAACTTCTATTGTTTGAAAATATCTTTATTATCTGTTATTTCATACAGAATGTTCTTTAAGAGTAGGTAGAAAATATGACTGTTGAATACATTAAGAAAAGAGGACTAGTAAAAGTGCTATTCAGCAATTTTAAGGAGATAGTATGCTGCCCTTTTTTCCTTTTCCTTTACTCTGTGAAGCATACTAATCATCTCAAACAGAGTGAAGAACTGTATTTTAGTTTTTCTATGGATCCTTTTGAGTAGCTTTTTGGGGGTTTGTTGGTTGTTTTGGTTTTTAATTAGTTGTCACTTCTTCAGCAGAGCAAGTATTGTTTCTTAAATAGGAGTTCTCAGGACTGCTGCCTCACAAACTAACAGTAATTCACACACAAGAATGTGCAAAAACTATCCTCAGTAGCAACCACCAGCAGAAAGAGAAGATTTGGACAGAACACGACAGCTTTTCCAGTGTTGGGAAATGTAAAATACCTGCCTCAGAGATTCTTTAATCTTCATCTTCGCCCAGTAGACTTCTATGACTGTCCTCCGGCCACAGGGATTAGAGGATAATTTAGGTTGGAAAGGCCCTCAGAAGACCTCCAGTCTAACCTCAGGGTCAGTTGTGGGGTCAGTCCAGGTTGCTCAGAGATTTATTCTCCTGGGTTTTAAAAACCTGCAAGGATGGCGCGACCTGCCTGGGAACCTGTGCCACTGCTTGAGTATTCTCAGGAAGAAAACATTTCCTCTCTAACCAATCCAAATCTCTCTATGCCTAGTTAAAGTACCATTGCCCAGTGTGACACACTTTGGTGTGACAAAGAGTTTCGGTGGCAGCAGGGCTGGGAATTCACTAGCCTACTATGTCTTTCCTTTCCCCCTTTTCCCCCTTTTCCCCCCTTTTTCCCCTTTTTTTCCCCCTTTCCCCCTCTTTTC
>VZRR01011625.1:125557-247267 GCA_013398015.1 Oreocharis arfaki
TTCCCCTTCCCCTTCCCTTCTCAATAAATACTAATAAAAACCCTCCCAGGTAGGCAGCAGGAAAAGCACTAGGTTTAGCCTGAGTTTGATTCTCTGTCTATAGCTACACAGAGTAAATTTGGATTGGTCAGTTAGATAATTCTGCACCCTTAGGGGAATGAGGAAAGAGGAGGGCAAGAAAGTGGGATGTGTATAAAGCTCTCTTGCTTTATTTGGAAAACAAAGTCAATGGAGTACTAATCAGTGTCTATGGTTATTGAATACTGCATGTCAGATATGCCATCACTGTGCTTTGCATATACGTTCAGTAATTACAACCTACAAAAGAATATATTGCTTAAATGTCCCTCCTCTTGCAGGACCATCTTGACAAAAATTAGCAGCCATCAGGCAAAATACTATAAAGCAATAATAACCTCATCCTCAGGAAATATCTGTTAATTTCCATGAGTAACTTGTTAAGCAAGTGATTGGAGTTGCATTTCTCAAAGATGAGAAATTTTAAAAGTGCTTTAATTTGGCACCAGCACAGTGCAGTTGTGCAACATAGGCAGGACTAGAATAAAACACTAAATTAAGGCAACGACAAAAAACCAATTTGCTTTTTTCAGTTGGGTTTTGAGAAAATTTTAAGAATTAGTATTTTTGTGTTTCAAATCTGTAGGACTTTTTAAATCTCAGTGCTGGAAAATATTTTTACAGCCAAGAACTGGTTCTCTAATGGTTTGCAAATGGCCTAATACAAGGGAAAAGATGGGACTAATACCGGTGTAACTGATCTGTCACTCTGCAGACAGATATTATTATTTGCATTTGTACATTACAAACACGTGTTTAATGGAACACCGTGAGGTAATTACTATGAACTCTGCAGCGTTGCTGATAGGTATGAAACACGCTTTTGAGTATTTAAATTTCCTATGCTGTGACTTGTCCCAGGGAAATTAGTAAATCTAGTCTGAGCAGGTAGAATTAGGCTCGTGAATGGGTCTTTTCTGAATCAGGGCCTGTAAGGTGAAAGTGAAGCATGGCTGGCTCAGCTCTGGAGTCTCTTAGTGTTGAACCTCGACTTTTTTTTTTTCTTGAAGGTGGTGAGACACTGGAACTGGTTGTTCAGGAAAGCTGTTGATGCCCCATGGCTGGAAGTTTTCAAGGCCAGGCTGGATGCGGCTCTGAGCAGCCTGGTCTTATGAAAGATGTCCCTGTCCACAGCAGGGGGGTGGAAGTAGATGATCTTTAAGATCTTTTCCAATAAAAACCATTCCACGATTCCCAAAGAGTTAATATATTTTATGGCTTATTTTCTTCTATCATAAATGTTGCAATGAGTCACTGCTCCAAGACAGTGAAGGTATGTGACTTCTGTGGTACCTATTGCCAGTGCAACAGGAGGAGAGAGGGGAGTTCTATCCAGCTTAGATAGCACTGGCTTCATACAAGCCAAATATTTGACATCTCAGTAGTTTTTGCCAATTAATTCCTCTTTTCCAACTGACTCGTAGTTTAGAGTTAGGGACAGTAAACAGGTGGCCATGTTTATAATAGAGACAAATTCTTTGCACATTGGCAGTGTTTCTGCATTTAAAGTGTGTACTGTATTTATTGCTAATACTAAAATGCTTTCGTAGAAAAACAGTGCTGTTCTATGGCTGCCTGTTCATTTAAAGCATGCAATAATGTGGTAGGTGTAGAATAGAATAAAGCTGTATCCTTGGTTGTTGAGATTTAGAATATTTCTTTTTCTCTTGTTTTTTTCCTCGTGAAGGATTGTGTTTGCTGTCTTAGTGTTTTGGGGATTTACAGACAGAAGTGCTATGCACATGTGCAAAACATAAATTATAATTTCCTAGCTCCAAATATTCATGGATATTTTTGTTTCAGGGTGCAAGACAGAATTGTAGGGTTTTTTTTCTATTTTAATTAATTCAACCTTGTTGCACTTTGCTGGCTTTGACTACCTATTACACAAGCATCCAGCAGGGCAGCTTAAGCACTTCTGATGCCAAAATTCCACTTGTGAAGAGACAATACAGAGCACAGAAGCATGAGTTAGAATGCTTCAGTCTGTTTCCCCTATCTTCATAACACTGGGTAAAGTCTCTTATAGGGTAAAATCAGTTCAGATACTAATTCTACAGTAAAGAGGGGAAAAAAAAGGCAATATATATTTGAGAGATTAGACATACCGGCTCAGCCCCATTTTGGATTCCCCTGCTGTGAGTAGAAGACATATATGGTGAGGAGACAAAAGGGAATTTATGAAGCTGATGATGAAGGCTGAGCAATTATCTGTGATTTTTTCACAGAGAAGATGTTACTAAATTAACCTGGCAAAGAACTGCAGGGCAGAAGAACATTTTTATGCAAGTAAGGCAGTGGGAAACAACAAAGGTGTGGAAAACCCAGGGCCAGACTTCTATGGAAGCAATACTCTCCTATAATCAGCTTTCCTTCATTTCTGAAGAGTGGAGATAAGCCAGCATCCTTGTTCCACGTGCCTGAGAACACCTCGTCCACGGCTTTTTAGTACCTTCTGATTCAATGTTCATTCAGTGCTTTTGTACTTTAGTTGATATGCTGTGCCAAGACATCTTCCAACATGAAGGCATATTCTGGATGCATCATTGTGTGGTCATTTTTAAAGAAGTTTTTAGACCCATACCTGTAAGCTTGTCTCACTTGAAAGTCTCTTAACAGGAAGCTGCTCAATTGTTTTTAGGTGCATTTTTTTTGCTAGTGTTCAGCCTTTTTTACTTGTCCTTCTAAGATGTACTTATTTTCTTTCTTTCTTTACATGATTTGAAACATTTTAAAACTATTGTCCACTTCTCATATGCAAGTTTGGGGCTGTCCTGTTGCATCTCTGTAAAATACTATTTAGTGCTTGGAAGTGAGAATGGTATGAATATAATATCTGTGACACCGAACCTGCAAAATCTGAATCTAAAACTGTAGTGTTGTTATTAGTGGGCTATATTATGATATATATGCTCTTAAATCCAGGACACGAAATTAATAGAACATCCTTCTCCCAGTTCCATTCCTTATCACTCTTCAAAAACCACATAGTGATTCACTGTGCTTCAGCTTGGCAGAGAGATGCAGTCCATGTTTGGATTGTTCATTAGCTGAAAGAAACATGAATATTCATTGTTTCCTCATTTGTTCGACGGAATAGAAATGGAAGCAGTCTCTGTAGCAGCGTTTATGTTTCATACAAATGAAGTCTATGAGGGAATATCATCAGTAAAAATGTACTTAGGCTACAGCTGTGTTAGGTCTATTTTCCCTGAAAATTTTGGTATCAAAAGTGGACTGATGAAGCATCTCTGCCAGTTATTCAAAACTGACTACAGAAATAGATCAGATCTTTCTGAAGAACAAGGAGTGAACTGTACTAGAAGGTAATGATATTGTTTATTTTTCTGTGATTCTTATGGAAAAACATCAGGAAAGAGAAAGCCAAGTTATTTTTGCATTTTTGGTAATGGAAAGACAACTGCTTTGCACAAAAAGTGAAAAAAAGTCTAAAAAATTTGAAATGTTGCCTTTCATTTTTATAATGAGCAAAATAAAAAAGAAAAGCAGACTTTCACTGATAGCATTTGGCTTATCAATCTCATGAAAAGATAAATGTTTCAGAGGAAAATTAAAAAGCAGTTTGAACAAGACATTTGGATAACAATGTGTGAAGCACTTGAAAGAAACTGGAAGTCCTAAAGACAGGCTGTTCCTGAATCTCCACTGAAAACAGACTCAAACTTTTTGTAGTTGGTGTTATACTTGTGGTTTCTACTGGGATTTGAGTGAAAGGTGTTAATAAAACAATAGCATGTGCTGCTTTTCCTTACAATTCCCACCCAGTTAAGCAGCTCTAAGGAGTGATAAATTGTTTGCAGGAAGTTAATGTCTGGTGAGATGCCTGATGGGGATATGAGAGGGAGAGAACAAAGTTTTTAACTGAAAAAAGAGAATCCAAATATTTTTGAGTCCTCGGCACAATAAAAAGTACTTTTGCCTCCATCTGCTCTTGTCAACTTGACTAAAAATCTGGCATGACTGAGAGGCCGGGCACAGGGCCAAGTTCCCCTACGAGTAAGGAAGGGCCTAACCTAAAGTGTAGCCTCTGAACTGCTGAAGGTGATATGAATTTCTACTAGCAGCAGAAAGAACTTTTTCTAAATGATCTGCTCTGACATGTAATGCCATAATTTTAAATAAAACTTATTTGCATCCTTGAAGATCTTGAATAAAAGGAGCCTGGTATTTATTTAAATTTCAGTAGGTCTGAACCCTGAATAATTTTCATTGTAAGAACTCACAACCTGTTACCTGCATGCTCTGATTCTTACAGGACCTTCAGTTTTTGTGTCTTTCTGTATATTCTTCTTGGTTAATATGGTTTTGGTGAGAAAGAAAATCAATTTATGTATTATTTTGGTGTTTTCCTTGGAGGGTTTGTGCAGTATTGTAAGCAGCACACAGTACAGTCTATAGAAAAAATCAAGTAGTTCTTTTTTCCTAGGCACAGTTACATATCCCAGATAAATGAATAATATGGCAGAGCAGAGTCTTGCTAATCTGTACTCAGGGGAGAAACAGCAGATTTGATTAGTGTGATTTGAAGACTGCCCACCTTGGATAGGGCTTCGGTGCATGGAAGCAGGGAATTTTTCAACTTGGAATGTTTTCTGTTGCAAAATGACCTTTTCTCAATGCTGCCAGGCTTTTCCTGGACAGCTCTCCTGGAAGCCTGTTAGTGCTTTCACCAACATTAACTAATTATGAAACTGCCAGGGTCTCCTGCCTGCTGTTCCAGCTCAGGCAGAAGATTTGCCATGTAGATGGTTATCACCACTGACCCCACAAAGAAAAAATATCTTCCTTCCCAAAGCCATACCGGTGCCTAGATGAAGATGAGAAAGGTTGTGAAATATTATGTGACCATTTGAGGAAGGCTGTAGCCTCCCTGGAAAACTGATAGCACAGCTGGGAAGCTGATGTGTGGACCAAATGCCTGTGCCTTGGAGCAGGTTTGCAGAAACTCGGTTTGTCATTTATGTACCTCAATTTTAATGCATTTTCCAAACTGTCTTTAGAAAGGTGATAGGCAAGGAAAAATAGTAAGTGTCAGTAAGAGATTACTCAGATTATTATAAAATGAATGAAATTATGTTTTCTTATCAAACCATTGCCAAACACATTACTATTGTTTTCACCCATCTAGCAAACTTCCGTAAAGAGGAAACACGAACCTTCCATTTGATTGGGAAAAAAAAAAAAGCCCTGCCAGCACCTAGACCAGCTGTATACCACTAACTTTGGGGTTTGTTAGTGATTATGAAATGTACCAAAGACAGCAAAGAGAAAATAGCTTTTTCGGTCATAAAAGGACACTTTCTTTCTTGCCATGTACTTATATACTGATATACATGCAGCTATCAAAAGTTGTGCAAAATGGCCACAGTTTGCAAGAAACAAAGCAAAATGGATAATGTGCTTACATACTGCTGAGAATCAACAAAACATTCCTTATGAAAGTTGTCCCTAGCAGAGGATTTCATTTTTACTAGCAATAGCATTTGAAGAGCTCTGCCCATGGAATAGGAATTGCAATTTAGTTAAAGTGAGGCTAGGTAGGTGTTATGCTGTGGGCTCTGTTGCTATGAGCTGTTTTCCCATGCTGTCTTACCCTGCATGGGTTGAATTTCTAGCAGCTGGATTGTAAACTGCTCAGGACAAGCACCATAATTTCTGTGTGCCTGTGACATGTCTTACTGGGGTCCTGGTGCAGTGTTTCAGTCTTTAGGTTATAATCTATACTTTGAGCAGTGTTGCCACTGCTGAGTTATGACAGCTGTAAAGCAACAGTTTTTGTGCAACATGCTTCCCCTCCTACCTGTAGTAAAAACTAGGCTAAAATCACTTTTAATTAAACTTAACAGGTGTTTTATAGCCAGAAATTACTGACTACTATTGCTAGTCAGTAATAGTCTTACAGTACACTGCACATCTACCAAAGAATAGTTTATCCTAAATCACATACATCACACAACAGCAAATTTCAAATGATTAATGGGAGCTGCACCCAGTAGAATTCCTGCAGTAAGCATAGGAAAGAATTGGTGAACTTTTTGTGAAGAGTGGACAGAGATCTTAGTATTTATCCCAGAGGAGATCAGCAGGGCTCTTTTGGTTTTATGAGAAATATTCATTAGCAGAAGTAAGTTCTAGATGATATTGCTCTTCCAATAGTGCTTTTTAAATTCACTGTCAATAAGAAAAAAGAGGAATTGCCTTTTTTTTTTTTTTTTT
This sequence comes from Oreocharis arfaki, assembly GCA_013398015.1. Lineage (NCBI taxonomy): Eukaryota > Metazoa > Chordata > Aves > Passeriformes > Paramythiidae > Oreocharis > Oreocharis arfaki. Next base: position 131,873 of record VZRR01011625.1, read on the forward strand.
TAATTAGCAAAATATCTTGAAAGTGACTCACCTGTGAAATGGCACAGAAGTGTGGGGAGGCTGAATCACATCCTTTGTTTTTGAGGCTGTTTTGTGAGGAAGATGTAGGAGTTTCTAACATAATGCTGTTAGATTAGGTGTTTATTACTCCAGCCAAGACACTGCCCTGTACTGGAACTCTTGCATTTTTGTTAGAAATTGTCATGTCCACGAATATTACTTTAGTACAGTAAAACCATCTAAGATGAAAGACGAGATTTTTAGGAGTTTCATCTCTGATTCTTGGCATATTCTTTTTCCCTATTTTTCAGTTACGAATATATCTGTGTAGCCAGCCATGCATATTTCTAGTTTCTTAATGTATGCAAAAAATAGAATAGTTCCCAGTCCTAATGCTTTTGGAGAGACAGATAGGAACACAACTCAGGCATGTATTGAACTTGCAGCTGCAAAATAAAGAAAATTTGTGCTGCCCCAGCATTTTGTGGGCATGGGTAAAAGCTGAGTTGAAACCTTATTTAGGCTGAGTTATAATATTTTATTGCTCTAGGAATTTCTGCTTTTTAAAGCAGCATTGGGTGCCATTGCTTAAAATAAAGGCTTTTACAGTCAAATCTGTGGTTCATGTACATCAATTTGCCTTAATAGTTTGAAAAACAATTCTTTCAAATAACTGTGTAATTAGACTTTTACAGCTGTAAGTACCAGCGATTATCAGCAAATGACATTGATTTCAATCGGCCATCAGTTCAAATAATTGTTTTCCATGGAAATGAAATGCTTAAGATCTTTTTATTTTCCTTAGAAGTTATTTTCCAACTTGTTAGAATTGTCCCAGATGAAAAGCAAACTAGACCGACCACAAAAATTAGATTAGCCCGAAGTTGTCCAGTCAGTCTTGAATATTACTTCTCACGCTACATTGATCCGGTTAGTCGGGTACACCTCAACCTTTTTTTTTTTTTTTTTTTTTTTTTTTTTTTTAATTTTTGCAAGAAACTGTATTTTGAAGAAGTTGTCTGCCCTGGATATTCAGTAGAAGCCTTTGGAATCCCGCTGTGAATACATTTGAAGATGAGTAGGGTATCAGCTGGGGGAATGTGTACCCCAAGCCCTGTCCTACAGACCCAGCTGAAGCGGACAGCCTGAGTCTGGGTCACCACTGAGCTCAGCAGGTGTTTGTACATCCTGAAGAGGTCACTGAGAGGAGTAGGATATTTACAGCTGTGTGAGAGACTGGATTGACTCTCTAATGGAAACAGAACTTGCAGGAGTCTGTAAACTGCTGGTTTACCTTGGCCAGAAGGCAGATGTGTTGTCCATCTGTCAAGTAGCATCACTGTATTTGAAAAAAAGATGATCCCATACGGGAAATTCAGAGGCACAGCTGTGCTTGGGGTGGTAGTAAGAGCTGAGTGATAGCACTGTTTTCTAACCTGGGTGGTGTTTGTTCAGAAAAGCAGTCTGACAAGGAAAGGTTGACTATTTCAGCCGACAACTTGCTCTGCTCTGATTGCTTTATATTCTCTCTTGGGAGTTTAAACTTGCAGCGACTTTGTACTTGAATTCATTTCTCCCTTTGGCACTTCAGTGTTTTCTGCCACCGCAGCTGTGAGCTCCTTGAGATTTCCTGGCCCCTTTTATCAGAGCTCTGCACTCAGCCTGACACTTGGCTGCTCTACATGTTATTCTGAAGGCTGTGGCATAACGGATAGGAAAGCTAGCAAGTGCTGAAGTTTTTGGAGTAGCAGACTACATAAATTATTCTGGATAGATGCATCTAAAATTGTTATTTTGAACTTGAAGTGAAATATTTCTTTTCACATTATCAAATTTTTATAGACTGTAGATAGCTTAAATATCCAAGTAAAAATTTGTGCTGAATATATATAAAAAAATATTTTAAAATGAATATTTTAAGCTAAGCATAGTACATAATGCAAGTCATCCCACACTCATGAACTCATTTAGTTTTCAGGAGTAGCAATTTTAGATTGAAAAATTGCTATTCATGAAAGATGTCAGACTAGCTGTAGAACCAAGCTGGTTTGCAATAATTTAAACTGAACTTCCAGGCTGCAATCCCTTTGCTTGTGGCAAGAGTGGGGATCTCCTCCTTGCCTAAAAAGAACATCAAATATTTTGATTTCATTGCAGATAAAACAAAGAAGAAGGTTTTAATAGTTTATCTTTACCTGGGCTCTGCCAAATTTCATATAGCCATAGCATTAGAAGTAGGCAGATGATGCCACTGGGGAGTTTGTGTTCTTCCTTATCAGCTGGTAGACCCCAAATTGTCTTGGACAAGTAAGTACTCTTGCCTTCTGATGTTAGCTCTCAGTTGTTATCCACTTAATCTTTCTGGAGTTTCCCTGTCATTTGAAGCCTTTATTTTCTTCTGTCATCTTTTTCCACAATTTTTTTTTGTAACATGCTCTTCCAATTTCCCTTGCTGCATCTAGTGCCTGGCATAAAGGTGAACATGAATGCTTAGGCTCTTAATGATGGCATTGAGCTGTGACTGTTTAATAGTAAAAAGATTTATGTGTTATTAGTGCTCCTAGAGTGTGGAGCTGGGAATGGCATAGGTTAGATGAGAGCATTTTCTATTGAAGTTGTATTCCCAGAACAGTTGTCTTTTAACAATCAGTCATGTCCTGTCACTCTTCATAACTTTCTTTCATAACAGTCTAAGGACTTCGTATTCACATAACAAAAGCAAGGTGGGCCTTTCAGAAGGTTTAGCTACATTGTTAACAGAAATAGGTAAGATTTCCATTACTTTTTTTTTTTTTAATAATGAGCATATGATGCAAAAGCTCCCTTAGGATGGGTTATTTACTCAAAGGGAGGCAGTTGATTTTTTTAAGAATAAGTTGCTGCTCTATACCACACCTGGAAAGGAGTTATTATCTATTTTCTGCAACTCTGCAGCAAAGGAGTGTGTTAACATTAGCTTGTAAAGAGCTGCTTTTGCAATGGTGTATGAAACTATGATTTGAACTTTTATATCTCTAGATTAATTTCTTATTGTCTTCCACAGAGGAGGAAAAATCCCTTCTTTTTATAGCTCATTCATTTTTACATTTCCTTCTGTGTCACACTCCTTTCTACTAACACAAAGACTCCTTTTATTTTATATGCCTGTAAAAAGCAGCAGGCTTCTCTCTTAATCAGTGTTGTCTAGGTTCATTGCTGGAGGGCCTAGGTCATTAGTAATAAAGGTCATTACTTGATGTTTCCAACACACAGACTTTCAGATGATCTCTCTCTTCCTCATTTAATATCCTAGCGACCAGAAATGGGCCTAGCCTCATGTTATTAAAGTTGTTTTATTTTGTTAAATAGTAAAATAGAGAACTCCTGGAAACAAAAGCTTTATAATTGTGCTGGTGTGTGCACAATAGATGCAAAGATGTAACAGAGCACACAAGACCTGAAGGCTGAGGCATGAGGAAAGAGAAGGAAGCTATCAGATTCACTGCAGGTTTCTCCAAGGGGCTGATTCAAATGTTGAAGGAAAATCCCACAGAGCCCTAAGGCTGCCGTGTCATGCCTGCCCTCATTACCTTACATCTTACCCTTCTCTGATTCCTAGCATCCTAATTGAAAAGACACTTTGTAGTAAAAAGATGTGTTTGAATCACTTTGAAAGCCAAACTCCTCTGGTATTTTTCCCAGCAAATGTTTTTCTCGGATCTTTGAGCTTATTAAACAAAATGATCTTCTGAAGCTTCTTGAAGTGCAGGCATAACTCTGCTGCCCCTGAATAAGGGCAAAAATAGAAAATTCTAAGTACAGTGTTTTGTCCAGGGTTTTAAATCAGCTTGGTTTCTGAAAGTTAACTCTTCTCTCGTGTTTTTCTTGCCCTTATAATTTCCTCTTCAATTTCCATCCCCTTTGTCTCCACAATTAAGCAAATGATATGTGTTCAGTGGAGTATTTGGTTTGAGTTTTAGTTACTTGTTTGTTTTTGCTTGTTTGGATGTTTTCATTTGGGGCTTTTTTATACTAAGAAGAACATATTGAAAAAACCCACAAACAATGGCTATTTAGATGTTTTGTTTGTAAAGAGACGACAATTTTGGAAAACACGATTCTGTCATTAAAGAGCTTTCAGATGCCCTCTCTGGAGGGATAAAGATATTTATAGTAGATCAGGATGCAGCACTTCTCTTCAAATTTTTTTTGGTAAGAGCAAGATGAGAGAAGAGAATGCAAACCTAATTATTTTTATAATTCTCCCCTTGCTTCTTCTGTTTTGCAGTGCACAGAGAAGTGTGTGCCTGTTGGTGAATTGTACATTCTCTACTGCAGTGTGTACCATCAAAGGTTATCCCGAGAGTTATTAGAATACTTTTGAGGAGGGGTTTTGGAAGGTGGCAATTTAAATATGCTTAACTTGAGCAAAGGGTCAGATTTAAAGGGCGAAAGATGACTTAAGGCAAACATTAAGAGCTCCTCAAGGCTGCATGAAATTTTGGAAAAATTTTATATTTGGCCACCTAGGTCACTACTATGAATTCTTCAGCTTTTAAAATGGCCTCCTCCCCAAGGAGAACACAGCTCCAGAAGAGTCTTGCATAAGCTGATCTTACTCTCTTTTACTCCAGCCAGTACTTTCCTCAGTGCTAGACTATGCCAGCCAGTCCATAGTACTTTGCTCCTGGGCTAACAGGACAGACCCCATTCTTCAATTCCCTGCCCACTCTTATAATCCAGTTATTTTAAAAACAGTGTAACTGAACAATGCTTGCTGGAAAACAACAAAGGAATTTTCAGATAGGCATGTGAAAGGCAGATAAACATCTAATGACTTCCAAGAAAATGTTTTGTCAGTTTAAAGCCCCCTTGCTGGTCTTGTGGCTGCCTTTTAATGTATTGCTTCTTAAATTGAATTTCTGGACTCACAAGCAGTTTCTAAAGATCAGTGATAAATTGTAAACAGTGACACTTTGAAGAAAGCTTTCTTTCTGTATTAAGAAACATTACCATATTCACAATTGCTCTGTTTTTGCTTAGTATGTTGAGAGTCTGGCGTCTTAAAGACTTAGTAGTGAAGTTTTTCTTATCAGCCTATTCTTAAGGACCTTGAAAAGGCTTATGAATGGAAAGCCTTGCAGAGCTGTTCTGAGGTAGTTTGGTGTCCTCACTGTGCAGATGGGTCATCTGTGGCAGAGAGATAATAAATGACCTTCTCTGTTTCATGTGACAATTCTGCTTCCCAATTTACAGTCTTTGCTCCTTCCAGATTTCAGTATCTCTTTCAACTTCCAGCATTCCAGTTTTATGGATGAGAGATGTTAAGTGCTCAGTGGAATGTTGAGTCTTGGAAAATTTTGTATCAGTCCAACAAAAAGCCCAATATTATTTTTAAAAGTTCTGATTCACATAATGTGCAACTATTCAGCACTGATTTGAAGTTAGAGGAATAAAGCAAAGAAAATTAAGTTCTTCTTCTGTGGTTTTTTTGGTGGTTTTTTTTTGTTTTTTTTGTTTGTTTGTTTGTTTGGGTTTTTTGTTCGGCTTTTTTTGGTTGCTTTTTTTTTTTGGCGTGCTTGAACTTGATATGGGAGAATAACCATTCTCCCTGGGAATTGCAGAGGGTATGAATTTTAACGAGTAGATTTCTGATGGCTTTTCAAAACACAGCATGAAGTCAGTTTCTTTGCCCCAAAACGCAGAGGTGCTCATTCATTGCAATGTTACTCTGTTATGTGGCACGGAATTTCTTTGAATGGAAACACAGTGTAGAATAGCCCTATGGTATTAATTTTTTAAAATCATTGGTAGAATTAGTATAATTTGAATGATTTCTTACTGTCTTACATTACCACTTCCTTTTCTATGCAATTAGGTTTTGTCTTGTTTTATGGAATGCTTTATTTACTTTATACACTTGGGTTCATTAATGAGTAATAAATTCAAAATAAAGTGCAAAATTATGTGGATATTAAAAACAGAACGCATTTTTATCGTTGGCATGCATCCAACTGCCACCAAGCCAGGAAAATTAATACAATATCAATACTAAAAACATAAACAAGAACTCAAGAGTTCATTCCAGTTCTTTATAGCAGAGAAATACGAAGTTTATTTTAAAATTATTAATTAATGCACATTTCCTCCAGAAATAAGGGAATAGTAAAAAATCCTATGTATATTGAGAGCAGAAATATTTTTAATTATACATGGCTTTAAAGAGTCAGTAAATGTACTTTTTAGAAAATACTATTTGAAGGTTATTAGTCCCAATTAAAACCAAGATGGCGCTAACAGTCCCGTGAAAATCTAGATCTGTCGGAAGAAAAGTAAATCCCTTAAGCAGAGCATGAGTTACTGCCCTTAGGTGAATCTGTAAGTGTTCAGAGAGAAGTCCAGAGCAGGAAGCTGAAGAGGATAGAATGATGTGGATTAAGGAAGAAAAGTTCCCTTTGACAGGAGCAGCCTCTCTGCATAGGGGCCAATGAGAAGCCCACCACCCTGGGTGCTGGATACAGCAAAGCTGTGGTAAACCGTATGATGGGGAAAAATCCCACACCAGGAGGGTGATCTACCTCTAATGTCTTTTTTTTTTTTTCAAAACTGCAGGATGCTCACAGAAAGGTAATTAAGTCAAGAACAACAGGGAACTTACAGTAGGCAATCTGTGGAAAAATGAATATTTAGAATAGCACAGGATGTGTTTGCTGTGGATGTAAAACTGGCTGCTCAGGCAAAGCTTTTAACAAGCACTTGTGCCTATTAAATCATATAATGATTTACCTCCAGTGGGTTAGGTCAAACGGTATCCTTCCAGGAAAACTTAAAAGCCGGATGATACATGTCAGGCTGTAGCACTGTTGAGAATGGGATGAGGGTGTTGTTTTTCAGAAAGCTGCTGGGTTTTTCGCCTTTGAAATACACAGGCTGGTGTTGCAATACCTCATTAAAGCCGGCTGCTGCAGGAGAGTTCCCTGCATTTACTTAGAGGCTCATGGGGTTTCTTCTGATATGGCTTCTGACTTCTGTGGCTGGAAAGGACAACAAATATAACAAATGTGCCCAAATCACAATAACATTTTCTAACCCATGGAGGTGAAAGCTGCCATACTGTTGCATTCATCTTTGTGAGGCTGGTTGCATGCAATCAAAATATTCTGTATTGCAGGAAGGACAGGGTTTCCTGACCTAGAAGATACTAAGAGTTTAAGCCTCCACCATTTTCCTGACTGATAACTGCTTGTTGGATGCCTATCAGATCAGAAAAATATGCTAATGTACACTGTTGTGGACCATTATCATCGTATCTATAGCATTATTATCATGCAGCTCAGCAGACACTGTGGTGCAGGCTGTCACATCATTTGGCACATCTAATTCCCACTGAAATCATAAACAGAAAAAAAGGCCTTTCATCCAAGTTCCTCAGCAGAAAGGATTCTTTGTGAAAACAGTTGGTACTAAACAAGGTCTTGTAGTATACAGCAGCTCATGACTGATCATGGCCTAAAACCAGATTTTTACGAGAGCTTGCACTTATCCAACCTAAGAAACTACCAGGATTTCTGCCAGCTGCTGAGTGGGGTTAAAATGAACACCAGGATTTAGAACTGAAATAATCATCTAATCCAACCGGATTTTTGTGTAGGCTTTAAGACCTGATCCAGAACTCCCAGTTCACATTGGTAGAATTTGATTCACATCTGTTACCAGGGGAGGAACAAATGTAAATTTTGAAATGTTTTTCTCCTTCTTTCTCTGCTCTCCTCCTGCCCTTAAAGTTTTGCTCTTATTAGGTTATTGATCTGCCGTATGACTGCTGGACCATTAACAAGCCCTGGCTCTCTCAGAGCTAATGAGAAGGGAGGACTTAGAAGGAGAAGTGAAGTAATGAAGATCATATTAATGAAATCCATCTCCAGAGCTGTTACAGGCTTCAACTAGAATGTGAATAATGGGTAGCCAGGACTCTGGAGCGCAAAAATCTTTTAAAAAATGCAACATTTCTGTTTTTTTGGGGATGTACCATCACATCCTTAATTGCTCTGTCTGAATACGTGGTTAAGGAAGCACTTTCTTGTTCTATTTGCATTAGGGAATAGCCTATATAATTACTCACAAACTCTTACTGTGACTGAGGTGTCTTGCTTTTTTCCTTCTAAACCGTATGGCCTTTTGCTAGATTGTCATCAAATACTGGAAAATAATAAATTTCACTCGGTCTCTAGTATGTAGGTGGAGATTTTTTTGGTTTCCTTTTTAACTTCCTCCAAATTAAAACAGGGAAGAATATGGTTTAATGTAATAAACCTAAGATGCAGCTTAGATTCTAAATTTTAAAAGATTGGGATTTTAAAATATTAAATACATATAAAATTATATTTGAAATCATTAATGTCTTCAAATTGCACCAGTTGAATGTGTGACTATGATATCCTGCAGAATACATCATCTATTGAGATATCTTGATAAATTACTGGTGCCTGTCAACTGAGGATGGATGACATAATTAAAGCCAATATTTAATTGAGAAAACTCTGAACATCTACACACAAAACAAACAGAACCCTAGGTCGTCAACACTTTGTTCCCTTATCCATGGGCTATTTCTGTTATTGCTAAAGCCCGGTGAAAAATAATTATTAAGAAGTTTCTGAAGAAAAGATCAGAACTTTTTAAAGTCCACTCTTAAACCTCTTTGAATCTCTTGAAGTTGTGTGGGGCATAGAGGGGAGGAAGATTGTAGGGGACATCTCGAATTTAAGTGTCACTCACAGCAGGTGACTGAGCAAGGGTTGCGAGATGACGTTTCCAGACACGAGTGCTTCCAGGAATATTTGGGCTGAATGGATCAAACTGGCCCCACTGTGCCTGTTAATATTGCACGTCACTACTCTGATAAATAACTGCATGTAGATGTAAATTGAGAAACCATTAGTTAAAAAGTAGGATCTTAATCTAGGTAAGGATTAGGCCTAAATAGGCCTTTTGAAAACATTTGACTTAACATAGAATTTTATAATGTATTGAAGCTTTGTGGTCTCTATGTGGGTATATGAAGCCCTGATGAACTTGGTGGCCAAGACATCAGTATTCTAACAGCTTTCTCTTACGGCTATCTGGCCAGCTACAACTGAAAATAACAGAGATGATCTAAATTTAATTAGAGCTGTAGAAACTTGATGCTCCAGTAAAATGTCATTCTCTCTCACACAGACTGCCTCTCAATTTAAAACAAAGAAAACATTTGCTGACAGGAGGCGGAAGCTAGCTCTGTGTTAAAGATATAATTTGGAAAATAGAAACACATGTATTTCCAAGTAGCAGATGCATTCATTCCCAGTAGGCTTTGTAGCTCATTTTCATCTCTCCTCTGCTTTTTTTCTGCCTACAGAATTTAGGACTAGGTATAGTGAAAGGCATTCTCCTGGTAGATTCCAGACTATGCTAAGTTGCTTGCTATCTCAGTAGCCATCAACCCAAGGGTTGTACTCTAACTGAATGATACATGAACTTTCTTTTGGTCCATTTATTATTTCCAAGTTCTCTCTTCTGCACTTTTCAAGGTTTATTTTCATTACATCTCCCTAACAGGGCAGCAATATACGGTTTAACAGAATTTTCCTAAAATATTTTGGAGCAGGTGCTCCAAAACAGCAGCAGAAAGGCTGCTGACACAGTTCTCAGGTTCAAGAATTATTTTTGAAACCAATGAAAAGTATAATTTGAAACAAACTTTAATTCACTTTGAATTTCTGGAGGAATAAAAAATATTACTCGTATTCAGACTACAGTAAGAATCTGGTATTAATGTTTAGCTCAGGTTCTGGTAGAGGAAGGGTTTAGCATGAGCCATACCACAACAAATAGTATTTCTTTAATAGAATATTTAGATTTTCTGAAATAGGCTCTGGAACTGGTAAAATTCAAATGACTATGTCAGAATGACCTCAGTTAGAAATGTGTTTGTCTGGTTTGTACTTTTGACAGAGAGAGGGGAGCAGAGGGAAGAAATAGGCAGTTTGTTTGTTTATTCAGTCAAGCAGTTTGAGTGGTTTCAGGAGAGTTTTGAATGGCAGCCAGCACTCTGCAAACTATTATTATTATTATTATTATTATTATTATTATTATTACTCCAACATTAGTTACTTCTGAAGTGAATGCTACCCTGCTAGTATTATACAAGATGTGCACTGTTTTATTTCAGACCACAACAGTGCACTACTTGAGAATATAATCTCTTGAGAGATGTTTTTGCTTTGAGAGTAAAGCTGCATATAGCTACAACATTTATTTTATACCATACATGTTTTACTGTCTGTGTGCTGTGCAAAATAGCTTTGCATATTAAAATGACAGATTTGACCCTCTGTGTTTATGTCATAAACAAAGCAAGTCTGATAGCAGAAACAGTATTTGTCTAGTCAAACCCAAGACAGCTTCTCTGTGACTTAATTTACGGTTAGAGCATCGCTGCATGTCCTGTAACAAGGATGTTTTCTTATTTTGGTTGCAGGCTGGTGGCATAAAAGGGAAGGACAGAGGAACAGGAAGCCACTCTAGGATGCTGAGAGAGATATTTTAGTTTTTTGGTTTTTTAAATGCATTCTACTTGGCTGTGGCTACCTGTAGAAGTGAACAGCAGCTCCCAGGGTTCACATGTCAATCCTGTCAAGCCATGTTGGCATGAGGACAGGAAATCCCACGAAGGAGAGAGCTGGAAATGGCAGGAAGAGGCTTGAAAGGAATAGAGGGAAAGAAAGGAAACAAACAAACAAACAAGAACATGAAACAACTGAAGAGAAGCATCATATGGAATATCTACTGATTTTACATAATGTCTAGTGGGGAATTCCCACAAAAAAAGTGTAGCAAAACTGTGCTACTAAGGGAATCCAGTGATGGGCAAAGTAAATTAGTAGCTGCATAAAGCTCCTCTCTTAAATGTTGTCATTAGTTGCATTAGTCAAATACCTGGAAGAAATAGAGATGATATGTGAATCTGAAAGTAAAAAAGGAATATTCAATGCCAGAATGAAGTGTACTTTATGTTAAATGTCTGTAAAGGATATGAAATACAGGACAGTTGGCAGCTGAATAATGTAGCAGAGCAGGAAGTACTGAAATAGCACACATTTCAGAGTCATAAATATGACTGAGATATGCTTAAAGTACCTTTTATAACACTTGTCTGCCTCTTTTTTTTCTTGACAAAACATTATTCCTTTTGAAGAGGTGAAAATGTTCATGAGAAAGTTCCATTTCCCTCAAGAATATAACTTTAGAAGCACACAGAATCTCTCTTGTTTCTAGTTTTTTCCCTTTCCTATTATGAGAATCAAATTGACTGGGTGTAGGAAAAAACTTTAAAAATACAAAAGCAATGGCAATTTTTGTTTACTCGAAATCCTCTTGGGAAAAAGACACATTAAGTTAATTAAGTGAAATTAAGTTGTGAAAATGGTAAAAAGTTTTGGTTTGGTTTCAAATTTGAACTAGTTTGTTTCAGTCCTTCTTCAAGAAATTTTTTTCAGCTGCCTTGTCTAGAAAAAAAAAAGCGATAACAATTTTTTAAATTATTGGATATAGTATGCCTGTGGCAAAGCATGTATTAGTGTTCTTGGAGGAAAAACCCAGAAGTAAGGAACAATTCTATCTTTAATTACCCATGTAGACCAGACTACCCACTCAGTACCAAAAAGAATCTCTGAAGTTAGAAAGACTGAGAGACACATATATGTAGATATGTATATAAATTTGCATTTATGAATTAGTAGATTTTTGGATGTCAAATTTTAGGCTGTGCCTCTGCATTCAGTAACATTTTCCAGCTGCTTGGAGGAATCATCACTTATTTATGCCGTGGTAATGCATGGGAGCATGAGTCATGGACCATGGTCAGACTGTGCTGGATGAATTATGGGTGGAAAAAGAGGATGACATTGTTCTTAGATTTTAAAATTATTAATTGCACATTGGCAGGTTTTTTTAGAGACATGTAAATGTAATGTGATAATTTATGGAATCAGTTTGCTGGAAATGAAGCCACACAGGCAGATTGCTGTGTCTTTGTAGCCTTTGACTGAAAAGGACTGAACTCAGCAGGTGTAAGCGCTAGCAAGGGTGTAGCTTTTCAGCTAGGACTAAAAACATCCAGTCTGACTGATACTGAGATTATTATTAATCTTCTTATGAATGAATATTTGGAGGTGCTTACAGTATTAGAAAGGGAGAATTGCTTCCTAGAACAGTAAAACTGAAGAATTTCTCAATGGAGATGGGCTAGTTTGTGGAATTTAAATTAGGATGCAAACCTATTTTTAAACTGCAGTAAGAGCATGCAACGCTAAGTGCATGGAGACGCTGTCAGGACAGGAGGGGCTGAACTGGCCACACAGTCTCTAAATAACAAATGTATGCTCTAATTTTTCAGTGCCTTCAGTGCCCTGCTTTCACTCAGTATCACAAAGAGTTTCTTCCAATGCAAACACTGGTTCCGGAGTTAAAAAGCAAGAGGGTCAACAGGAAGCCTCATATTTTCCTTAATGAGAAAATATAGAGGTTCGGTAGTAGCAATGGCTGAAAAAATAGCAGGAAGGCTTTGGCAGTGGTGGCTGATCTGTAAACTGCTTAGAGAGGTTGGTAAAAATGGAGTAAGATGTGAAAATGGTGTGAAAAGGGTTTAAGTACTTATAATGACGACAGCTTTTCCCAAGCTACATTCTCAGTAGCGCGATGATGGCCTCTGTTTCTAGATGACAAGTGCGGGGGGGATGAGGGTGAGCAGCAGCACAGAGGCAGCCAGCTGGCCGGTGCAAGGTTTTCCCTCATGGAGACGGTGACCTAGCATAATCTATGGGAGAATAAGCTTCTCCATCCAGCTTGTCCACCCTGAGCTATGTGGCAGCTCGGAGGGAACAGCAGTTGCTCCTGTTGCCACTGTGGTGGCACCCAAAGTTGTTGGTTTGGCACTGCTACTTGTGATCCCATTGTTTTACTGCAAGGCTGGCAGTTCTCATCATTAATGTTTTAATAATAGAACTGAAAAATTTTTGTCTATAAATGACTGATAGGGCAAGAGATATCTGTAAAAGTGGGGTTTCCGTTGTCTACCTGGGCTTTTCAGGGTGCCTGAATCACTCAAACCTGATCCCGTCCTGTTTGAAAAGCTGGCTTGAAAGGGGCTCTCCACCAAAAATCGTTAGACATTGGTGTGCTCAGTTTACAGAACTGCCCCTATTTCATCTGTGAGGTCTCTTCTCTGTACATGTAAGTTTATAGCAGACCTATCACCCCAAATTCAACTTCTGTTTCCTCTAATTGTCAGAAGACAATTCCTCCTCCGTCACTATGTCTTGAAAGGCTGAAAAAGAGAAGAGTCTTGGTGTTTGGTAATGAAGCACATGGTAGATGCTTATCTTTATTGCTTGAAGAAGGAGTTCAAGGACTGAGGGTTGCAAAGACTGATAGATATGGTATAAACACAGATGACAGGCAAGGAGAAAGCGTCAGTTAAAAAGGGCTGTGCTTTTTTTCAGAACGTTTGTCACTAAATGCAAGAAACTTCTTATTATTTATTAGCTTCCCTCCTCCTTTTTTTTTTATTCTCCTTCTGAGGGAAAAAAACTGTGATCTGATTATTTTCAAAAGCTCTTGCTTTGAAAAGGATGCTAAGAAGTCCCATGGGCTGCATTCTCATAGCAAGGGAGTTGTGTGTGCTAGGTGAAAGCCTTACACTAAAATCAAGGGTTATTTCATTTTCGTAAGTTTAAAAAATATTTTTCCAATGGAAGTCGACAGACTCAAAATAAATTAGTTACCTCTGGCAGTCTTGCGGTTCACCTTGGATGCATAAGTGCCCTCAGTAGTGTTTACCATTCTCTCTTCTTCCCTCTCTCCTTCCCTCCAGAGCTCCTCTCCAGCTTTCCTTTGTTGCTGACTTCAGACCTTGCAGTTCACCAGCCTTGTTCCCTTTCAAGGACACTCTGACAAAGTAAAGATATTGGGCAATGTTTCTATAGCGCAAACATTTTTGTCTGGCTTCTCAGAAAGAGCAAAGCTCATAAGAAATGCGTGGAAGTAATTGTTAAATTCAGAGAAAGCTGATCTGACTAATTTAGAGGGGCTGAAATGTTTAAATGTTGGAGGAGAAACAATGAAACTTAGTGGATATCCTGCCAGCAGCACACTACTTTGCCAACTCTGTTACCCAGGTGCAGATGCCCGTTTCTAAGCTCCTGACCATTAGAGACTGAATCACTGGGGTGGTGAGAGTGTCTGCAGTCAGTGGAGCTACAGCTGCAACACTGACAAAACTATCCTGTCAGCCAGTGCAGGAAACTGCTTGGATGTTTTCATAAAAGGAAACCTTTTCAAGGTATCTCCTTAAAAACTGGCTTGGAGAAATGAAACCTGTAAGTACAGTGAAAAAACAGTACTTAGAACACTAGTGGAATTTAAAAAAATAATTAAAAAGCAGACGTTCTCCTCCAGTATGTTCTAGTTCTGCAAAAGCAGAGATATTCTTCTTCACTATCTTGCTGAAGTACAGAGGCAGTATAGGAAGCATACCAAACACCGTGTGTGAGGACGAAAAACCACAAAGAGACAGGCTTTTGTTTTAATTTATTTTCATTCCTCAAGGGTTTTTTATTTATTGGTTTGTTTGTTTGTTTATTTGACATAAGACTCCCAGCTGAGGATCCTTGTGGAGAATCACCAACTGTGCTTACGTCTTCTGGCTTACCTGTACTGCTTGGCTTCCAAATTTTTCTATAGAAAATGGACTGGTTAAAAAAATATAGCTCAGATTGCCTTTAGCAATTAAGTTTCTTATCATTGACATAATTGACTTTATGTTTAATGGTGATGATTCTGATGGAGGAAGATGTGGATGGCACTGGATTCTGTGGCAGAAGGGAAGAGTGCAGGTGATCACTCCCTAGTTCACTTGATTTTTACATGATGATTTACAAGGTATGTAAATGAGCAGACTACCACAGAAGGTACATTTAATGGCATCTTAATGCATCATGGAATTTACGACAGGGCATGAATAGCTTGTGCACTCAACTGTTGAAAGCAGATGCTGCTATAATTCTACTTAATATTTAGAAGAAAAGTAAAGCATATTGTTTTCTGTACAAATGTTTATGAAACATTAATAAGAACAACATGCACCATTCAATGCTGAACATATAATGGGAAATCCTATCTTATAAATATTTACAAGCCTGATGCTTTGGTTCACTCTATATGTTGATTTCAAGTGGCACTTTGGTGAATCTCCTTTGTTTTTTCCCATCTTGGTCACACTGGTACCCTAAAGAGAAAGGAAGATTGGCAACAAGTCATTCACATAAATATCTAAAATAAGAGCTGGTTTCGGTTAGGAAAAGACCTGTTTTTGTAAAGAAAGACTTTGCTTTTGTAAAGAAAGATGCTTTTGTAGCACAGCAGTGTATTCATCAGTTGGAAACCAAGACTTTTTACTTGTAATGCAAGTATTTGGCTTCCATTATGAGAGGAATTAGTGACATGCTGACATGTATACAGGGATTCCAGATTGTTCTGTGATGGTGTAGTTTTCTACAGGTAATTGAAATGTTTGAGTTAGTTGTTGATCATTAATGGTTCTGAGTTTTTCAAGGGGTGAAGTATATTAACAACAAAAGTCTTTGTCCCCTTTTCTGTATAAATTTGATTTACTGATTGCAAAGATTATAGTATTTCTCTGCCTTTTCACTAGAATGACAAGGCTTTCAGTCAGTCAAGTTATTTGCATTAGGGTGACAGCCTTTGAATCCACACTTCCCTGACATTTTTGACAATGATACCTAGCAGCCAACAAAATGTTATGATAACTTTTTCGCTCTAAAAGGGAGATTCAAACTCTAATTCTCCCAATTTTAAATCTTTCTTAATTGCTAAGTATGCCTTGCTATTTAGGATCTGGTATTTCAAAATATCTTGAAACTGAGAGAAAATACTAAGCTTATGTTAGAAATTGCAGCCACGTCTCTATTTTATATTCAGAATTTATTACTGAAAAACTTTTAGTCTAAATCTTAACCTTCTTAAAAATATCGAAGTGGTTCAGTGAAGTTTGGTGTAGCAGAAGCTATGGTATTTATGGACTTCAAATGAATTACAACAAAAAAATCTGAGGATTGAATTGAATGAATATTTTACTACAAAGCCTTTGAAAGACATTTTCAATGATCCTTTAGACACTTGGACAAGCGAAAAATTCTGGTGGAGTTTCTTGCATAAAGATCTGGTGGGATCCATTCTAAATGTCATAAAACTTGATGATTTGTACTCTTTGAAAGCCATTTCTCTCCTTGGAAATGTCTGAACTTCTGGTGAAAATTCAAACCCTAATTTTTTGCTATTAATCTTCAGTATTTGTATCTGGAATTGCTGTCATGGTATCTCAGAGGATTCTTATTTTAGTGCCTCATGACTCCATTTATCTGTATCATTTATGCCCCCCAATTCACATGTTCCAGAGGACATCAGTGTCTTTCCTTAGAAGACTGAAGGTGTGGGCTAATTTGTCCATAACTGCTGTGAAACACAGCAGTGACATGTCTAAATCAGAATATTTTTATTTCCCGGATATTTTTTGATGGAAAATCTGTAAAGCAGACACTTGAATTTGGTTGAACTGGCACTTCCACAGCTTATTCTTGTGGAAAAGTATATAGGTGCTGCTGCCGGCAACATCCCGGCCAAGCTCCTGGTTGGGAAGGAGAAGGCTCAGACTGTATATCTAGTCTTAGTAAATAAACTTTTTTGTGTGAAGAATTAACCCAGGAAGGAAATGAAGCCTGGGTTTTCTTCTCGGCAGTGTAGAGGTGAAACTACAGACATACAGAGTTTTCCTTGTCTACTTGCTTCAGTGGAAATGTCGCTAAAATTGAAAGTCAGAACTCAGCACTACAATACATAAGCTCTCTGCCTTTAAATGTAGTTGCCTTAGGGAATACACACAGTTTTGGCGAAAGTGAATACTGACTTAATGATACTTTATAACGAAATTGTGTTTCAGAATGGACAGACTTTTGCACTTTTAATTACAATTTATAACTTGGCGTGCTGCAGATTTTTCAAAAGGGAAAATTGGGCCCATTTCAAACACGCAGAGAGGAAATTCTTAAAAAAAAAAAAAAAGCATCTGGCTCGTATTTTATACGCTTGTCCAAAGAGTATTGCTTGACTAGTTTCTTCACTGATTAAATGTTAAATTATTTGTTTACCACAAGGAGTGTGAAGGTGCCATAAACACAATTAATTCCATGCTAGTGACAAAACAGTGTATAACAGAAATTAGGATTTAAGAATTCCGGGTCATTTGAGAGATTAGGGAAATTGTCCTAAGAGGTTTTCCTCTTTGCTAGTAAAGATTTCATTCTCTGATTTCACGAAGCCCAGCTCTGATAGGAGGTGCTTTTGAACCACTTTTTGAATCAGTCTGCTTCTGACAAAATCTGACTTTTTTTCTTTTTTTCCTTTCTTGTTATTTTCTTTTATTTTTATTTTTCATTATTCACCTCCTTTACCTCTTTCTTGTCTTTTCTCCTGGTAGAGGACGGAAACAGGGACAAGGCAGTGAGGGTGGTTAGTTTACTGTGGCCATAATAATGTAAGAGCTCGATTCAATTTAATTAAATAAGTTTAATGACCAAAATGTTAATGCTGTACCAGTTTATTATCAAGTTCAAGACTTAATGGGATTATTTTTGCTAATTAATTCTATAAGCCTTTAGTCTGCTTGAATATGTGGTCAATGGGGCAAATAATCTTGATTACAGAACCCCCTTGAAAATGAAAAATGTCTACCAGTATTTGTAGACATTGCACTGGGTTTCAGTAGTGTTCTTGTAAGTAGGATCTGATTTATTCCCACAAAGAATTTGAATGATCCAGCAAGGAGGAGAAAAGTGTTGTCTAAGTACCAGCTGCATCATGTGCTCTTTATGGGGGTTGTGTGTGTGTGTTTGCAATAAGAGAAATTCAATTACTTGGTGAGGTAGTCAGTTTACCATCACACAGAGTCCAAAACAAAGAACTCCGCATTACTAAAAAGGAATAATAAAGCCCAAAGCAACATTCACTCTCAAATAATTATTGTTCTCATTAACTCTTATTGAATTCTGCAAATGGTATTAACATGCTGATATGGTAATGCTGCGAAAATATTCCATCACTGGGATATACCTGCTAAGAAAATTAACACATCCTTGTTGCTAGGTAGGCCATTATAATTTCTGTAACTTTCCTGTTAAATTCTTTAAAAAAAAAAAGCAATTAAACATTAAAATATTTATTAATTATTTAATAAGGAATAATTTTTATAGACTTGCCTGGTTTAAAGCAGGCTGCATCTCTTGGTTTAGAAGATATTTGGAAATCAAACTTGCCTGGTTTAAAGCAGGCTGCATCTCTTGGTTTAGAAGATATTTGGAAATCAAACTTGCCTGGTTTAAAGCAGGCTGCATCTCTTGGTTTAGAAGATATTTGGAAATCAAACCTCTGAATTTGCTGTGAGAGACCCAACTGGCAAAAATACTGAGAGGGAGAGATGCTCAGGGTGTTCTATCACACTCCTCACAGTATTTTCACGTGGGGTGTCCAAGGACCAGAGGAGGAGGGCAGCACTGAACCAGGAAGCTATGGGAAAGGAGAGATACCTTGCAGACAGGTCACCCTATAAACAGAAATATGAAAAAGCTCCCCCGTCTCTGATGGCTCAGGATTGGGTTTGGTTCTGCTCACTCAGCTTCTGTGTTCTTCTGTCTCATCAATGTCAGTAAAGTACATCTCAAGCTTCTGACACTCTTACTTGCCTGCTACCACTGTCATTTTTCTTTCACTATTACACTTTTTGCCTTTTTTTTCCCTATAGGTGCACATAATTGAGGGTGAGCAGCAACTGACTCAAACCACTTTTCCATGCTTGGTGTACATGCTGGTTTAGAACTGGTTTATTGGAAAAGTTGTAATTACAGCAACACAGCCTTGTAGTGTGGAGTTCAATTTGTTCATTCTCAAATGCTTGTATTAGTCTAGGCTGCACTAGTGTCCTAGTCCCTCACAAGAAGAAAACAAATGGCTTGTAATGGCTATTTTGCCAGTTTGGTTTTTAGATAAGCATCTAACTGCTAGGAAAATTATCTAATATTTAGCTAGGCCTAGGAACCTTTTCTTTGGCTTTCAAATACTTCTAGAAGCCAGAAAATATATACTTCAGTGTTATCAGGACACCCCTCTTCATCTCCAGGCATTCAAGGTCTTAAAGAGACTACAGGTTTCCTCTCATCTGCCATGAAGAGTTGAGTATAATCTTATGATATGTTAGAGCTACAAAATTGGGTTAGAAATCTTCACAGAGCAGGCTGGAAGCTTTTTATAAATCTGAAGCTTTTCTGTTTCTGTTCAGATAAAGAAAGCTTGTGTGGCAACAACCCCTGAGGTAAAATAATACAGCTTTGACTTCCAAAGCTATGCTTTAAACTGTAGCATTTAGATTCACAATGTCCTGGATTTATGGTGCCTCTGTAGCACTAACCCAAACCAGAAAGTTGTGGATTTGGTCATGCACATACAGTGACAGAACACTGGAGACAGGAAAAATCTTCAACCCTTGTTGTATCTGCAGAAAAAATTTCTGATCCAGGTGGATCTTGTTTAGGGCAAGATTTTAACCAGTTATTTATCACATTGCATTTGCTTTTTAATCACAATGCAAGTGGACTGAAAAAAAAGTGAAGTATGAAAATATGTTTGGAATGTGGATATGCTTCTATCAGGCAAAATTTGTCTCTTATCAACTTTGGGTAACAAAAATTTGGATCACCTTGGTCTCTTGGTTGAAATGAGGAGGGGTTTTTTTGTTTGGTTGGTTTTTTGGTTTGGGGTTTTTTTAAAAACTTTTTTGTTGTTTTTCTCATCTTAATATTGGTGTGTCGGAACCTTTGTATTGAGAGAACTACATTATTTTCGAGTAACCCAGCAAGTGTAATTTGGCTGACTGAAGTTTCTGTTGGGCTCCTCTCTGTTCACTGCTTTCTGTAACTGGTAGAAAAAATGAATCAAGTAGTTACTCCTGTGGATTTTTCTTTCTAATTTTTCAGAAGATTTATGCATACCTTGAATAGAATTTACTAACATTTCTTAAGTTTCAGTTATAATATATGATAATATTTAAGTAAGACATGCATTGTACTGTAAGGTTGGAGAATAATGTTAGAAAGAAAGGGAAAAGTGGAGAAGGTTCTTTTACTCTTGTATTTTTTCTTGCAGCGCCAAAGTGCCAGCATATCCTCTTTCAGCTATTCCAAGTCAGATCCAAATGCTTAGGACGATGACTGAACCCAAACTCTTCCAAGGGCTATGAATTTTAGTGCAAATGTGAAATATATGTAATGGACTTGGCTCCAAGGGAGCTGTAAAAACCTCTTTTAAGAAAAAAAATGGTCTTTGACTCTAACTTCAATAGCAGATTACAGTCTGGTGGCTTCAGCCAAACAGTTATCTTATATCTGGGGAAGAAAGAGCATATTGTCGGCTTGAGGGAAGAGGTTTTAGCTGTTTGCTTGCCATTAGGAGGAGATATATAGCTAAACCAGAAGCACCTCCAGTTTAAATGAACTTCTGAATACAATCTGAGAATATTGAAAATGTGTCACTTTTTTCAGATGCCTTTCTCTGATCAGTTGATATTTCCATTTGTAATGTCACGCATGGAAGCAGGAAGCTGGCCATGCCATTTGTAAGGAAACAGCTAGATAACAAACGTTCGGCTTTATCTATCTTTGGAAAAATCCTCAGAGCATAAAAAATGTCTTTGGCAGATAAAAGTAAGAGCCAGTGCACGAAATTTTAAACCGAGGGGGACCTATGAGATCATCTGGTTTGATTATCTGCATGATACAGTCCAGAAAAACTCATCTGGTTATTTGGATTTTTGAAAGAGTTTTGCCATAAAGATAGAAAGTGATCTTAGAAACAACACAGATTTGACTCCATCTAGGTAAACACACATGCTGCCTGCTAAAGGTCATACAGCTTAACAGCAAAAGGTGCTCCTGGGGCTGTGTGGGTCAGTTCTGCTTCTTTCAGGTAGACAGTTATGTTTTACATGCAGCTAACTTGAGTCTGTCTAGAATATATTGGGGTTTTTTGCTAAAGATTGTCTTACGGAAAGATACTGGATCTTCATCTGAGTTTATCATTTCTTCATCACTTCTTCTGGTAATTTGTTGTATTGCTTGATCTTCTTTCATTAAAAACCTTTGCATAATTTCCAGTAGGATACTTGGGTGGAGGTGGGAATGGGAATGATGCTAGTTTATATATGAATCTGCTCCCTTCAATTCAGCGTAAATAAGACAAAGAACGACAATGTCTGCAACCTATTGGATAATCCTGGTCTGTAAATATTGAAGCATGTGAGAAAAAGACTTCTATTCCCATTGTTAGATCTGAGTGATTAAAAATTTTTTTGTTGACAATTTTTTTTGTGTACATATAAAGTGTTTTATATGTAGCAACACTTAGAGGGGGGTCTTGAATCAAGGAGCCTCCAAATTAAGGTTTAATTTAGGCTAAATAGTCCTATGCAGTCTTGCACACTGTCTAAAAATTCAATTTTTTAATGTATANGGAAAAGTTTAGTAGTTGCATGAGGAGGAGATGGCTGCATCCTTCCTAGCCTTCTAGGAAGTGAGAAATTGTCATTGGGTAAGCCACAAGCACTCTGGTACCCGTAAAATTTCAATACAAAAGTCAAAGGTGTCCTCTATGTAGCTGCAGACTCTGGATAAATTTGTATGGCTCTGGGTGGGGAAGTTCAGTGCCAAATTCATGTGATTCTTAATAATAAGACAGAAGAAGGGATAAGGCATATGCTATGTAGTATTTCTATGAGCTAAGAAGCTTTGGAAGAACTCAGAGGCCTTTTTAAAAGTATCTACTGTCACTATTTATATCTTCAGATGGGATTATTGCACGTATATGTGTAGTGAGATTTCTCTATATGCATTTGTGTATAGTTATTTGGTATGAACTCACAAATCCATGCTGGCTGCATGAGCAGATGCAGCACAATACCAAGCCAGTACTAAGAAATGGTTTTTCCTAAAAATTAACCACTATATGTTTCAATTTTAATGCAGTGAGGACCTAATTCAAACTTATGTCTGTCAATGGGAAGATTCTCATTGGCTTAAATTGGCTTTTAATGAGACTCCCAAATGCCTGGGGAAGAAGTTCTTTAATTTGGTAAAGAAATTTTAGCATCAAGGACTCCTTAACCACAGGAATTTTATCTTCATTCTGATTCATTACACTGTTCTGTCATTAATAATCACAGTGCAAAGTTAATTGAATTTGTGATGGTATTACATGGGTCTATGTCTAGTCCAAAATGTAAGAGCAAGGCTTTTTCTTTTGGTTTGGTTTGGCTTCCATGACGAGACACAGCAAGCAGTTTTATTGTGCTGTTTGTCAGAGGGTGATGAATTGCTCTAACTGAACAGGTGAACTGTGACACACTGGAAATGAATGTGGGGAGGACCAGTGCACATCCCAAATTACATGCTCTATTATGTAGATTATGGGTGGTAGGTGGTGAGTCCCACAAAATAGATGGGTTGGTTAAAATTGTGCCAGTTCTCCTTTGTAATGCACACCAAGAAGAATCATGAGTAAACATGGGTGCTCCAAGTTTCCAGGGGGTGCTTATGATACTTGCTTTCTCCTAAATTAAGGGAGAAAAATCTGACTGAAAATATCTGAATGAAAAGACTTACTTCCTGCCTTCAGTTAGGTGGAGAGGAGAAGGAAATACATAGTGGTTTTTTGTCTGGTTTTTTGTTCCCATCAGCGCACTGGAAAGTTTTATTCCACGCTGTTTAAACAATCCAAAACAATTACACACAAAGCAGGTTTTACAGATATAAGTAATCAAAAAGTGTGTATCTAAATACTTATACGTACGTGGGGGTGTGTGCACATGTATTTGTCATTGGATTGGTGACCTTTTTAAAAAGCAGAATCTTTAAAAACATTCTCAAGAGATTATGCAAGACTTTATGTTGGTAGGAAAATAGACTCTTTAGGAGAAATCCACTTTGTCTCTCTTACTTCTTCCACAGTGTGTTTGCTTTTATTTACTTAAAAGCTGGCCTTCTGGGGAGCTTCATGTGATGTGCATCTCACTAATTTTTGGTCCCAAGAGGGCTGGCAGCCCAGAGAGCTTATTTCAACTTGTTTCGGTTGAACCCTTCTAATATCAGAAGTTCAGTCTTAATTGGTAGATAACAGCAGCGAGTAGTTGCCCCCTCAGTACAAGGAATAGTGAAAGTTCTGGGAAATAAGAGATAAAATGTTTCTAAAAATGAAACAATGTTAGTATATGGTTAGTGGAACTAGCAGCTGGCTCTACCTGCTTGGACGTGTAACCCCCCTGAGTTTCGCAGTTTGTATTTATATTTTTCCAGATCAGTAATAAAATTTCTAAGGCTTTATGCATATAGCTAACAAAACTATCACACAGAGCAAGGACTTTCAAGCTGTTATGTTGAGTAAAATTGTTCCCAGTGAATGGCCTCTGCTAGTGACCTGTGGCTGTCCAACAGCCACAAAGAGCAGACAATTCACACTGGAAGCAGACCTGAGGAAGTGTCAGCATTCCTGTGTGAAATGTGCAAAGCATAGCTCATATAAATTTCTTAAAGAAGACACTTCACTATCAAGCCTGCAGTAATACCAAATGCACTAGCAGACCTGTTCAGCCATTAGTTAGCTAAATTCTGCTGTTGTTTTACTGGTGTAAATTGAAATAACATCAGGGTAAAACACAAGAGTATTCTTGATTTACAATGAATGAGCTGTATAATGGATGAAAATTATATTTTCAGAAGATAAACTCAGTAAGCAAACATATTGCTAAAGTAATTCAGATTTTGCAGTGCTGATTAAACCACATATGCAGGAAGATGTGCGTTATAGCATACAGATTGTTCTCTTGTTTCATTCAAATAGTCAAGTGGTCAATAAACAGAGTGGTCTAATTTGGATTCTGCACAAAGTATCAGAGACAACACCAAATTATTTGTTCAGTTGGAGCAGAAAACATTGAAGGCAAATATTGGTATTTTATTTTTCTGGTTTTCTCCTGTATTGCTGCGTCTCACTCTAAATGAAAAAAATATTACTGAAAATATTTGGTGACTTGTTCCTTCAGAATCTTCTACAGAGGCGGAAAAGTGAGCAATGGTATTTTCCTCATGAAATTATTTTTATCTGGGGAATTCCTGTGAACAAACTTTAATGTATTTCAGTGCGGAATTTAATAGTTTTGACTATATAATGGTAAATATGGTAAATATGAAGTGATAGAATATGTCATAAGTTTTATTTCAAGCAATTGTGACATAGTCCACAGTAATAAAAATGTTTTGAACTGTCACAAAACATTGTTTCTTGGGTTCTCAGTCAGAAAAATCTACACACTGGAAATGAAGTTCTATGGGGTCTCAGTGTCAGAGCAGGAGGAGGCTGTCTGAATTACACCTTGAGAATGATGTAAGCTGACTCAGTTGAATTGAATTTTATACTAGAAGAAACCTAACCAGAGAAGAAAAGCAGACATCTAGCTGAGAAGATGGGAATTGAAGTTTTATTTGGCGAGAGGAGAGCTCCAAACAATGACCTTTCTGCTTCTAGGTCACGCTGCAGTTTTTGATCACTGAGTGGCTGGCTGCCTTTTGCCAGTCCCACAGGCCTTCTCATAAGCCTGGTTGAAATAACTCTGCTGTGGATGACCTTTGGTGTGTCAATGGCTCCTGTTTTATGATAAAGTAGGCTAATGAAAGGTTTAAAAAAAAAAATGAAAAGGAAGAAGAAAAAAGAATTTCTCTGGTAGCTGAGGAACTTAGTGAAATTCAACAAAGGCAAATGCAGGGTTTTCCAGGAAGAACCACCCCAGGTACCAGCACAGATTCTGGGCTGACCTGCTGGAGAGCAGCTCTGAGGAGAAGGACCTGTGGGTCCTGGTGGACAACAAGCTGTCCATGAGCCAGCAGTGCCTGTGTGGCCAAGAAGGCCATTGGTATTATCTGGGGTGCATGAGGAAGAGTGTGGCTAGTCAGCTGAGGTGGTCCTTCCCCTCCACTCTGCTTGGTGGAACAGCATCCAGAGTGCTGTGTCCAGTTCTGGGCTCCTCCATCCAAGAGAGACGTGGAGCTCCTGGAGCAGGCCCACAAGGGGGATTGGGGGACTGGAGAGCCTCACTCTAAAGGAAAAGCTGGAGGAGCTGGGCCTCTTCAGCCTGGAGAAGACGAAGGGGATCTTACCAATGCATACAAGGGTGAGTGTCAAGAAGACGGCGCCAGACTTTCTAGTGGTGCCCAGGACAAGGGATAATGAGCACAAAGTGAAATATGGGAAGGTCCATCTGAATATGAGGAAAAGCTTTACTTCAAGGGTGACAGAGCACTGGAACAGGCTGCCTGGAGAGGTTGTGGAGCCTCTTTCTCTGGAAATATTCAAAAGCCATCTGGACATGATCCTGTCCTACCTGCTGCAGCTGAACCTGCTTTAGAAGCAGAGTTGGGCTAGGTGATCTCCAGAAGCCCCTTCCAACCCCAATCATACTGCGAGAACCTGTGAGATGCTCTTGTATATAATTGTGAGGGAGTGAAATTCAACTCTTACTGAAAGCAGCAGTGACATTAATCTAAAAATCTTATCGATCAATTTACAGATCCAGAAATCAAGATGGGATTTCATGTTTTAATACAAAAATACAGAGCATAGCAGCACCTGCTAGAAATGATGAAGAAATAATATTCAGTTCTTCTCCCAAGAAGCATGTCCTAATTCAAGAGCTTAGTGTGCAGCTACCAGTAAACTTTATCCCCATACTTAGATGAAAAAACGTGTATGTTAACGTTGGTATGGGATTTTAAAAAATGAGTGCTGAGAAAAAAAAAAAGAGGAAAAAGACTGTTAGTCTGTGAATAGCAAGTAGTGCTGGCATGCGGTGGAGGTGATAATATTCTTAGCAGACAGTACTTACCTTTGGTTTTCTGAAAAAGCCCTGATACATTGGTATTACCAGGTAAATCCTGCTTAGTCTTGCAGCGGCTTCAAAAAATTTCCCTTTTTCGGTAATCACCTGCCAGTTGGGAAGGAATTTGATCCTTTTTTTATATCTGGAGACCTCACTTACTCCTTGTTTTATAAGAACTCAGTTGCAGTGCTGGCGAGTTTATGCAGATGAAATGAGAATTGCTGTCATATGAGCATGAATGGAGGGAAATTAATGGACTCTGCCATTTCCTTTCCCAAATTCAAGCTTCTTAACAGGCATTAGGACCTTGGACAAAGACTCCTACCTCTGCCCTCTGCAGAAGTGTTCTATCTTTGTATCATCTCTGCAAGATGGGAGCTGAGACCACCTTGGGATGCTGGAGCAGAGTGGGAGCTTCTCTGAGGTGCTCTTTTTTGATTGCAGTAACTTCCCAAGCATCTTTAAAAGATGTGACAAAGTATCCTGAGGAAATGATAGTACTTATGGAAGCATATTTCTGATTTTGTTGATAGAGAAAGAAAATACTACTGGTTTTATCTGGTTTTACAGATATTTCCTATTTTGCAGAACCGATATAAGGAATTGTAGGTTAGACAAGTTAACTTTCTCTGGAGGGAAAGAAATCATCGTTATGTATATTAAAAAGAGCTATATGCTTCAGCTGTTTTGGAGGTACATTTTTATGGTGCCCTATGAAGTAACTTGAGTGAAGGTCAGATATAAGCATTAGAGACATCTGAAACAAGCAGGGCAATTTGAGATGCTAAAAACAACGAGGAGGAAAAAAGCTGGTCCAGTCATTGCAAGACTGTGTTGCATTATTAATGCAGAGACTCTCTGAGTATGAGGTGCCAAATTAAAACAGTTCTGTGAGTGTAGCCAGATCCTATACTGGCCTGAAGTTTGTTGGATGCCACTACTTAAATTTCACTAGCTTATACTATGGAGAAAAAAGGGAGGGATTTGCAGGATATGTGTGTCTAAGTGTGCAGAGTCATCGGTGAATGAGAGGATAGAGTGGAACAGTTATTTTCTGCCATTTTAAATGTTTTTAGAAGTGCCCACGTGGATTTATCCAAGGAAAATAAATCTCATTTGGTATTCTTTGATTTGGTTCGGATGATTGTGAGACTGAGATGTTGATGACAAATTCCTAATTTTAGAGTTTTCCCTGTTCTAATGTGGGGGTCTTTTTTTCCCTTTTTTTCCCCCCTAGGTTTTTCAGGTAAAAAAAAAAAATCTGTTTCTGTTAGAAAAACCCTTTGAAAAGGTAACTACTTTGCTTAGAATTGGTTAACCTTTTCCATAGTGCTGCAGCAGAGAGAGATTGTGTCTTTTGTTTCAAAACCTCCTCATGAAGGAAGAAAATAAAACCAAGAAAAACCTGCAGAAGAAAGAAGCACGGCATTATTGCTGATTCACAACAGCCACGGCAGCAGCAATAGCCAAAGGATTTTTTGCCAGATCCAGTAAAGAAACCATCTGCCAAGTGATATTGGCTCATTTTGTGCTCAGGCTGCTGAGCACAGGTGCCTTTGACAAGGTGCACAACGTCCTTTATTTGACCCTCTCTTCATGATAGAGAAATCTGCTTGGTTTTCCTTTATCTCTGAGCTTCTGCTTGCAGTGAAAAACGAAAAAAAATAATGAAAAGAAAATCAGAAGATTAATTAAAAAAGAAAAAACAAATAAAAGCTGAATGAAACCTGATTTCATCTTTTTTCGGCTCTTTGGTTTATTTTGAGCTGCTGAAAAAAGCCTTCTTTTCAGGATGAGTCCACACAATATTATCTTCCTGGTGGTAGTGTAAGAGGAAGTATCCTTTTTAAAAGGACAATCTGTCCTTGCTGAAAAGGAAGATTATAAGCAGAAGTGTATATGAATGACTGAACAGGGAAAAAAATAAGAAAACAAAATGGCAGATTTTCTTATGATCTTTTTTTTTTCCTCTGAAACTGTTTACTTATTTCATCTTTAAAGACTGCAGCATTTTGACAGGCAGGAGCTAATTTGCAATTTCCCCTCTGAATTCTAGTTTCAAATAAATTTTCCCTGCCCCACCCCTTCCATTGAAATAAAGTAAATCTCAAGCTGACAAATTTTACTGTATGCAGGCACTACAGCTTCTCTCTGATTTAATGGATTTTGGGCAAAATGACAAAAAAACCTGGCATAACAAAGAAATGCTGGTGTATACCAGAATGCTCTATGTAAGGCACTTCGAGTAAAGCTTTGTTGATTGCTGTACCAGGATCTGTCATTCCTACTTGGAGTCGTGGATTTGGTGTATAGCCACAACCTGTAAACCCTAAATATTTTTCTAATAAAATTTTCAATAGAGAAAAGAATAAACACACTGGAAAAACTAGGCTGCAGCCTAAATAAAACTGAATTTTCTTTGGCAGGTGTTGAAGCTAGGGATACACAGGCAAGAGAAGCTAGGCTTGGATTGTGCAATTTTTCTTCCAAAAGAAAACATTCAAGTAGGAATTGCTATTTTTTCTTATCCATTGGTAAATTACATGAAAGTTTCATTGCCATTTGCTCCCTTTAGCACCCTTCAGTTTTTTTCTATTAGTTAAGACTGCACTGCTATTAACATTGCTTTCCTAATTTGTTTTGCTTCAAGTTACTCATGGAAGTAAGCATTTCATGAAGTCTAATTTTTCTTCTCAGACACAGATGTTAGGTAAGGAAAAATGAAACAGTGTCTACATATCCCTGCATGAAAACAGTTGCAGTTTGTTCGGCTGTGCACTTCGCAGGCATTATTAAGTGCTCTGTCATGGAAATATGGACAATACCTCAGCTAGATTTGGTTGTCACAGTTCTTTGCTTTGTGTGGGTCTTGGGATGAACATCACTGTTTAGTGACTAAAGTGATGCTAATGTTAGTTAAGAAATCCATTCTTCCACCTGGCTGCACACATGACTTTCCCAGTAATTTCTGGAGATTTTTTAGCCTCTGTGTGCTTTAATTTTCTCTTTGCTGACTTCTGGCCACTTATATAAGTGACAAAAAGTGGGAGAGGGAAGCCCTGAACCAAAAGACTCTGACATTCAATAGAAACAGAAAAGTTATGGTTCTGACTTCTGAATACTGTAAAAGTTTAATTTTCATTCCAATACATGACGAAAAAGAGATAAAATATCAGAAACTCAGAAACTGTGGAGAGAAACTGTGTGGGGGAAGCTAGTGTTGCCCAAACTATTCTAAAGTGATATTCCACATAGTCAGTAAAAGATTTTATGTACAGATATCTAAAATCAAAATATTATAGTACTGGAATGGAAAGACATATACAGATGGTTGTCAGAAAATAGGGTGATACTGCTGTAGCTGCTGTATCTTGCCTTGCTGAGTACCTTTGTGAAGCAAACTGGAAATACAGGATTGACATCGCAGATGAATAATTTCTCATATTTTTCAGAGGGCATACTTCCCTCATAGGGATAATTCACAGAGATCTTCTTCCTGTAGCACTTTTATTTCTAATCTTAGATAGTTTAGAGCTGGTTTATAAACAGAAACATGAAGTTTACATGGCAAGCTTTCAAAATTGTGAATAATTTTCATGCTCTCCATATAAGAAGACAATTCTCTTGAATAAGTAGGCACTTTGCTTGCCAACTGACTTGAATTTGGTAAGTATTTTTACAAGGAAAAATAAGCCACTTGCAGTTATATCAGAGCCAAATTTGAAATGTCATTTTAAAATTCTGCCTACTGTAATCTGACTGATAGCACGTTCCGAATTTTTTTAGTTTGTAATTTTTCAAGTTTTCTTGCTCAGGAAACAAATATATGTGCCATCTGCCTTATGCTGTACTCACAAATGAGTTTCTGGGTCTCTCATGTTACAGATATCTGGATAACAAAACTATGTGGTGTCCATGTGAACGGACTGTAGATGTTAGCTCACATTGTACCTGTCAGACCAGCACAAGCACTCAGGCAATAGGACATGGTGGCATTGGCCTGTCCATTTGCACAAGAATCAGTTCAGTTCTTTTCTTCTTACCCTTGAATCTGAGATATTTGTACCTGACCATTGGCACGTTTGGAATGATGTCTGGAGGAATTGTGGACCTCTGAAGTACCATTCTTCTGTATTGTTGCTCACCAGAAATACAAATTTGCCCCAGGATGTTTGTTAGCTTTTATGTAAAGTGCTTGACTGTAAGGTAGCTTGACTTGGTAATATTTTATGTGTGTTTTTATATATGTCATTAAAGGGTAAGGAGTAAAGTTATTCCAAACCAGATGAACAGCAGCCCTGCATGGTGTACCACCAGTTCAGCAGCATGAAGAACTCTCCCAGTGCTTCCTGGGAGTGGTTTTGGTATAGTTAGACTTTATTATCAATTCTGGGACTTGAGCAGCTGTACTTTAGATTTTCCGCCTTTGAGCAGAATATTTTATTTAGGAATCACACTACCAGTTTTCATCGTGACGTTCGGATACATCGGATATTGCTGCCAGTAGAGAGCATTAATTCAGTCAGCTTTTGGTTGGACTTCTCCACCTCTAAAAATTCATTAATAATTATCCCCATTGTATATTGTCCTCCAGCTTTTTAATACTACCTGGAATGGCTTTCATGCCCTGTGTTGTGCTCTCTGGGATGGCTGTTTGCTGCTTCAGCTCTTTTATAGGCCCTTTGCAGCCTGCCCCAGTCCTGGGTGCGTGGGTTTCCATCTCATCCACCTTCCTTAACAGCTGCTCGTATTTGCTACCCAGTCCAGCACATGTGAATGCTTGTAGGGTTTTTGTTGCTTTTTCCGACAGGGCGGTGCTTGCTGGGCTTGTGGGCTGAGGGGTCTGCTGGAACACACCGCGTTTGGTTATGGGTGAACGCGTAGGGAAGAAGTTCCTGCTACCACTTCGTTCCGAAGTTTCTGGAGTCTGTAGTGTACTTGTCCCTCACCAGCACATTTGCTCTTTTTTACCTTTTTGTGCTATGTATGCAGCAGCAATGGCCACTTGGAGATCCACTGAAGTGCAACCACTTCTGCTGCCAGTCTTCCACATTTCCCTGTAAATTACCAACCGCCTGCTGCGATCTGCTGGCTGCCATCAGACTTTAATACAAAGACTGGTACAAAATAAGACTTTTTAATGTCACCGCGTGGAATTATTCTGGAGGAAAACCAGCGTTTGTGGAACTTTAATCACTTGTGAGACGCCTTTTATGCGGATATGCTCCAATGGTCCCTATTCTCACCTTTTTTGGTGTTAATGTTAAACTGAAAAAATGTTATTGAAATTAAAAGAGTGGTTCTGGATTTCCAAGAGTGTCATTGGAACCAAGGTACTCTTCACTTGATTCAGTACTATTATTTGTGAATATTTTAATATGAGATCAAAATTAGTCCTTTATATTCTTATAAAAAGTTTGAGGAATTTATGGATGGGTATAATCTGCACCCTTCAGTCAGGCTCTAATGAAATTCAGAAGAATTCACTTCACTTCTGGATCTGTTCCAAAAATGTGACTTAATTCTTTTTAATTTAGGCTGTGATCTTGAAGTTGGTGAGATCCTGCCCTAGCTGGAGGCAGCTTTGTTATTTCTCATGGCATAAGAAAAAAAAACAAAAAAAGAAAAAGCCTAAATCTAATGCCTATAGTTTATTTTAACCAAAAGTGTAATTACAAAAAAAATTTTAACAATTAACATATAATTAATAAGAGATTTCCTATGCTGTACAGCTCAAGAGCTGTATGTGATGTTATTCTTAAATGACAGTTTTGCCTTACAGTGGTTGACAGAAGTGAATCTTTTTCTCAGAAAACACCAAAGTTGCTCAAGAGTAGGCTTCAGTTTTGAAAAATGAAATTATGAAATATAGCTGGCTTTGGTCTTGGTTATCAGTAACTGAAGAGGATGAGGAAAAATATAAAACAATTTACCTTAACTTTCACCAGGATGTATTTGGATCTTGCTGGGTGTTTTTGTTTAGCCCCAGCCGGACACTAATCCTTGCACAGCTACACGCTCACTCCTGCCTGGCTGGGGTGGGAGAGAGAACCAGAAGTGTTACAGTGAGAAAACACATGGGTTGAGATAAAGCCAGTGTACAGGAAAAGGAAAGCATGTGCACACAAGCAAAGCAAAACAGGGATTTTATTCATCACCGCCCATGCCAATCCCGGGACAGCAGGGCTCCATCACTCAGAGCAGTCACTTGGGAAGACAAACTGAACATTCCCCCCCAGTTCTTCTTCCCCCAGATTTATACGTTGTCAGCTGTCCTGGCTGTGCCCCCCCCAACTCTTTGTGCACAACCAGCCTCCTCGCTGGTGGGATGGGGTGAGGAGTAGAAAAGGCCTTGAGGTTCTGTGCAAGCCCTGCTCAGCAATAAGGAAAACATCCCCGTGTTATCAACTCTGTTTTCAGCACAAATCCCAAATAAAGCCCCCGACCAGACACTGTGAAGAAAATTAACAATCCCAGACAAAACTAGCACATTGAGTTAGGTGTGAAAGTTTATCAGTATCTTTTGGTACTTGGTTTGGATCCAACAAGAGGAGACTTTTTTGGATCTCTTTTTATGGCATTTCATTCTGGCATGTTCTCTGTTCTCTGTTGGGACCACATGTTCTCAATATGTTGAGTTTTGCTCACTGAGGGCTGCCCCCCTTTGCCTGTGAACTCTCCCTGGAATACTGTCATGTCACTAACACATTGCAATTTGGTTAAGAGGGGTCATCTTCCTCTCAGCTCCTCTGCAGTGAGCTCTGTCAGGAGGGAAATCAGGGGAGAAAGGGCCACCAGCCCCCCACAATCGAGTTCCCTGTTTGAAATAGATACAAACACAGGAATGGCAGGGTGAGTACATTCAGGTATTGGACACAGCCACTAATAATAATAATAAAATTTGCAAATTTTTATCAGTGTCAATTCCAGTATCTTGATAAACACTGCTGCATTTTAAGAGAATTTGTTTTATCAAAGGATGGTGCTTCAAAATAAAAATATAATTAAGCATTATCAGTACAAATAATGTACCTTTTGTATATGCTAATACAGAAACTTTTTGTATATGCTAATACAGAAACTTTCAGGTATGATGCTAGAAGTCTATTACAAAACTTCTCCATTTTGTGTGCTGTAGCTTGATGCTTTTCTATCAATGTCAATAGCTATTTGGATAAAAAGGCTTCTTACAACAATTAAAATGTTGTGTATGTGATTACCATCAACAAAATTTTGGTGTCTTCTTGTTTTGATGCCCAGAATATAGACTACTGTCTGTGAAAGCCAGATTAAAAGAGAAAGGGTACAAAAATTCTTTGTCTGCTTCTACCTGTGAGTGTTTGTTTTTTTTTTTAACCAGTTTCCAACAGCATATTGAGGTAAAATTTCTTTCCAGAATTTTGATGGTAGGAGTTTCAAAAAACCAGATATCTCAGCTTTGTTCAAATACTGTATTTTTTCTGCTGGTCTTAGGAACTATGCTAATAAGATCATGAAATTAGATGTATTTGTTTTCAAATCCATGTTTTCTTCCGGGTCTTTAAATATCTAATGTTTTCAATATTTAAATACTTTTAGTATTTTCAATATTTAGATACCTTATCATTATAACTAAAGAAAAGCTGAAAGAAAATATTTGCAACCAGACAGTCACAGTTTTATTTGTTTAGTATTAGGACTCCAGGAGGTTAGAATTCTGTGGGGAATTTCACCCAGATTTGCAAATTACTTCTTCAGAAAATACAAAGTTTGCAGAAAGGCAAAGTGCTTAATTTAAGCCAATTTCAAATGAAATGTCTAAGGTGTTTCAAAATCATAAAGTTACTAATATATAACTCCAATAGTGTTAAGACCCCAAATATAAATTTAAATACTTGGTTTAAATACAAAAAAGTATTTAATCTAATTCAATATAGAAGAAATGTGTTTCCTTTTAAAAATAAAAATCTATCATTTTTAATCTCAGCCAGTTTTCAAAAATTCTTTTTCCAAACAATTTTTATTCCTTATTGCCAATTTTCATAGATACTTACTTTCATTCTTATTAATGATTAAAAAAAAATTCTAGGAAACAGTAATTGGCATCCACCAGATGTAGAGACCACTGGTTAATTTCCAGTCCTAGAAAGCTTGTTAAAATGAAAAAAAAAAACCCAATTGAAAAATGAATAAAAGTAAGGTATTTTAGATGTTACAAAAAGATGTTATTCAGTTGAAGTCAATTGGAGGAGGAGAAGTTTTGTGTATCGCCCTAATCTTTGAATCCAAACCCAAGCCCATTTATTACATCAATCATGTATCTTTGAGAACCTGAAGAATCACCGAGAACATGCCCTAGGACATAATCTGGTCGCTGATGGGGAAACAGGTAAGACATGCATGCTGCGAAGCCTGCACCGTTCAGTCTGCAGCCCAGCATTCCTGTTGTCTCCTAATAAATCTAAAGGAAGGTAATAATGTCCACTGCTACAGCTGCACATCAGTAAGTTGTAATTGGTCTAGTTTTTATGATTTGCCTGTCAGAAAATGCTCCAGGAAAGTCTGAATGATCTCAAATTTATAAGTGGACTCTTATTAAGCAGAGAGTTTATAGGCATGCGACAGATGATTACAGCAGTGGAGAAGCTGTATCTTACAGCCTCTAATGTCAAAGGAGTTATTAGCAATAATAGTCTGAGCATATGTCTGGGTGTTTTGGAAGTTGTGGTAGATGTGGAATATCTATGGAGGTAGCTCCCTCTGCCACAGCTTCCTCTCAGGCAGTGAAAGCCAAATACTTATTTCCTGCTGCTAAAATGAGATCAGGTCATAATGAAATGACATTCACTGTTTCAATAATAATGCGAAATATTCCCAGATTGAAATATAAAATAAACTATCCTAATGCTGCTTTAGTTAGCATAAAAGATGTTTCCTGGTGTGTTGTGTTTAGGAGTGGTAAGATCTTGCTAACACTGCTCGTGGTAAAACTTGCACTTATTCCAGTAAGTGGGATAAGACTGTTGAAATATGTGTGGTGGTAAAACTTAGTGTTAGCATCCCATCACTTAAATGACAGAGGTCTTATATAAACATGATGATGCATAAAAAACTCCCCAAAACAAAACCAAGCCAAAATTATGTACCTTCAATTTCTAGATTATTACAATGATAACTGAGGGATAGAAGCAACTGCTTTTCCTCCAGGAGGAGAATTGTTCAAAGTGTATATTAATAATTTTAGGAATGGATTAACAGATTGGAGTCCTAAAGAGAATGAAGGCATTTCTCTGACATCCTCAAGGCAGGTGCCTAAACTCTGGAGAAGTGAGATTTCTCAAGCACCTGTATGTTTAGTATTTCTTAGTAGCTAGTTGTCGGTGACTATGCACATATTTTCAATGATTTTTCATGCACTGTAATAGATTCTTAACCCTAGAGATCAGGGAGTTTTTAAGTTTCAAGTTTCTCTGCTGTGCTATGCCCTAGAAACTTCCCAAATCTCTCCTTGGAACCAGTCTGTATGCAGAGAAAATATCTCTCCCTGTCACCTGTACCATGCACGAATATTTTCCCTGTCTGTCTCTCTCTTTACAAGCTCACACACAAATTAAATTTTAATTATGAATCTGTATCAGGCATTGAATCAAAATGCTAGCTAATAAACCACAGACAACAGCAATAATCCTCCCTGCCTGACAATCCCTGGTCCCCTGTGGACAACTGGGCCATTTATTACTCCACTAGTCTAAACAATTGCGCCATAATAGCTGGAGTGAAACATTGCCTCATAACTGAAGGTGCTTGCTTTCTCTAGTGTCTGCAAGGCATTCAGCTCAAGGTGATGTAAAACCTCCTAGCTGGACTACAGAACGTGAAAAATGTCAGGGAACCTGCTGTGTGCTCCTTGAGGTGCTGAGCAGAAGTTAGACCTTACAGTATCATGTTGTACAAAGTAGACATCAGCACTGAAAGAAGTTAGGGCCCAAGAAACAAGGCCAAATTGCTTTATATTATTTTTTAATACACACCTGGTATTGATTTTTTTTCTTTTTTGGTGTGCAATTACACCCTGTGCCTCCTCACCTCTTCCACTGCTATGTTTACCTCCTGAAATTCTGGGGGATAAATCCCGAGGAGTTGTGGTAAGGAGAGGTTGTTTGAATATTACTGGTGCTGAGACGCGATTGAACTGGAGAAACAGAGTCTTGGTGGACCAGGATCTGATCTTCATTAGGATGACAGGAAAAAAAGAGCAGATGCTGATTTCAGGAGCCATTCTGTGCTGCTACTGATGTACAGAGGAAGCAGAATAAAGCCTAGTCATGACGCTAGGATCTTAATTTCTGTGGCACTACTTGCTGTATTTCGAAATTTTCCTCTAGATGAATTAAAAAAAAAAAAATAAGCTGGTGAAGGTAAACTGGGCCAGAGATATTAAATTATATTAAATAACTTCATTTGGAAGAAACTGGTTTTAGGATGCAGCTGAGCACTGATGAGCTGAATGTATCACACAGATGGAGTAAAAAAAAAATCAAAAATAGCTTAGAGAGGCAGGATCCAGTAAAAACTGATTTGAGAATGAGCTAGAAAAACCTTTTCACCTTTGTTTTTTCACTTCCTTCCATGCCTATCCTGCCAAGCAAGGGATCTTGACAGTCTGTCCCTTTTGCACATAAACTCAAATGCAACAGCACTTTCTAGCTCCTCGCTCAGTTAGTAGTGCCCTGACACTCCAACACCCTCAGCAAAGCAGAGCCATCTACTTCTCCAAATCTGCCCCTGAGCACATATGCTGAATTCTCTCCTTTACCTCCGCTACTCTCAGCCTTTTTGTGTCTCAAGGACGAGGTAAGGCAGGATCCAGAGTGCTTTGGCCTACACCTACCCAGAAAAACAGCAAATTAGTTAGGTTTTAACTTGCTGCTGCTACTTCTCATCACTGTAACATTGCTTTTATTTTAGGCATGTTTCCCAAACAATGACATGAAGTACTCCTTGGAGAGCAGGTTAAAGAAATAACTAATGGTCGGGTTCTTTAGGAGTTGTGCTTGTGAACATTTTGTAGAAGAAAGCTTCAGGTTTTTTTCCATAACCCTTCACCAGAGCAAATGTATCCTGTGAGTTAAATTTGTGACTTAATTTGCATTGTGTTCTATCATTATCAGTCCATTTCCCCACTTTTTCATTTTCCATGTTTCTGATAGATTCATGGGAAAAAAGGTTTATTCTCCATTAATGCAACAAATACAAACACAATAACTGCTCTCTTCTCTTATAAGATGTCTGGTTTATTTCACAGAAATTGTCATGAATATAATGTCATAACTTACTTAAATTCCCCATCTCTATTTCCAGCACGTAGTTAATGTCAGCCTGGGAAACATTCCCTTAATAGTTTCTGTGATCAAAAAGTTGATCTATTTATGACAAGACTCAAGTTCTAAAGAAATTAAAATTTCTCTCTTTTTTACTTTTTGGTACTGAAATCACAGAAACATACTTTTAAAAAAAAAAAACAACAGAGCAAAAAAATGGGCAGAAAGCCAGATGGGTCTCTGTGAGTAAGAATAGGGCTCCATGATGAACCAGGCCACTTAGAGTAGGCTTTTTCAAGAGGCTTGTGAAAAAGTGTTCAAATAGGAGCCTTCAATTGACATTATTTTCCTAATGGTTACTATGCTTTCCAGATTAAAAGCTGTTTTCTTTTACTGAAATCGAAAAGTGCCAAACATTGAACTTGCTTTGTAAGACATACATCAAGACAGAAAATATTTCAGTGCAATGACATGACCTGACATTTTAAAGCAGATAACAAATGACACCTTGTCAATGCCACCAATTTATTATTCCCTCTCTTGTACCTCTGTGTCGCAGGGGGATACCACATTCATTTTAATTATGGGCATGTGTTAAACAAATTTTTACCAGAAAAGCATTTAAAACTCCCCTAGTTGTCTCCCATTTCCTGACCTCAAAGCCATCCCACTGTAACGTATAAAGACAAAGGCTGTGTTAAATTTTTCATAATTTTATCCAATTTCTGATCCAATTACATGAGGCTCTTCCATCACTAACATGAATGTATACTCTGTAATATCAGCTGCTGCACATTAATCAGGCTTTTTTTTATTCAGTGGACACTGGTGCTAAATCATCTCACTGAAAAAAAATGGGACAAGAAAGAGATGCAAATGAATAAGGAGGAATCTCCTTTTTGAGCAATTACACAGGAGTGGGTGGCCTTCCACTCAAACCCCCAAAGATCTGGAAATGCAGTAGGTTGTTTTACATCTTTTGTTTTCACCTGATTAAAAAAGAATAGATGCTTCTTCCCATGGCTTCACTTTTCACTGCTTCTTACAAGCCTGCATGAACAATTTGAACTGTGGTTGGCTGCTAGTCTTGCTTAATTCTTTCAGTTGAATGTTTCACTCCACTGAAAATGCCCGGTGTTACTAAACTGGATTTCTGGACATGTCACAGAAAGAAGATTTCTACTGGGATGAGAGTCTCTCTCACTGGAGCTTGGAATGTTATTTTGGTTACTGTGCAGTTTTACGGGCAAAAGAAAGGTAGGCCTTCAGATGGGAAATACACAATAGTTTCTAAATTTGATACTTTATTTATTTCATTGAACTATGAGAAAAAGATCACCGGTGTCATTTCTCACTTGTAAGAGCCCTGGTCTCAGACTCAGACCAAGAGTATACTCAGGATCAGCACCGATAGGCATAGGCATTGCAGAAACTGGAGCAATGGAATTTTCTTATGTCTTCTGAGTCAGATCTAGGGGTGCCTTATGTGGAGGAAAACAAAGGTTCAAGACCACAAAATCAAATTGGGTTATGAAGACCCTTGAACTTGCAGCAAAGCCTGGTGTCAGAGGAGGTGTACAAGTTTTCTTAGGTTTTGGTATGGTTGCCCAGGAATTTGAAAGGTCAAGATAAGTTTGAAGAACTCCATAGCTTCAGGAATATAACTGTTTGCTGAATTTTACATTACTTGGAGACGGTGGTTCTTTACAGAGGTGTTGTCTTGTCTTTCCCCTTTGATGGTCCATGGATTGAAATTAACTCTAATTTTATAGTTGGATTTTTGGTGGTTAAGAAGTCTTATGTGTCCAGCATCATCTCAAGAAATACTTTAACACGAAGTTGTACTAAATATCAGGACTACTAAGCTTCCTTCTGGTTTTGCTTTTTTGCTTTTTTGTTTTGCTTTTTTATCTTTTGTTTTCTTTTGTTTTGTTGGGTTTTTTTGTTGGCTTTTATTCTCTGACATTAATTTAGCATAAAGTCTGATGTAGGTAAGAATACAGTTTGCATTGCAAAATGTATGTATCTCAAAATTGTTGGATACATATTTAATAACTTTTTCATATTAATGGAAAAAATTATGCGAACGTGGCATACAGCAGAAAATAAGCGTGGGGACTTCGCCTGGTTTTCACCCTTGGCTATCAGAGCTTGTGTTTATATTTTTTACATTTTGAGATACCCAAGGAAGTCTCTAATCAGAGGCATTGAAGCCAATAGACATTTGACTTCACTGAAATCAGTACTCGATTTTTAAGAAGTTAAACCATCAGAAATTCACATTTAAATTGTGGAGGTTTATTCATTTATGGATCAGACACTTTCTGTGGTTAAGACTATCCTGGCATTTAAAATGCAGCTTAAAATTTCTGTTATTTTGTCTGCATAATTCAGACACCTTAACTGTCACAGTAAATGCAGACATTTTAAATTGATGGTGTATTTGATTTCAATCAGCTGTGTCACGCCACAGCTCTATTACATTGCAGCAGAAATAAGTATATACGCAATATGGCAGCTTACAGTTAAACTACAAATTACAGCCATACATTTAAAATAAAATATAAGAATCAAGCAATGGGAATGAAAGGTAGAGTTACGAATTTTTTTTTTTATTTTTGGCTGAAGGTGAAATTCAAGATGATTACCTTCAGGGTGGCTTTTCCTCAGGGAGAGCACAACCCATTTTCACCAGAATTTTAAAGACCCTCCTACAGTTTTTCATTGTTACCTTGCCTTGAAGATGACCAGCAGAGGTATCATATCACCACAGAAATAACAGCAAACCTCCTGCAAATTTGTCGCAACACCTAAGCTACAACATGTACAAGTTTCTTACAGTATGTAAGAGGCTGCCAGGACAAAACTCTATATTTTTAAGTGGCAGAATTCTCCTGCTGTCCTGCATTTATGACAGGGCCCCCAGGGGGGTTTCTGCTGGCGACCCCCAGGCTGGCTGCAACAGCTATGGGACAGTTTGGGTCGAGTGCCAGAAACAGCTCGAAGGAGGGATTTACAATGACTTTCTCAAAGAAATGACCATTTGCCGTGGTTGTTGCTGTTGTTGTCCAGTGCATAGCAACCATTTATGTTTTGTGTTTTAATATTGTCTGGATAATAAGAAAACAAGAGCATATATTCCTTAATACCACCCCTTTAACCCTTCAGACATGGTTCCTATAACATTCTGTGACTTAAGCATCATTTCCAGAAAGGTTTTTTTTTCCTGGATTCTTCTGAAATGGTTGGTATTTTTGAATAAGGAAAAATTGTGTCTCTTGGCGCTGTCTCTGTAAAATAGGACAAATGTAGCTTGATCACTTTTAAGCTGGCATGATGGTGTGACAGCAACCAGGAGAGAGGTTTCAAGTATGGAGTACAGCATCAGATTGGTGTAACCTTTTAGAAGTGACATGAGGTGACTGGCTGGTTTAGACTGGTTTAAGAGAATTAATATTTAAAAAATTGACTAATCTGTGTTGCTCATTCCTTCAGGTTTGTCAGCTTAGAAGAAATGCTAGTGGATGACAGCAGTGAGGTGTATTTAGTGGGAGGTATACTGAGTGAAAGGGTTAAAAGACTCCTCAGCTATATTGCAAAAATAACAAAAAGATACATATAAAAAAAAATGAGTTGTCTTATAAAGAAATAACATTCTCTTGCTCTGCCATCCTTAGTGTACTGGGGGCTAATATCTGTGATACAGATGTAATATGGTATATGAGTTTCCACATTCAGCTAAGCCTTCTACAGAAGTAAATGTCCCTAGCGCAGCTTAGCCTGACCTGCTAAGGATAAGAATGAGTGACTGAAATAAGTAACTCTTGCTTCTTTCTGAGTAACAGCTTTCTGGCAGCCTTGGTAAGAATGCAATCACAAATGTGTGCAGTTTAGTGCTTCTCATCACAGAAGTGAAATTAAAAGATTAGATGAGATCCAGGAGAGGACAGCTAAAATGCAGATAAACTAACATGCAATTATGTCTGGCATTAGAGACAAATGTGGTTACAGCCCACTGTGGTGGGGGTGAAAGAAGAGCGCTGGGAAATACAGTGGAAACATGCACAGTATGTGCAGTATTTTGTAGCAATTAAACTTTTATACACTTTTTTGGAGAGAGATTTTCTGTCTTCAGTAGGCTTTGACTTGAACATTATTTAATCAAAAGTAGGCAGGAAGCATATACCGGTAACACAAGTACTTTTACTAAAGAGCATTAGGAGGACTTGTTTAATAATGATGGCAGAATTAGGGGTAGAAGCTTCAAAAACAAGACAAGGAATGATAACTTTTGTTTCTTTTAATAATTGGTAAAACAGAATGGCAATTCAAAATAGAAATTGTTACAAACATAGCAACTTTTCCTGAAGGCCACTCCCTTCAGGCAGGATATTCTGTTCTGATTAGCACTGGTGCCAATCCAGGTTCATTTTGCTGAAGCCTGGAATTATCCTGACTGGTAATGGAAAGCAAAACCTGTCCTGAGGAGATTTATTCTGCAGAATAGCCAGGATATCACCTGCATAGTGAGAACTCAGCAGTTTTGTTACGGGAAACATCTAAAACAGCCAAGGTAAAATCCCATTGATCTAAGCACTAAGGAGAAATCATGGTGGGATACAAAAGTCTGAACTCACTTCAGGGCCCTGGTTTTGATGTTGTCTCTAACCTCAACTTTTTTGTGAGCTGTGCCTATGTTCTGTTTAACAAACCCACTTTGTGCTTTTTTTTGTCTTCACATTTAATCCTTATCAGGTTCCAACAACACTTGTGGCTTTATCAATTTTCCCAAAGCGTTGGTACTGGAAATCTTTGCAGACCTACATCTTCCCAGTTCTCTGCATTCGTGTTTTGTTATCCTATTAAAACAAATCTAGTTTCTGTCACAGCAACATAGCCATTTTATAAAAGCAGTCAAAAGTTCCAGAAGATAGGCCGAAATCAATGATTACAACAGAAAAAAGTCAATAGCGTTTATATGATTAATAGCACCACGCGAAATATGGCAACCTAGATAGGGAAATGAGGAGGCCAGATAATTTGAGAGTTAGAAGCAGCACATCAAAACCTTGAAGTCCAGAGAGGGTACATTCAGGGACCTGTTATCTCCTGTTAGGCCTATAGATACTGGAATTTTTTTGTCAACTTTGGTGGCATTTATATCAGCATAAAATTGTGTAAGGGGAAAATTCAGTGTCTGGTTTCTAGAGATTAAAC
Source organism: Oreocharis arfaki (assembly GCA_013398015.1). Classification (NCBI taxonomy): domain Eukaryota; kingdom Metazoa; phylum Chordata; class Aves; order Passeriformes; family Paramythiidae; genus Oreocharis; species Oreocharis arfaki. The sequence goes on from VZRR01011625.1 coordinate 174,455, forward strand.
GGAAAATACTACAGTAGTCCCCTGTGCCATTTCTGAATGCAGGTCTACCACGTACAGTGCTCCGAACATCCGCAACCGAGCTCACACACATACAACCTGGGAGGGCGGGAGGTCACCCTTTCTGCAAAGCCTCTTACTGAGGGGATCTCGTTAATCCTTACAGCCTGCTTCAAACTAATTAGGATGGATATGGACACTGTAAAGAGAAAAATAGACTGCCCATCCTTGAGGGATCCCCAGGGATGTGGGAGTGGAGACAGAGTTGTGCAATCGCTGACTGTGAGGAAGGATCTGCAACCTACTGCACAGAGAGCTGCTTCCAGCACCCTCTGGCATACCTGGTGAAAAGCCATGCCTCTCAGCTTTTAAAGGTGAACTGGAAGAGCAAAGCAAAAATTAAACCTAATCAAGTACCAGTTTCTGTGCTGAGCTCTTCCTCTGAAAAGGTGATGTGGGACAGTCAGAACAGAAGGGAACATGATAAGAAACTTATTTGAAATTTTTTTTTATGCCCAAAGACCCTTCTCTGGGTTTTGCTTGCTTCCCTAACTCAACAACATAAAGACTGCTTTGGGTTTTGTTTTTAATTGCAGTGAGTATGAACGTAATTTTGATTTTTAGTTATTCTTTTACTAAAAATACTTTTTTTTTTTTCCATATAGAATGAGAAAAAGAGGCATGGCAGTTTATCTAGCCAGTTCTTGCCCCAAATTCTTCCGAGCAGAGCAGGGTTTGACCCAAAATTTTCAGAATGAAAGGACAATTTCACAAACCTTGCATAATTCTCTGAAGGAAGAGATGTTTTCCACACTTTTTGATTTCTGATTAACCAGTTCTTGATGATGCAGTCTTGTAAAGAAAACTAAAAAATCCCTACTAGCTCAAAGCCACACCCCAATATAAGAAAAAATTTAGGGAAGTGGATATCTGCACTCTGTAGATCACTCTTAAGGATGGGTCTGCAAAGCAGAACAAAATATACACTTTTTACAGGGCCATTTCTATGCAGACTTCGAATATCTCCAGAAGTGGAGCTTCCACAGCCTCCCTGGGCAACCTGTGTCTGGCCATCCTGAAATCAAGAGCTTCCTGCTGCTCAGAGGGAACCTCTGAAAGAGGGTAGATGCTCCATCCCTGGAAACATTCAAACATCCTGTGCTTCGGTTTGTGCCCATTGCCCTTTGTCCTGTCAATTCAAGAGGGTGTAATAGTCTACAGTGAACCAAGCAGAAGAAAACTGGTTTATCTATCTTGTTTTAGCGACAAACAGAAGTCTGTAGCACAAGTTCACTCCTGGTCATTCAGATCTTTTTACTCGGTTCCGAGAAAAACAGATGTGAGTCCAGCAGTCAATGCTCAAACATCCTCAGCACTGTCAGCCACTTGTGGATGCAGAGTTTGGCATTGGACATGTCTCACACTCCAAAGATGTGAAATATGACCTTCAGTCCATTCAAAATGCATTTTTGTCCCTGAATTAAGCCTTCAAGTCCACAAATCTCAACAGCAATTACCATGCAAATCTTTAGTATTGGGCAGTGCGTAGGACCCATTGTTTTTAATTCCCTTTTAACCATTGCTGAGCTGCTGTTCTTTAAATTTCTGCTCTGGCCATTTAACCTGCAGGCTCAGCATTGCCATTATTGGGTGTTATACATCCCTTTTTATTTTTCAAAATGTCTTTTTTATTATTTTCTTAAAATTTTTAAAAATTTGCTTCTTCTCACTCAAGTGGTAAAAGATAAACAGCTGTGTCACACCAAAGCAGGGCCGACAGCCTGTAGGATGACACAGCTGTGTTAGAGGGCAGCTGCCAGCTTCTGGCACTAGCTCTGGTCACATTGTGGCTGTGTCACAGGGAACTGGTGACATAACTGGCCCAGGACAGATGTCACCTGGCTGTCAGGACAGCCTTGAAGTGAGGCTAGGAGAGTCCTGTGCAGGGAGGCAGGGGCTGCTCAGGGTGTAAGGTGTCTTCTGGTTCGTGTTTCCCTGGTTTTGACAGCCTCAGCTCTGGCTGGGGACATGGCCACACCATGACATGCTCCTGTCCTCACCCTCCTCCAGCACTCAGCCAGAGTGCGTTGCAGCTTTCTACAAGGACAGTGATCTAAGGATAAGATAAAACACATAGTCCCAGTCTGCACCATGCCACAGTCCTACGGGCAGCTGGAATGTCCCCACAGCTGTGAGCAAAGAAAGGTGCACACCACCCACCTTCTCCGCAGCCTGTCATTGTTTCACGAAACAAAAAACCAGAAAATCTCAACTAGAAAAGAGGAGTGCATAACTCAACTGAAATTGATATTTTAAGTTTTTCACCTTTGTGCAAAGAGTGGCCTGGCTTTCCAAGGCTGTTCAGTAGTATATTAAATATTCTAGGTGGTTCAGCACTTTTCTGAAGATCAGGGCCTTTTGCTGTGTGGCTGATGAGAAGCATAAATTCACTGGTCACCTTTGGAAATCTTGGTTGAAGCCTGAAGAACTTTTAAAAATTGTTATAATTTAAAATTTATTTTCTCCCTTTATAGATTTGTCCTTCCTTGTGTTAGCACTTCCCTTAAGAAGGACTTCAAAGCACATGAACAAAGACGCATGGGGGATCATGCAGGTCACCACGGCAGGTTGCAGGTATAAATTTCCTCTGAACCACCTTCACCTGCACTGTACTTTGAGCATCTCCACTGCTCTAATCTCAGTATTTTGGTGAATATGAGAAATTGCTATCCTGACCCCCAGCTGATAAAATTTTCACAACTCCTTTAGACTCCCTGCCATTATATCAGTCTGTTGTTTGGGCTGTAAGGACTTGTGAGTGAGTTATCCAGTAACAGCCTCAAAAGTTGTCTTTTAGTCAGCAGTCTGTAGGATCTAATTATCACATGAGCACAGATCATTTGATCAATGGCGCCGTGTAGAAGTCAATGAAACCAGTGTACCACAGAGCAGCACAAACCTAGAGAACTGAAGAAGGCTAGTTTTGCAGAAATAGTGCTTTTCATGTGCAAAGCAGCACATGTCATCTCATGATAACAAAAGCTCAGACAGAGACAAGGAGTGGAGCGATAGTAGATTTATACATTTTACATCTAAATGAGAATGTAGAAAATGCGAGCTCTTATGAGATTTTTCTTCAAAATCTTACAAGTAATTATTCTGTGTTTTGCATAAGCAAATTCTTGAATATTATGCAGAATGCCACTGCTTGCCTTAGCTGAAGTGTTGATGAAAATCAAACACAACAATGTGATTTGAAATCTGAAGTACAAACAGATGTTACTTTTGAATGAACTTCCACTGCTTAACCACTGGCTCTAGTTATTGCCATCTAAAGAGAGAGATAAAGCAACTTTGCATGCTGTGGATGTGGCTGTAAATTTTCAGCATGCAAATGAAATTGTAGCTAATCCTTAAAAGCCAGCGCCTCTAAACGCAGTGGGTGGGCTCGATTTTAAATGCAATTTGGCTGCATAGGACATTGTACCAACACCCCATGTTAAAAACAAAAACCATAAGGTGGGATATATGCTTTAACACTGTTGTACTGTGTTTACCTGATATAGCTGCCCCAGAAAAAAACACATTTCTTGCCCCATATGTGCTTCCTTCTTAGCATATCTTGTACACGCCTGCACTGGGCAGGGAAGTTTGGCAGTGGCACAAGCTGGAGACTGGGATGAGCCAGTAGTGGGTTGACCTTGGACTGAGCTAAGGACAGAGAGAGATCACGTACCAGTTACTAGCATGGGCAGAACAAACTCAACTTGTGGAAAATTAAATTAATTTATCGTCAATCAAATCAGAGTAGGATAATGAGAAGTAAACCCAAATCTTAAAAACATCTTCTGTCTTTCCTCCCTCCATCCCAGGCCTACCTTTAGTCCCAATTCTCTACCTCTTCTGCCCTAGTGGTGCAAGCAGATGGGGAATGGGGGCTATGGTCAGCTCATCACATGTTGTTTCTGCTCCCTCCTAAGGGAGAGGAGTCCTTCCCCTGCTCCCACAGGGGGTCCCTCTCGTAGGAGACAGTTTTCCATGAACTTTTCCAATGTAAGTCCTTCCAAGGAGCTACAGTTCACAAACTGCTCCAGTGCAGGTCCCTTTCCATGGTGTGCAATCTTTCAGGCACAGGCTGCCTCAGTGTGTGTCCCCCTTGGGGTCACAAGTTCTGCTAGCAAACCTGCTACAGCGTGGGCTCCTCTCTCCCCAGGTCCCCCCAGGTCCTATCTGCTCCAGTATGGGCCTCCCACATGGCCACTGCCTCCTTCAGGCATCCACCCGCTCTGGCGTGGAGTCCTCCAGCTGCAGGAGAATCTCAGTTCCAGCACCTGGAGCACCTCTTCCCTCTCCTTCTGCACTGACCTTGATGTCTATATAGTTGTTCCTATCACATATTCTCACTCCTCCCTTCTCTGGCTGCAACTTGCTTCTGTTGAAAAACTTCAACAAAAAGCCTTCTTTTTTTTTTTTCTTCTTAAATACATTATCCCAGAGGCACTGCCACCGTTGTTGATGGACTTGGCCTTGGCCAGGGGCAGGCCCATCTTGGAATCTGCTGGCATTGGCTCTGCCAGATGCTCAGAAGCTTCTGGCATCTTCTCAAGTTGTTGCCCCCATAGCCCCTCACTACCAGAAGTTTTGGGTTGCCACACAAACCAAGTAAAAAGCCCTAATTCAGAGTGGAGAAGTACATGGTGAGAAGATGGAGTGGATTAAGTGCTGAAATGCCAAAGCCTTTGCTTAGAATAATTGTTTTCTGAAGGCTATTGCAGGCATATCTAAAACTTTAAATTATGCTGAGATGTGGGAGCTCTTAAAGATGACTTTAAGCTGACTTTTCCCTTATTTTACTGCCCTTCTGCTGTGTCAGCAGATCTTGGATGCAATCAGTCATCTGACCTAAAGTACTTATTTGTAATTAGGTGTCAAAATAAAGTGATAATAGCAGTCTAATTCCAATGGGCCTGTCTACCTGAAATGCAAATCTCTCTCCATTTGAGTAATTAAGCTGTGAAATTTAGAGTGCTCAAAGCTTTTGATGTTTTGAAGTAATTAGCAATACGGAGAAGGATACTGCTCTCTGCAAGTACCAACAGCTGATTTGTAATAAAATCAATGTGTTTGAGTTTCTGTTATTAGCTAAGTTGTATTATTCATTATTTACCAGTATTTTGCCAGCTGCCAGCATTAGTAAAAATGTTTGTGTAGCCCAAATGCACTGCAAAGATGAGCACAAACTCTTCAAGTCATTAATTACCATTTACATGAATAGAACACGTAGGCATTGATCCTCACGATGCAACAGAGCCCTATCCTGCAAGAAGCTGTACAAACCAAAAAAGTGTGATATAAAAGTGTGACCAAAAAAGCAGGTGGACCTTCCACATCCTCAAAGCAAATATTCAGTAGAGAATTTTAAACATCAAATCCTCTATTTGTATTCTTATGGGATTGTGTTAAAACGCTGCCTGTTCAGAATCCATATGAAGACATGAATGCACTCAGGGACTGCCAGGTAGTTTGCAAGCAGTTGTATCTTGTATTCCTGGACCTGGGCACAAAGCACTTGGAGGAAACAGGCAGGTTTTCTTCAACATTGTAGACAGGGTCTGCTGCATACTGGGCACAGAGAAAGGGAGCAGAGGTGATGGGTCTGGAGAGAGAGTGTGCTGTGGTTTGTAGCGAACAAGATACAGGAGAGGATTTAACCCAGCTGCAGGATTGTGTTCCTTGTTGGCAGTTTTACATTTGTTGCACTAGGAGATATTCATTTGTCCAGCCCAAGTGCTCTCTTTGTTGATTTTTGTCCGGTGCCTCTGGCAAGGTGAAGATCTATGAGCAGCCACATGCACCGGGAAATACTTAGTACTCTTTCCTTTTATGACTTAACTAGAATGCAAACTCCTACCCTACAGCTCCTGTGTATATTTCAGGATCAATCTTTGAAAGATGTTTCTCCATACCAGCTGGACTGGTGTGCTTAAGGCTCATAGTTATCATGTGGGAGTATAGGAACTGCTGTTTTAACCTCAGACTTGCCACATTTTCATCTAGAGATTTTTTGAAGGCTCATTTGAAAAGATAACTGGCCTGGGAGCACGCATTTCTTACCTGCATTTTCCTTCATTTAAAGTATTTGCTGCTTGTGGAAGTAGGAATATTCAATTTGTTGTGTCTTTTTATTACTCTGATAATTTTATAAACAGCCTCTAATAATCACAGACCACTATCAGTCGGCAAGCTAAGAAGGGGGCAACACCAAGTTCAGAGTGACTCCTGCAAAGGCCGTCATTGTTTCACCTGTTCTTAAAATCCTGCAAAAAATGGACCTTCCACATCCTCTCTGGGGGACCTGTCATGTATTTAGTTAACATTTCATGACATAAACTGAGGCTAATAGGCATATATAAAGGCTAAACTTTTACCTGAAGACTAAACTAACCACCAGGCACTGGGACAGGCTCCCCAGGGAAGTTCTCGCAGTCCCAAGCCTGACAGAGTACAAGAAGAGTGTAGACAACACTCTCAGGCTCACGGTGTGATCCTTGTGGTGTCCTGTACAGGGCCAGGAGCTGGAGTTTGGTGATCTTTGTGGATCCTTTCCAACTCAGGATATTTTCTGATTCCATGAAAATATTCAGCAAAGTTACTGAAGAGTAAAAGGCACAATTATTTTACCAGTACTGAAATTATAAACCAATTTGAAAGGAGGTTTAGAAGTATTCTGAGCTGTTTACATGTGTTTTGTAAACTAATTAATTTGAATGTTGGTATTACTATCTACCACTAGAAAGAAGCATGTTTAGATACGGATTTGGGCCACTGAAACATGGCTCTGATCAATCACAACAAAGCTTAAACTTGTTTGTGAAAAATACAAAATGAAGCTGTTTATAATCCTGTTCATAAATGCTGGGAATTGATCAGATTCGAATCACTTTTACAGCAGCTTATGTACCTTATTTATTGTGCACTTTTTTGCATTATTTTCAAAACAACATCAGAAAATACCAGTTTTGCAGAGTTTCACTTGTGCAAATAGTATTTTAATCAGCAGTCTAGTGAACAGATTCTCGGAATAGCATCTGCCCTTTCAGTGTGGATAGGCAGGGATGAGGGAGTATTGTTTGCACCCCAGAGCTCACATACAGCCCTTACTGAGAGCATGAAATATGGCTCATGGGGATATCAGTGAGCTTAAACCAAACCAACCCTTCGACATCTGTAAATCTGATGGATCAAATTATTCTCTTAGTATGAGAGTATTTAAATATTGATATGTCTGCAGATTACCCTGATACATTTTTGGCATCACACACCCTGTGCATGCAGCACCACTGGGAGACACACATAGTGCTCACAGGGTAACAGTAATAGATACCTTCTGTGATTGCAGCAACATGGTTGGGAACAGAATAATGGGCTTGGAGATACTTCCCAGGATGACAGACAATGAGAAAAGTTTAGAAGGAGGTTTTTAGATGCCAACTAAATCACAAGTTCTTAACTCTCTCCCCATCTCCTCAGTACCCTAGCATCAAGGTCTTCACAGGTTTTAGAGGTGGGTTTGTTTTGTTGTATTTATTTAATTAAAATTTCACATTCATACATAGGCAAAATATTTCACACCAGGAACAATGTTTCTGATTATTCTTGCAGGTGCAACATTAGTGCATAAAGATTGATATTTGCATACCCAGCTTCAGAGCTACAGATGCAAATCAAGTTCAGTTTATTTGCACACGTTCAATTATCTTATTTCATTATTCTCCTTTAGTTCAAGGACCAGGTGCTGCAAACACTATGACATCTACAGTACGTACTCCCCGGGTAGCTTCTTCCAAGCTGAGTGTCTGGCTCTCTGGTATATGAGCTTGGAGCACACAGAGAGGCTAAAAAAACCAAACCAGTTTGAGAACCACTGATGAGATACCGGAGGTAAATAATGTTCTTTCATGTTATATTTTACTGCCATTCAGGTGAGATTTAGTTACTTTACTTTTGCAACAAACTGAGTTTTTCTTTTTTATCCAAAAACAGCACCGCTATCTGTGTTGTAAGCAAAGCTCTTGCATGTAGTCTGAGTTTATTTTCAGAGTTGTAAATCTACTGTTTAGATGGGCAATGTGTTAAAAGATACTAGGTGGCCTGTGAATCCTCAAAGTAAGGAGGAGGCACTTGAGAGGTTTTAAACTCCTGGGTGTTAAAGAAGAGGTATAAATAGTGGCTTGTAGCAGTATTAAAAATCTTCACCTACATAGAAACTGGAGCAATATTTACTGCAAGTAATAAATATTTGTAATTGTTATGTGGTGCTTTTCAAATGATATTTCATGTCTAGTTTTATTTCGAGTTATTTTTTACAACTTCAGCTCCTCATGAAAACAAGTTGTATAGCTTATGGTATTACTCCAGCAAAATGATTTCCATAAATAAAGCAAGAGGCAATAGAAAGGAACATATATAAAGATTAATGCATCAGACTTTTAAGCCTACACTGACTAACAATAATTTCTGAGACTTAAGTTATTGGGAAGGAAATCTCTCATATGGAAACAGGCAACAAATCCAAAACTACCTGAGCAGTATAGGCAATTTACTTTCCTTCCACTTAAAGAATTGTGGTTTTATAGCCATTTTCCCTGAGCTTATTGATTTTGTATGCAATTTTCTTCAGAGACAGAAAGCACCTAGATTTGGCACACAAATGGATGCAGACAGCAATTAATGCTTGTGCTGTTTCTCAGCTGGCGAGTGCTGCTGAGAGGTTCCCTATGCAGGACAGTGAGTGCTCCCCTCCTGCACAACTGCATGGGGAGGTGACCACAAAGCTGTAGAGTGGGGGCACCAGGAAGGTAAGGGCAGATCAGAGAATCATGTCAAAATTAGAGAGGTGTCTATGGAGACAGGCAGTGTTACAATCTGGTTTAAACTCAGAAGAGCAAAGAAAATTAAGTCTCTGTGTACAAACCGGAAAGAACTTAGAAGGTTCAAAATATACCCCAAAACGAGTTTAAAACCAAACGAGGTTAGATGTTGGTGCCAGAAAATTGATGTATTTTTTTTTAATAGTAGAAGAGGCAAAGAGAAAGAAAGAGAAAAGAAAGAGAGAAAGAAATAGAGAGAGAAATGCGTGTGAGGGGTGGAGGGACAAGGAGAGGCGGCAGGAGTTAGGTGGGAGCATATGGCCCACCCGAGGGTCCCAATGACGTCTCGTTGCTCCCCTCCATCTGGTCTTCTTGGTGGTGAGGGTCCCCTGCTACCACACGCCAAGAGTATGGAATCCCATGGATTAATACGCGCTGTGGGCCAGGTGGGAACGCCCACGTGTCTCCCTTGCAGTTTGACCCTGTCCCTTGCAACACTGAGGGTCTGTTGCATCATCTCTGGTGCAGGATCTGGGGACCCCTCGAGGGGGCCTTTGATGGGCCATGACACCCCCTGTGTCCTTCATGTGGATGCAGCTTCTCCCCTTGTGAAGGGCCCCTCGGCTGGGCTGGTCTGCACAGAGGAGGATGGGCGGTCACTGTGCCTCTGACCTGAGGCTTTTCCAACACACCCCCAAAGCCTTTCTCCCCTCAGCCTTTGGTGTGAGGCTCTGTGCCAGCCGGGCAGCTGATAGCCCTGGGGCTGTGAGCTGCACTCCTGAGGTGTTAAGCCTGTGCTTTGTGAATGTCCCCAACCCTGAGCTGTTACTTTAACTTCTCTTCATCAGCGAGCGGTCCAGCGCCTGTCAGAGCCCCATCCAGGGTGTGGTAGTCTTCTCTGCAGCTTTTGTAATACAGTTTTGAAAGTCCTTCATGAAAACATTTAAGTCATAAACTATATTTCAGCCTCTGACAGGCAGTTAATATTTCCTTCTTGAAAAACAGAATAGTCACAAGTAGATGCAACTGAAAGTGATACCTCACCTTGTATCATTACCAAATTAATTTCCACTGAGTTAAGTGTGGAAAAAATGTGAAGCAAATGTCAGAGAATGTAAAGCCAAATTTCTAATTAAAGGCAGTTAACAGCCTTACCTTTAAGTCCTAGATGCTGAGATAAAAAAAGCCTACCAAAAAACCTAACATAGCCTGGATCTCAATTAACATCTGTAGCTTGTAGGAACTAAAAAACATCAGCTTCTTTTAGAAATTGCCATTTCAATTCTTTATATGGTAAAAATAACAAAGCTCATTAGGAATCAGGTTAAACCCACTTTAGAGTGAAATACATAAAGAATAGGGGCCTAAATTATGAATATATTATTATATCATCCTTGAATGATAAGTAATATCAGAGAACAAAACTAGAAAATCCATTGAGTTATTTCTTTAAAAAACAAGAACATTAACTCAGATCTGGGACAAGAATGCACCTCAATTTTTATTTCATCTGAACTTATAACTCTTTGTCACAAAAGACCGTAACAACCTATAAAAGAAGATTTGATGTGTTTGGAAGGTACTGCCAGTTAATGAACTGAAGTTGTAGCATCTAAGGTGCATGTTATCCAGTGGAGTGAATCCGGAAAATGCTTTGCTACAAACTCATTACATATGATACAATCTATAAATCACTAAGATTTTCCTACTGTACCTAGGATGACAGAGATGTCAATGCTGCAGCTCTGCAGACTGGAAAATGCTAATTATTTAATGACATCCAGTGCCAGTGCATGAGACACTAATGATCATTCTTTTTTGTTTTCCATCTAAAAACCAAGTTTGGTATAGTTGGCAATCATCAACACAAGCAAGAATCAAAACTGATGTCTCAAACTTCCAATTACAAACAAATCACACATTTTAAAACAGTAGTCTCGAAATACCAGAGGCCAGGTGCAACCTTTCACCCTTCAGATCTACCTATTTTAAATCCTTTCTTGATTTCTGCTGCCTTGCCATTCCATCTGTCACTGCAAGGTGATGCCTTTCAATGAGCAATGATTCAGTGTGTTTATCTCACAGCCTGAAGAATCATGGTAGATTGGATGGGTACAGTTCCCACACCACATACCTTATTAATTTGAAATGAAACCAAGGGGACAAATTGTGATTAGAAATCCTTACAAAAATGCCTTACACCATGAAGGAGAATCAGGAAATTCAGCTATTCTCTGTGAATTGCAACACTGTAAAAACACATAAATTCAGAACTGATGGGAAAGATGCTTTGACATTCTCAGGAACCTGATCTCCCTTTTGGTCTCCGTGTTTCTGTCAGAGCTGTATCTTCTGTTATCTTTGGAACAAGGCACTGTATTTTTTCTGAAGGACTTCAGGAAGCCTTCGTGTGTGGCTCACCGTTTGTAGAGCCTGTGTTTACAATTTGGGGGTAAACGAATTACCATTTTTAAGCACAGAACCTTGGTTCATGTTGCATTACAGCAAACACATGCTCTGTACAGCGTGTAGTGACACTCACAGCTTTGGGCAGAGCGTGGCATCACAGGGCATCTCGCAGGCAGCTGTGCACCCGCTCTGACCTCCCGAGTCCATGAGCACGAGGCAGAACCGAGCCCCTAACGAAGCACTCCTGATGCATGCCTCTTCACAGGAAATCACTGCTTCACTGGGAAGCCTAAGGAAGGGAGGCAGGAGACAGACACGGTGTAGTAAGGGAACGGTTTTAAATGTGTGTCTCGTGTTGTGAGCAGTGACGTTTTAAGACTTCTCTTTCCAAAGAGTACGGCATTCCAAGCTCTGAGTTTTACAGGGCATCCGTGCAAGGGGCAAAGTGTGGGTAGCTCCTTCTGCTTAAATCGCCTCTAGGTGCCCTAAGGCTCTTCTAATTCATTCAAGGGTCTGTGCAGCCAGCTTGGCCTTCTTGTGCCCCTTTCCACACACTCCTGAACTCTTTTCCACCAACAGCTCCTGAAATGATTTAAGTCTTTGTATGTGGAAGGTGACTTTTTGGCCTTGCACCTTCACAGAATTGCCAGGGCAGCACTGGTGAGCAGCTCCATGGGACAGAGAGAGCATGTGCCAGCAAAAATCATAGCAATGAGTGAATGCAACAGCTCAGAAGTTAGACATGGGATGTTTCTAGCTTGCAGCAGAGTCTGCTAGAGAAAAGCATTCTTTGGCATTGATTACAGAGACAATTCTCTTATGGCCTGGTGGATACACTCGACAGAAAATGCATTGTCTGGCAAGACAAACACATATACTGTTTCCTGCAGAAACTAGTGGTTCCATGAAAAAACATTATTAGATTTGGGACTGCATGGTATAGAAATATCAAAACCAGTTTGAGTGAAGGATTTTTGTCCTTGTCTGGATGTGGCTTATAAAAAGGAAGAGTGTGTTTTATTTGAACTCATATCCAGTACTGCTACTTCAATGTTCTGTACTTGCATATATAGTTTTCTTCTAATGAAGGAAACTAAACGCTTATTGAGTCTTTGAAATGCATATTGTCCTTATAGGAAGGCTCTTGTCACTATGCTAAAAGATAATGCTTGAAGTAATTTACATGTGATATCTATCAGAATAATAAAATCTGAGGTTTTGATACCCATAATCCTTTCCTAGAAGAAATCAGGGAGCTTTTGCAATTTTTCTATGATAAAGCTCATCAATCATACTTGTATCAACTGTTTAATCTCTCATTATTGCATTGTGAATTTACTTCCTATAGCTCTATTTCTTCTTAGTGTTCTGCACATGCACTCTCTATTCCTAGATTTATGAACCTTGGTCTTGACCTTCGCAATAGTTAAATGGGTATTTAAATCAAATTATTTTAAGTAAACATCAGAAGTCTCTGTGTGCCATTTATTAATTGTGAGCCAGAAAAGGCAGGAGTTCAGAGGCTTGTAAATCGTACATAAAAGTGGTCCACCTATGTGAGCATCAGACAAATGCCCTGCCCAGGCAGGGGAAGAGCATGTGTGTTCCAGTTCAAGGCATGAGTTTAGGCAAACCAAAAATTAAGACTCTCCACAAATCATGGCTTCTTTTAGGCTCAGTTTCCCTCCCCTGATACCACTCTTCTGCCTTCCCCTACCCAAAAGCACAGGAGGATGGACAATAGGCAGCTGTGATCAGCCCCCGATATCTCCTTTTTGCTTCTCCTTCCTTCTCACACTGTTCTGCTCTGGTGTGGCTCCTCCATAGGCAGCAGTCCTTCAGGATAAACCTGCTTCAGCATGGGCTCTTTCTTCTCAGGGAATATTGCCCTGCTCCAGCATGGGTCAGCAGTGTGGGTAACCATTCCAGCGTGGTTGCTACAGGCATTGCAGGGGAATCTCTGCTGCAGAGATGTCTGTTGTCAGGAGCTGCACTTTTAAACAGGGTTTCACACAAGTTGTGTGGAAGGAGTTCTTGTACCTGTGCACGGTTTGGCATGGCAGAGGTGTGGGAGCTCAGATGTGGAAGGGACGGGTCTATTCCAGGGTCACTCAGATCCAGGGTGTATCATTAAAGCAATGGCTCACTTTAGGTGCGAGTAGGACATCTTTAAGCTTTTTATCCATGTCTCAGTAGAGGCTGATGTTTCTCTGCCTACAGTACAGCACATTCCTTGCAGTTACTTGCTGCAGTTAATTTTGCTAATGCTGCTGTGCTCTGTTTGCAGATTGGCAACACCCTGCAATTAACAGTCATACCCTAAAGCCCACTGCAAACCTTACCAGCCCATTTAACAATGTGTTCAGCCATCATGCACAAATCTAATGTGCTGATCATGAGGCTGCTTTTGGCGCTAGTGTCTGCTTTGCTCCATCCTCAGTGACGTCACTTTTAATTAAAAGCTATTATTGATATATTTTTGCAGTCTCTAGTTCAGATGATTAAGCAGCACATTCCTAAGCTCATATTCCCTGCCTTGTAATGCAGTGGGGCTTATGTTTGTTTATGGACCAAGGTACAGATATGGAAACCCTCTGTCTGGATCTATATGTCTTTATTTGTGGACAGTTTGTAAGATTAAATTGCATATCAATATTTGCTTACTCTGCCATTTGATTAATGCACTGCAAGCAGATTTAGAATCTTGTTTTGTGTAGCGTTTTGTATAGGTTTCTCAAGAGCTGCTTAATATGTTTACTCTTGGAAATACTTGCCCATTAGATTGAATGTACACAAAATAAATCATCCAAACAGTGATTAAAAATAAAGCGTATTTGACCATCATATCATTTAGTTAAGACCAAATATTTCTGTAGAACTGCTGGACTATGGCAGATGAAAAGAGCAATTCCTACCTTAACAGCTCACCAAAGTGCCATCACTGCAGTGAAAGATCAGATGGATATCACCTCGGTAATGTGCCTTGTCAGTAGCTGTGATGTACTGTGTAATGCAGGTGGTTTCAAGAGGTTCTCAATCTTATTATGCTACGACCAATGCACTGAAGTGGTCCTTTCTCAGAAGTGATGGAGGGGCACCTAAAGTCAGCCCGCTGCTGAGAAACTCTTCATGTTTCCCAAGGACGTTACAGAGAGTGGGACCTTTACTAGGTTTACAGGCAAGATTCAGTGAGAATAAACTCTCAAGGACGAAAACACCCTGCATGTGTCTGCCTTGTAGAACAGAGTATCAGTAGTCTTCAAGAAATGATCATTTGTTCCCTGGTGCTATAATGACAAAGTTTCAAAAGACCCAGTCAATGCCCATTGTGTCATGCACTTGCTTGCTTTTGCTTTTGCTTTTGCTTTCTTTTCCCAAAAAAGCTAAAAACCTCTAATGTCCTCTTTCACAGAATCCAATTTTTGACCTGCTATAAGGGGCACTATCTCATTAATCAGTGAAAGCAGAAACAACACGCCAAGCCCATAAAAAATTATGGGTCTGCCTTGCTAACAATTGGAGCCCTCCTGACAAGTAAGACATGTAGTTTGTTCTCAAGGCCTTTGAGAAAAAGCCACCTAATGTAATTAGGCACAGCTGCCTTTATGCTGTGTGTGAGATGGTGCTGGCTGCACAAAGAGTATTTTCTCTGTATTATCAATGCAAGTGATGTCAGTACAGAGTGGTTCTTGAAAGGCTTCTCATCTCCAGTGGGTGGATGCTCAGGTATTGAGGGCAATAGGAGACAGAGGAGTTGTTTGATTTAGATATTCCTTTATTTAGAGATAAGGACATAAGATAAGCCATACCTGGACCCAGTCAAGAGACAAGTATGCAAAGACAGAAGATCTAGCTGAAGCATGTAGCCTATGGACTGGTTTAGGTCCCTGCTCTTCTTGCTTATCTATTTTTAAACGTCTCAGTGGCTTTCCAAGACCCTTTTTGTCACACCCATTTTTATTCTGTTTTATTTTTAGAACTTCAATGGAACACACTGACTCTTATCCCAACTGCACTGATTCATTAGAAGCAGAGAAGTCCTGCAAACTCTTCCAAAGGCTGTAAAGTTAAAAATATAAAAGTGAATTGAGTGAAGCTTTCCTACCAACTTTTGGCCAACTATAAAAATACCAGATTTCTTGTCAGATCTAGAGGTGGTAGAGAGAGGCGTGAGAAGTTTTCAAACAAAATTTGGCTCTCCTAATTGTAGGGCTTTTTATTTTTAAAATTTTTTTTCCAATTCTGTCCCTTAAGTCTTCACATCTCTCAGGGAATGCCACAGTTGTAAACATTATTGACTGCCATGATTATTCAATTTATATTATGTTTTCAATTTTGCAACTTTTGTTCCATTTTTCTTTCCCTTACTCTATGTGTCTCACTGTTTATTTGCCACACTGTTGCTTACAATCTTTTGAAGGTGTTTTGTAGCTATAAGTCAACTAGAAAACGGACAAGAGATATAACTTTTGAAACTATTTCTCTGAAGACAGTATTTCACCTCATTTTTTGTGTGATCTGAAGTGAGTTGTGAAGCTTCTTTGATATTTCTGTCAATGTGTAGGTCTACATCATACCTCAGCCACTGCAGAGGGCTTTTGCCCTCCCTAAGTCATGCTGAGCTGCTGAAGAAAGAGGGCTATGTTTAGATCTTATTTGTTTGAAGGGATAAATGTCAATTATTTTAATTCTTCCTGACCTGGTAAATAACCTTAAACCTTCTACAACTATATCATGGTAATCTGAAAATCATATTCTCCCACCTACCTCCTATGTGAT
Organism: Oreocharis arfaki; assembly: GCA_013398015.1. Lineage (NCBI taxonomy): Eukaryota > Metazoa > Chordata > Aves > Passeriformes > Paramythiidae > Oreocharis > Oreocharis arfaki. Next base: position 190,510 of record VZRR01011625.1, read on the forward strand.
ATCTCCTCTTTTTGTACCATAATTAGAAATACAGTGGCCCACTTTGGAAAACTGAAGGATTGGTATTATCTTTACCCAAACAAATCACAGACCATAACTGATAATATTTCTCTGCATCCTTTTAACTTTCTCCTCTATTTCTGCAGCATGCCTCAAAGGCTTTTCTGTGGGAATAAGGAACTATGTGTGGCTCATGCTCCTTCTCTTCAAATGAGTCCTTGGTAATTCCTGAGTTGGTTTTGCTGGCTTAGTGCAAGATGTCAGCAATGGACCAAGTGCAGTACAAGGACACAGGGAAAGAAAATCTCAGTTTAGATGGGATAAATGAGACAATTTATTGATGTAATGAAAAGACAGTACTCTCAAAGTAGAGCCTTAAGGTGGTGTTCACAACCGGTTCACCTCCTTTTTTTCTCCATTCGTTATACTTGGCCTTTTCCATTCTCTCTCCAAAATGAATATGTTCAGTGCTCAAATTGAGAAGTATGGATAGTCCTACATGTCCAGCACTATCTTCTGTATATATCTGAAATAGTAGGGCTTTATAAATAATAACCTATGCTGCTAGCTCAACATTTCAGTTCATTTAATGAGACACATGTGACAGCCCCACATGCTTTACAGAGAATGTCTAGAAGGAATAGCTTCTTTTCAGCTCAGCAGAAGTATCTGTGTCTTCCAGCAATATGAGTCTGCTCCAGCCTGGCGCTATTTCGAAGACTGGAACCTGGGAAAAGATTGTGTTTTTAAACAAAACACACCTGAAAGAATCAGTTCCTTTGAGGTTCTCTTGAGTCGTGTTGTGCTGTCACATCAAGCTGCTGACAAAACTTGTTACATCAGATAGTGTCTGATAGGACCAAAAAAAGCCTTATATGATGTACGCTAACAGAATTGGATTACATGTCTGTTTTCTTTTTCTCTTTTTTTTCCCCCAAAAAAGAGAATGTGCTGTCTTCAAGACTGCTGTGTGCTCTCTTGTCTAGCCTTCATTTATCTGTAAAACACAGACTCAGAGAAGTCACACATTCTCAAGGTGCTGGGCTTCTGTTTTTTTATTAATCCCCTCATTCTGAGCATCTCCTCTTGTTTTCTGTTCTTTTTGTTTGTTTGGGGGTTTTTTTGGTTTTTTTTTGTTTATTTTGTTTTTAAAGCTTTTTTTAAGTAGCAGTGTCAAAGTATCTGTGGCTGAAAGATGACAAAACCTCTGAGAATGTATGAGACAGCTCTTGCAGGGTATTTGCAGCATAACGCTGACAGAGCATCTCTCCAGGATGCATTGCAAACAAGACACAGGGCTGGGAATCATATTCTATGGGCATTTTTTAAAACTGGGGAAGAACCTTGACAGGTATCTAATTCCATTGTTTGCACAGCAAAAGCCAAAGTACCTTTAATATTTTCATACCCAAGCATCCAAATAAACTCTTTTTATTCCATTCCAGATATTAATGCAAATGAAAGATTCTGTGTAATGGGGCAACACATCTGTACAACCTGTTGCTAAGTACCTCTCATATTCACTTAAAACTGTGGTGCATTTAATGCCCAGCTGAATATGCCCATTGTCAGTGTCATACACAGAAAAGGTGTGGATTTCTTTTTCATTCTTTTTCTGTACTTCAGACTGCAGTGTTCATAGTTTAAATGTATTTTGTGTGAAGTCACCGAGGGATAGAAATCAATTTGATATTTTTTCAGTAGAAACACTGATGCTAGGAATGAAATAATTACAGCAGTTAGAGGCTTTATGAAAAATCCTTATATCATGAGACTTGAATTAAAGGGGAAAAAAAATCACATCAATTAAAGTCTCTGAAATTTTTGTAGCTTCTGTTCCCATACACTGGCAACACCTTGCAGTGTCTTCTTTTGTTAGCTTGAGGAAACACCTGGTGTTCATTTTTTCCCCCTCTAAGTATTTTTAAAACCAAATGGATCATTTTTTAATCTTCTTATGGATAAACTAACTAAATCCAGGATCTCTGGTTTCTAGACTTGTCACTTGGCTAGTATTAAGTGATAGCTGCGTTCAGAGTCATTGCAAAGCTCTTGCATATGTGCAGTTGCCCCAGTGGTCCTGGGAAACACAAGAACTGATGCAATCCCACCCAAAGTGCACAGGTACAGCAGCTTTACCTCATCCTGGCTGCCCTTACTTGGCTCAGGTCACTTGGACAGGGCTGCTGACTTGGCAACACCCTGTTCAGATAAAGTTTAGAGAAACTCTTCATGTGATCTAGCAAGATAAAGTACAGCCCATTTTGTGATTCATCTGTTATGGGTGTTAACCACAAGCTCCTGCCCTTCGGAGGGAGCCATCACTTCCTCTAACTCAAGGGCACTTTCAGTTATACTCAGTGCATTCAGTAGTTTCTGTAGTCTTTCACATAATTCAACAGCCTTTCATGTAATCCATTATGTTATGTTGTGCTTAATCATACCAGGTGTCCCTCCTAACACACTATTTTTAATTTTTCTCCTTATTGCAAAGGATTCTAGTGTCAGTGTTAGAGCATTCCTTCAACATGGGATAACAATTTGCTATGCTTCAAAATTCTGTTGCTGCAGTGAGTAGTCATGTAATCACTTTGTGCCACAGGTCTTCATCTGTAAGATGTCAGTAATTTTGCTGCTATGGGATGGGAGGGATCATTGTGAGGATAAGCCCGTAACTACTCGGAATGTAAAGGGATATTGCAATTAGAGATGCTAGGAAAGATCTTACCAATAGAAAGTGGAGAATTCTTGCTGAAGATACAACAATTTGGAGGACTGAATTCAGATTTTAACAGGAAAATGCAAAACAGCGTTTGAAAAATTATTGGTTTTGTTTCTTTCTGTTGTGCAAAACTGCATACACAGTAAGGAATAAAATGAATGATTTGTATCAATATTGTGCTCTTCATATCTCCTTAGACACTGAGCTTAGATGCAGTTTAAGGGGGCAAACGCAGCTTTGGCCTATATTAAAACTCTGAACAATGCACAGATTTGTTGAAAGTTTCAAAGAATTTGTTTTCTTAAAAATCTTTTGCATTAGGTAAATCAATGTGTCAAACCACAAGATGAAGTTTATGCAGTTTGTCAGTGAGACCCGTGCTTTGTTTTATGCCAGTGTTGTCAAATTCATGTCACAAGAAGGTTCCAGGTTAGCAATGGCAGACATTAGGAAAAATTGCAGTAAAATACACTGTGCTAGAAAAAATGAAATAAAATGTTCTGGTTCAGGAGCTTGTCAGAATGGAATGCACCACATTTGTCAGCAAATGATATATGAGGTAGAGCTGAAATGTCCCAAATATATTTTATTACTCTTTGGAACAGTCTTTGTTTAAAATTCCTGATTTGTGAATAAATGTTTTGTTTCAGGGAGAAAGCCAGAAGGCAGGAAATGATGTGACAGGTTTAATTACATTTAAGAGAATACAGAGGAGATCAAAGCCAAAGAGATAAAAGCTGCAACTACTGTATGGGCTGGAAACTTCTTGTGAATCATAAGCATCCTTAAGTATAGCGCTTCAGAGGCAGCCATCCTGAATTCAGGACAGAGGCACAGCTGAAATGGAAATTCTCTATTTACAGTGTTTTATGACCTGTATTGGCTGCTCTTGGCAGGCCTTGTACTTAGGCAGGCACCAAAATGTCTGGGAACATTCACGAGAAAACAGTAAACCAAACAGTGCCACCTAAGTCAGTGGCTCCAAAATAACCCCCCAGGGGCAGTATTGCTGTGAGCTGTTTGTAAAGATGGCATTTGACTGTGGGCCAAAAAAAATCTTGTATCAACACACATAATCAGAACCCCTATGGTGGTAATGATTCTGTCACAGTTTTTATTAGCTATTAGGAATTTGGGAGGAATGGGCTTCCCCCACCACTACCTTTTTATTGGTGCTATATGATCTATTACTAAACCAAAGTTATCAAATTGCTGCATCTATTTTACGAAAGACAATACTTAATAAAGGAAGTGTAAGCCAAAGCAAGTTCCTGCTGATATTTTAAGCAAAGGTGAATCTCCACAGTTTTTGCTTCTGTTGTTTTACTCTAAATCCACTAATCCTACATACTCTGCTCTCCTCAAAACATTGTTGCTGTATTCCCCCTCGTCAGAGAAAAAAACCCCAGAAGCCCCACAATTCTCCCTGGGAAGTTTCTCCCCACTCTGTTCCCCCAGCCTCTGCACTCTGATCCTCTATACCCAAAGATCCTCCAGACTCAGTGTGCATCCAACTCAAGTTTCTGGTGGAAATTCCTCCCCTTCTTGAAGAAGGCCATGGCAAGATATTTGTTGTCTCTGCTACAGAAAAAGAAAGAAAGGCATTAGGCTGCCTTGGACTTGGAGGAGTTTGGTTGAACGGAAAGAGAGAGTCTTTTTCTTGGAGGGTAAAAGTCAGGTATGCAGTGTGGTGTTTTGAGGAGGTGGAATCTGTTGTTGGTGCATGTGGTTGAGTATAGTTGCTGGTATTAGCTGCTGCTAATCAAACAAGTTGGTATTTAACATTACCAAAGGATTGCTGGAAGTAGCTCAACTCTGAGCTGCTGTCCAGGGTATTTCTCTTTTTCTCTGCCATTTTTTAGACACGGGGTAGTTCAGTTGACTTCTCCGCACATCTGGAAAACCCAGTTGAGAGAATGAAATAAAAACGCTCATAATTCTCTTAGTTCAGTCCAAACCTGCTAAAGTCAGCACACTAGCAAGCAGGGCTGCCTGTATTCTATTTGTTTTCTCTTCCTGCTTATGTTTATACATGTAAATGTAGAATAAGATGATTATAAGGCGGGAATACCTTTCCTAGATGAAGACAATTACAGGGATGGAACACCTTTCCTATGAGGAAAGCCTGAGAGAGTTGAGGTCGTTCAGACTGGAGAAGTCTGGGGCAACCATATCACGGCCTGTCAGTACCTAAAGGCGGCCTACGAGAAAGCTGGAGAGGGACTTCTTACAGAAGTGTGTAGTGATAGAACAAGGGGGAATGGCTTTTAACTTAAGAGGGGAGGTTTAGATTGGATAAGGAAGAAATTCCTTACTGTGCAGGTGGTGAGATTCTGGAAAATGTTGCCTAGAAAAGTTTTAGATACTCCAACCCCGGAACTGTTCAAGGCTTGATTGGATGGAACCCTGAGCAGCCTGGTCTGCTGGAAGGTGTCCTTGCCTAGGTGTCCCGGGCAGCACAGAGTTGGAATTAGATGACCTTTTTGTTCACTTCCAATCCAAACCATTCTGTGATTCTATGACAATGTAAATATGCATGTCTGGTAAGTGCTGTCACATGTTCATGCAGTCCCTTGAAGCCTATACACCAAGACTGAATGTTTCTTTTTCCACACAGCAGACTATAATCAACAGGAGTAATAGTATTGCTGCAGAAGGTGTTCTTAGCTTTCTGGGCGCTGGAGGCTTGTAAACTGCAATTTAAAAAATTCTGGGTGCTTCTTGGAATTATTTGCATTCATGCATGTGCAGTGAGAAGAGCATGTCAGAGACACACGAAGCACACCGGTGCGTGTGGCTACATCAGATCACATAAACTGCCACATCAAGGCTAATGCACGTAGACCTATTGATCTGTTATTACAGGTTAGATCAGCTCATTTAAAGTATAATGAAGCTCTGTAGCCTTGAAGCAAACACATTCACAGTGGCACCAGTGGAGTCTATGTCAGAATCCACCTCTTGTTTTCTCACGTAGCAATAAACCAATTTGATGACAAACAGGCCAGGGAAAACCACGGGTAGACTAGAGGACCATAGATGTCATGATCTTGCACTCCTTTCATATAGGAGAGAGTGATTTAATACATAGAAATTTTGGTTAAGGTTTATCCAACTCTCAGCAAAATTTGGTGCCTGTCCAGAGTGTTCTATGCTGCTTCGCAAAGGCCTCTTTTTGTTATTCATGTTTATGCCAGGGGCCCTATCTAATCATTTGAACATTGATAACGGGGCAGGAGAAAAAGGATCAATCTTTGTGATATTTTTAGTAGTACTTATTTGCGGCAGTCATCCTGGAGAGAGGTTGTTATATGGCATATCAATACCACTGGTTGTGAAGAATGTGAAGGTGCAGGAAAATGAAAGCTCTAGGAATTTTATGAAGTAGAACTGATAGGGATCACTTCCAGTATCAGACAAGAACATTTTTTACGTGTGCTCTTGGAAAACATTGAAAAGAATTTCAGAAGCGTGTAGTACTTTTAATGGAGCTTTTCCAGACACTACTAGATAAAAAGTTGTGTGCACAAACTTTGAGTGGCAAAATATATACTGCAACCATATCGTAGATAAAAGGTGTGTGTGTAAACAAACACAATAAAACAAACCAGTTTGTTTCCACAAGGAGGCTGTCAAGGTGTTTATAAGAGGATTTTTTTTTTGATCTCTTGTATCTGATCAACTGAAAAAAGGAGGGAGTCTTATGGATAGGGTAGGGCACACTTCATACACACAGAATCTACTTTCCTATGTACATCTAGATCGGACATGTTGAGTAACTTCTTGCAGCTCCAAATTTATATAGCAATGTTACTAAAGCCATTAGACATGGCTTACAACTTCAAACCAACATTTTAGCATCTCTGAAGCACAAACAATTTTTATTAAATCTGTGTGAAATCCCACATTTTCACAGTCCCTTTGGGTTTAACCTTCTGTAATCAATGCGAGGGTTTTTTTTTCTCTGCCTCTGCACTCACTGACAGCATCAAGAAGGCTGAGGCTTTGGCTTTGTGTCAAATTTAGGAAACACTTTTTTTTTCTTTCAGAAGGTGTCAGAGGAGGTAAAATGATATTTCCAACTTCTTTTCAATGCCAAAAAATTCCCTTTCTCAAGTGCCTTACTGGCCAGAGGGTGGGAGATAAGAGAAAGCCTGGAGTGTGGGGCTTCAGAGTAAGTGCCAGCAGAACGCTCCTCGGGACTGTCTGTGCTCAGCATTTGTCATTCCCAAGTCCACTGGGGCATATAGTCCAGTATTAAATCTAAAGCCCTTAAACCTCCTTAAGACTGCCCAGCTGTTTTGCAGGCACAGCCTCAAAGACTTAGAAGTCATGGTGTACAATGGGGATTTTAGAGCAAAACTGAGATCCAAGCCTTTGGTGACTTGAATGCACGGATATGCTACAGGAGATTTCTAAGAAGCAACACATGCTGCAGAAAACTCTCCTGAATACAAGTAGATAGGAATTAAATCTGTGCATCGTTGAGTACTTTTTCACCTCTGTTATAAGACATCCATAAATTACATTTCCTAAAAACAAACGGAGCACGTGGATTTATTATTTTCTCATAAAGGCAAGAACATCTGAAAGAAAGTGTCACAGCCACAGTCCATTTACTGACAGTGTTAAAATTTCTAGTAAACCTTTTTCCTCCACTCTATTCTTACAATTTGCATAATGGAGCACTACTCCTAATTGTTTAGAATCCATACTCCAAAGGAGCTGAACAGATGAATGTCTGGAAGTGTTGAAAATACTTATTCCCCCATAAAACAATGCCATTAAAAAAAGTATATATTTATGAAAATGGTTTTAGTGCAATGGTTTTTCTTACATAGAAATTGTTTCAACAAAAAGTTTCCAGCCACTCACTGCAAATGAGTAGGTGAATACTTAAATTGAAGAAAGGGCAAGTCCTCCAATTAACCAGTGGAATTACAGCCAAAGCAACAAACCCTTTGTTTAAATAATGCTGTCAGAGCAAAAGATCTTTAACTATAAACCACAGTATCTTTCTATTTGCAAAGTTTTCTATGAGGTGAAGGGGATGGAGGCAGGGTGGGTATGAGGGTGTGTGTAAAGGAAAGGCAATACCAGCTCTATGACGAAATCAAAAAACATACAATTTTCAAATGTGAAAAATTAAAGCATAATTTTCAGAAGACAATTAAATGCTAGAACAGAACCAGACCCCCATCTTTAGGCAGATTGGGAGGTGCAGTTATAGCGATGCTGTGCATTCTTGGCTAGACAATGTAATGTAGTCATGAAGAAATACCACGGATTTTATTACTGGTGGTGAATGGCACTACATCCAGTTGGTGGCTGGTCACTAATAAGGTTCCCCAAGGCTCGGTACTGGGGTCAGTCCTGTTTGATAGCTTTATTGATCTGGGTGAGGGGATCGAGTGCAGCCTCAGAACGTTTGCAGATGACACTAAGTTAGGTGGGAATGTCAATCTGCTAAAGGGGAGGAAGGCTCTGCAGAGGATCTGGACAGGCTGGATCAGTTGGGCTGAGACGAATGGAACAAGGCTCAACACCACCAAGTCCGAGTCCTGCCCTTGGGTCACAGCAACCCCAGGCAGTGCTACGGGCTGGGGACAGAGTGGCTGGGAAGCTGCCCACTGGAAAAGAACCTGCCAGCACTGGTCAACAGTGGCTGAACATGAGCCAAGGTGTGCCCAGGTGGCCAAGAAGGACAGTGGCATCCTGGCTTGTGTCAGCAGTAGTGTGGCCAGAAGGACCAGGGAAGGGATTGTCCCCCTGCACTCGGCACTGGTGAGGCTGCACTTCAAGTGCTGTGTCCAGTTTTGGGCCCCCCACTGCAAGAGTGACACCGAGGTGCTGGAGTGAGTGCAGAGAGGGCAGCGGAGCTGGTGAAGGGTCTAGAGGGAAGTCCTGTAAGGAGTGGCTGAGAGAGTTGGGATTGTTTAGCCTGGTGTCCTTATCTTTCTCTACAGCTCTGAAAGGAGATTCTAGTAAAATGTGGGTCAATCTCTTCTCCCAAGCAAGTAGTGACAGGATGAGAGGAAATTGCCTCAAGCTGCCAATTCCTTAAGCTGCCTTCACCAGGGGAAGTCCAGGTTGGACATCAGCAAGAATTTATTCACTGAAAGGGTTATCAGGCATTGGAACAGGCTGCTCAGGAAAGTGATGAAGTCACGATCTCTGGAAGTGTTTAAGAAAAAACTGGATGTGGCACCTAGTGCCATGGTCTAGTTAACATGGTGGTGCTCTATCAAAGGTTGGGCTTGATATTCTTGGAGGTCTTTTCCAACCTTAATGATTCTATGATTATTAACAATAGTTAATTTATATTATGAATGAACTCACTAGTCCATTTTAAGTAGTTTATAGCACTTACTGCAGTGGGACAGCCTCACCACTGGCTCTTTGTTTTAGCATGGCTTTCCTTCCCTGTGCTGTGCAGGGATAACCGTCGTGTAGACAAAAGTACAATTCCCCAGTGGTTAATGAGGTTGTAAGGCTTGATGCATTCCTCTTCCAAGCAAATGCCTAGCACATCATGGATCATGGATCTTAAATTTTGTTACTGGGAATACCCAATTCTGGTACTGAGAGACGCTGATTTGTGTGGACAGCTGTGCTGCCTGCTCTACTTGATCCTAGACCATGGAGTTTTGGAGTGTTACAGCCACACATAGGTTCATCCAAGGATAGCACTCATCTGCTAACAAACAGTGTAAACAATAAATATGCTACTTGATGACTTTCTAGTAATAAAACTAATGCCACTTTAACAAAGAAAAAAACAACGAAACTAGCAAGCAGTGCAAAGCAAGAAGGTTTTCCCTACCTTTCCCAGGAAAATGAGCTTTATCCTGTGTGCTCTGCTGGATCTTTGAGAAAATACAAAGCATTCCTGCTCAATCCTGACAAGCTTACTTAGGCTTCCAGAAGGCCTCTTTCTCTGATAAAGCGGCCAGTAGTTCTAATATGGGTATAACACAGAAGAAAAAGAGTCTTCTTTGTACCTAAGGTCTTTCAGATACAAAATCTTTGTAGAATTCGCTGAAAAATAAAGCCTGGCTGCAAGCACATTATTTGCAGCTTTTTCAGAGTCATTGGGTCCCCTTGAGTAGATTCTTAGAGCATCTGAGCAGCTTTAGGATTGTGTATTCCTTAAGACAGAGGGTAGCCACTGCAGGCTAATGAATAATATTAATTCTATTTTAAAATAGTGGTGCTTTTATCCTGTGTTTTTATCCAGTTCTCTGGCCATGCATTTAGAACTGCTGCTGGACTAGGAATGCCACATTACTGACCCTCTGAGGCGGATGGTGACTGTGAGAACAGTGTGTGCTCAGGGCATCGCAAGACTAGGCTGCATCCTGAGAACACTGTAGGTAAGATGAACATCTGTCTTAAGGAGCTAGACAATTATCTGAGTCTCCATGATCAGAGTATCCTGATTTTAATGAAATATCTAAATGTCATTTGTATGATTATGGGAAAGCACTATCATCACAAACAAGCAGAACAGACTTGTTTGTGTCAGAATTTTCTTTCTTTTCTTTAGAAATCCATTCTTCAGCAGTCCTAACATCCTCCATGGTTTAATTTCTAAGGCAATTCTTTCTATAGTTCACCTGCTGTCGCTGTAACAATGCAAAGTAGTGATTAAATAGATATCTCCTGCTGGCTAAGACTCCTCTGTGGTATGTTCTGGGATTGAATGCCATCCTATTTTCAAATGTTGGGCAATTACATAGCAATAAGTTAAATCTGAGAAATGCAGTAATGTTAAAATGAAAAAAAATTACAGTTTTCTAATTGCAGTAGAATACCTAAAGCAAAACGGGATTTTCGCATTCTGTAGCAAACAATTAATGGTATTTAGTATGAGAGAAAAACGCATGGATTTTGAATTAGATTATGAGTATCTACACTTGGCTATTTGTGGTGGACACAAAAAGACAGCTTTGTGATATTATTCACAGTTCTAGAAGTTTCCTTGAAAAATGTTTTGTTTCTTTACCTACATTTAAAACAATGATCTTGAAAGATTGAATCAGTACTTGCATGAAAATGTGTGTAGGAATAGTTGATAAACCCAGTTACCTCACTAGCACTCAAATAACAGTTCAGATGAAGAGGAGGCACTGGAGCTGCAATGAGAACAAAAATTATTATTTAAAAGAACATGTCACAAAATAATCCTTAAAAGTGCTGAAAATTCAGAAAACTTCTAGACATACATGACCTAGAAGTATCAGCCATGTTATAAATGTCTGTAAGTTTTGGATAATAGGACGGGAGATTGAATATTGAGGCAGTCGTAACAAAGAGGTGAAACACATGCAGGGAGCTCTTCTCCTAGTGCTGCTGATGTGGCATCTTGGCAGGCTAGCACTGACAAGAAGTGCTAGGCTTCTTATTTCATGTCCCAGCATTGTTGGAATGAGAAAATTTATCTGTGTGCATGTATTTATACAGAAAAAAATATAAATATATAAAAAAGAATTAACTGCCTGGAAGAAAATGATGATAGCATTAGAGTTTTTTACTCCCACAGTGCTACCCAAGTAATCAGAGGGTTCAGTAGCAATATTGAAATTCCTTTCAGTTCATCATTAACCCTTCTCATTTGACATTCCCAGCAATTAACCCCTATGCCCGGAGACAAAGTGTCACAGTGGGTGACAGAGACACCACTGCCAGCCCTGAAGCTACTTGTGCCAAGGACTTTGGCAGTGGTGTGCCCCAGTCTGAGTACTGTGGCAGTCAGGGCTTGGGATCCTGGCTCTGTTGTTAACCTTCAGCTCTGCTCCCTGTGCTGGCCTCCCCTTTCCCCCCCAAGTCTGCCTTGCCCATTTAGGCAGTGGTTTGCTCGTGGGCACGCTCATGCTGCTGTGACAGCGGCTGTGCTCTCTGTGCTGTCCCACCTCACCCTCCTCCTTCCTTGTCAGGGCCTGCAGCTGGCAATGTAACATAAAGAGAGAACTCATGGCACCTTTTTCTGAGCTCAACTTTCATTATTTGAATTATTTAGATTTAGTTATACATCTGCAAATAGGGCGAAATCTACAATTCAATGCAATAAAGAAGAAAGAAATGTGAATTTTTTCCCCGATGCCTGAAGCTCCGTTGTTCTTAGCTCCTTTGGGCTGGGTAGGTGATACCTTCCAGCTGGGGCTGGTGAAGCTGGGCACTTACCTGCACAGGTAGATAGGCACAGGCTTATTGTTCATCAATTCAGGCAAAGTGTCTGCTTTTTAGCTCTACAACTTGGGCAGCAGGCATTTAAAGAAACTTCAACTTAACATTTGCGGAGGACGACATGTATTCTAAGCTCTACTCAAAGTCAGTTTGAGCATTGTGGCAAGGTCTAGGGAAAATAAGGTGAGGTTTCTCTGTTGTCACAACAGCAGCTTGAGCCAGCAGCAGGTGTTCAGCCTTCTCTGTTTGCTGATGTGCGTGGCAGAGCCTCATTCAGTCTTGTAAAATGCCTGCTGCAGGGCTTCCAAAGAAAGTACTGTCTAGGAGAATGTGTTTTGCCTTCCCAAGAACCTTACTTTGCTTTATCAAATGACAGTTAGATTTTATATTATTTTTAATTGATTTTATAAAAACTTAATGGCTCAAGGGCTGGCAAATAAGAGGATTATGGAAAATGGGAAAATAATTGCTTGTTTCACCTGATTGCCATGAAGGTAAATAAACTGAAGGTAGACTGTGAGGCACCTGGGATACAGACTAAGAGTTTTCAGCTTGAGCCCATTAATGCCAAGAGCAAATGAAAGCTCCAAACTTGCTCTGGAGCAGCAGTGCTGATACAAATTACATCATTTTAGTAAAGAACACAACTAATGAAAGTGATTCACAGTTGTTATGTTGTTTTGTTGGTGAGCTTTCTATCCAACTACCAATTCTTCATTTATTTTCTGCTTTCAATTGCTTTGTTAACTCGTGCTTTCTTTTTTTTTTTTTTAGATAGATACTCCTGTATTTGTACGGTTTTAAGGTGTCCCACTGTTCGAATGCTTAGAGTGCCCTTTTCTGCTTGATTTTAGAAGGGTTGAAAGTCAGTTTAGCTTTTCCTCAGTTTCATAAATGCATCCCATTTTACTGAAGGTTCTTGGCAACTAACAGGGAGCCAAGCCAAAGTTTTTGGTGAATGTTGCATTCCTCAGATACAGATTTTGCTTATTTGGGTAATTGTGACAAGTTTGACATTCTAAGCCATTGCTGTCTACCTTAATGCACATAGATAAGACTAAAACCAAGCAAAGTAATGTAGGATGAAGCAAAAAAGTTTTCATGATCATATGAAAACAAGCAACATTTACAAATTTTAGCACTGCTGACCAGAAGCATTTTGGTTTTGTGCAGTTTTATTGTACTGTGGGGAAAACTGCCTCACTGAACCCTGTACATATAAATGATCCATGATTAAACCTACCTTAAACAATCACATGGAGGTTAAGGTGTTAAAGGCACCAAGAACCAAAAAGATTTCTCTTACAGTTTCTGTGTTTTTACTGACTTCGAATTTAATTGTCTTTTAGGACACCTGAAACCCTTAATATTGGCATGTCTTCACCACTACTTATATTCTCAGCAAAATAACATAATTTTATAAGTAGGTCCAGATGGATAAGTAATTATCCATGACAATCCAGAACGTATTTCTGATACTTGAGCCCACCTATCACTACACAACATGAGAGAAGGCAGAGCAGTGACTCATAACAGTAGCAAACTGCATCTTGAAGAGGTTCAGGGTATTTGGTTAGAAACAGAACACACACTTTTCTCCAGCATGTCCTCTGAACCTGTCATGTGCAATTTCTCACTGGAGGGGAAGGAACAAAGTGCTTGTTCTTTGTTGGAGGGGATTTGTTTGCCTCTGATGGAATGGTTTGAGAATAGCTAATAATTTGCAGATGTGTGGAGTCTAGGTTTGATGAGTGATGCCTCATTTTCTGGAGCAGCCTTCTAATAAAGAGAGAAGAAAGCTAAGACAGCTAACTGGTGTTAACATGATTCTTGGTGCATTTATGCATATTATGTATATTCAGTTTTGGCAGGAGGGAAATGGGTTCAACCTCCAAATCACTGAGTCTGTGCATTGAAATGGTTTCCTTTACCATAAATTTGTATATTTTCATTGTTATTTCTGTGCCTTACTTTTTGTTAAGAAGTAGAAGAAGAAGCACAAGGAGATACAGGCTAAGTTGTTATCAATTATATTTTTAAATTAAACTTGGCATACCTGAAAGTTTGAGAACATTTACTGATACAGGAATATAGCTAAACCTCACCAGCTAAAGATCACAGAAAAAATCTGTTCCTTACCATAAGCCACATCCTTCAGATTTGCATCCCTTCTTGAAGAAAATTCATATGACATTTGGAACATCTTTTAAGCTTTTGGAGTATTATCTGACCTGAGGGTTGGAATCAGCTGAGAAATAGGAGTCATGAATATTTTTCCAGCCCTTGCACTGACTTGCTGTGTGACCTTGAGCAAGTGGTTTGGGCAAACACTTTAAGAGATCTCTCTGATTTTGTATTCTTTGTTTGCTTTATCTAGATAATCTCCTTTTCAGGTGTAAGTTGCAAAAGGAAAAGACAAGGAAACTATTGGTGTTTAACACCACTAGCAGCCAAAATGGTGGCCAGCATTATTGAAAAAATGGTGCATTAAACTGTGCCTCAGTTACGCCACCTCTGAAAGGGGGAAAATAATGTGGATAGTAAACTGCCTGTGTTTTGAAAAGGAAAAAAACATCTCTGCAGAAATGCAAAATATTATTTTATTTTAGGATTTCTGACTGCTGTGCATAACTCAGGGAATCTTCACATTCTCATGAATGAAAAATCTATCTTCTATTTTGCCTCCTACGAAAGGGAAAACTCTGGCATGCTCAAGTATGCCTTAAAGGCAGTGCTGCCTCTGGGATCTCACATTAACATAATGATAAATGTGCTGTGTATTGCTTGAAAATGCTGTGTGCCAACGTGTCAGAATATGTTTTCCCTGCACACCTCTTGATTAGCATCTCATTTACACATTGGCAGGAAAAGATTCTGAGAAAGACCTACAAAATAAAGTATGTACTTCTCCAAGGCCAGGGTTTTAGTTCCAAAAGCAGCTCTCTGGTGGCATGTCCTTCAGAGCTGGTGGGTTGCACACTTTGAAGTACTGAGCCCACATGTGTTTTAGCAAGTAAGAGTAGTGCTAATGCACTTTTCTGCCTTCTACTAGTGTTGGATTTACTGTATAATCAAGACTCAGTATATATCTTCGACAACACCACTTTCCCACATTCCCTGGCATGTTACAGGACAAAATATCTAACTTCAGTGGAATTTTCTTTGATTTCATCCGGTCAAGTAGTGTGAAAATATGGTAGAAAATAGTGGAAGCATTTAACATCACTAGCAATTTATTTCTCATTGTTTTTGCTTATGTCTTAGTATGTTGATTATTCTTTGCTTGGGTTTTGTTTGCTTGTTTGTTTTAAAATAATTTTCTGCCTTTCCTGTATCTCACACTGTTCAGAAGCTCCACATTCTCGATACCTATTTTATCAGGGGCAAGCATGAGAATACGTATGCAGTAAAAAAGCCACTGAAATGATAGCTGCTATTCCTGCTATACAAATTAAAGATAATGTTGGCCCTGTAATTTACACTTGTGCAGTGCTTGTACATCCTTGTTATTAGAAAACCTTCAGGCTAGGGACTGTATGGGTCTATCACTCTATCCTATTGAATTGAGTCAAAATAAATTTGAAGACAGAACGTACAAATAATATGAACAGGTAGGAACTTGCAAAAGATGCATAGCCAAAATTATTATGAAAATCATATCACTTTAACAGACTAAAAAATTTTGTGGCATCGTAGAAAATTAAGCATATATTTTCCCATCTGAGATTAGATGTGAAAGAAATTAATGAAGCAGCCTTGGGTAAGGTAAATGCCATTTTCAGGAAGATGCTGCTTATTTAAGATATACTTTATCAAAACCATTGAAAAGGATGTTGTAGCACTTGAGATGTGATCAGAGCAGATGAGCTAATTAGGCATTTAGAGAAGCAAAAAAACCTCTTGTCTTAGAGTTGTTTTTATGATTTAGGGACAAAAAAATTCTCAAGCCCTTCTCTGAAGCAGACATAACCTGGATGCCATGCATGGAGATGCCATGCATGGAGATGCCAGGTTGGAGAAGAAGACGAAAGGAAGGAGGGAGTTATGAGTCACCACCTTCTGGAAAGGGCATAGCAGAGTTTGAAGAGGAAGATTGGATAATCCAATTTGTTCTTTCTGAGTTTTATATGAAAACTGGAAAATAAGTGCGGTGAGCAGCACAAACTAAAATTGCAGTTTAAAGGAAAGAGCTCAAGAAAGGAGGTAGAGGTTTCTGAACCATTAGAATAGAGTTAAGAGATTAATTCATGCTTTCATTGGCTTTTACAAATGGCTCTGAGCAAAGAATTGGTTCAGGCTATGATAACTATTATTTTGAATGTTACAATATGATGCACAGTAAACTAATATCCCCTCAAGCAATAAGTGTAAATACAGTTGTTGATATTATATGTCTGGAGGTTATGTTATTTTAATCGCCTCTGGAGACGACTATCTCTGGGAAGTTCTGCTCTGATGTTGAATGTTACTGGCTCCTACTGGCAACTGTGAAGTCTGAAACTAAAATAGTTCAGGTCAGAAAATATGGAGAGCTGCCAGATCCAGCTGAACTCAGTGGATCAAATTCTGCTGGTTTTACACATGAGGAGCTGTGTTGACTTCATTAGGGTCTCATGTGTATAACACAATACTTTCTTCCAATATGATTATATCAGGAAACTGGGATTCAGCTGTAGCTGATATATTATTGCATTAGATAGCAGTTTGCCTGCATCATACCTGTCAATAACACCTTGAAATAATAATAAAAAAAAAGTAATAATGCCTGGAAAGAAAATAAGGTTGGTAGACAGATGATGGCTTTGGAAAATGAAATAGATTAAACAGACAAAAGAAGCGAAAAACTGATAAAAATGTCAAAGCAAAGTGCCAGGGCCAGAGCGTGAGGCTTAACGTCTCTGCTGCCCTCTCACTGACGGCTTGACTTAACAGCACGCTGAGGAATGTAAAGTGCAGTAATAACTGAAACAGGGTCATTACAGAGAGCAGGTGGGATTTTTCAAGCACAAGTTGAGCACTTTCTGAAGTCCTTGATGTTTTAGCTTTGGTTTTTAGCAGGTGCCCAGGTGGGCCAACCCTCAAACAGTAGACCTGAAGCTGGCATGTCTGCTTCCAGCCACAGTGACCTGGCTTCTACCTCGTGTTGTGCTTCTGTAGTGTTCGGGCAAGCTTGCTCTAGACAGCCAGTCTACATAGATGGACTCTCCATCTGGCATCATTAACACGGCTGAGAACTCAGCTTCAAGGAGTTCTTGTGAGAGCTGTTTTAAATTGATTACTGTGCTCTTCAGAGGCTCTGGTTACACAGCGCTCATTAGTGACAACTAAGGCACTGAATAAAGCAGACCTGTCAGACTTCCTGCCTTCAGAAAGACAGATAAATTAGTCTGGGCAGAGTGCCACGCTAGTCTGGTTCTATTACTCGCAGTAGCTGAACTAGCTCTGAGAGCTAGCTCGGGTATCCCTCCAGGAGAGGGGAGCATGCTGTCCGGAAGTCTCCTGCACAAACAGTTTATAACGTTTTGAATTGACTTTGCCTGCTCTGCTTCAGTTAAAGCATTCTGGCAACTCGAAATAATAGGCTATAAGTCACAAGTTTTGCTTTTTTTGGTGGCTGTGCTGTACAGGAGACCAGGGATGTTAACCTACTGCAGTGCAAATGGTGGGTGGCCTTTAACCTTTCCAGCTGGCTCTGCTATTACTCAGTCAGGTTCCTCCTGAGGTGCTCTCATTTGTCTTCTGGCCTTGGGGGCTGGTGTGAGTGCAATGCTGTCTCAGGGGAGCTCAGGCTAGGGGCTCTGGCCCCAGCCTGTGTCAGCTAATGCAGAGCATGACATTGAGGGAAGAGAAGAAAGGGCAGAGCTGTCTCGCTGCTCTCTTTTCCTGTGCCAGGCTACAGCTGGACCCAAAGAGGGGCCATCAAGTTGAGTTGATGTAAAAGCTGTAGGATGCCTTTGCTCATGATGTTGTATCTCCACAAATGTTATAGAAGTGTTAGCAACAGGTTAGCCACAGATTTCTAATTCGACCAGAAATTGTATATATTAATTCACCCAGACAATGAAGTGAAATTTGTACTGGAAATACGGTTTCTCAGAAAATGCTTTCCCTTCCCACCTGAACTTCATTATATATTTTCTTACCTCCAATGTCAAGATACAATCAAAATATTCACAGTAATATCTTCTTTTTCTCCCTCCGCCCCCTCAAATATGAGTGAAAGAAGAACCAGAGAGAAGGACAGACTGCCTAGAACTTCAGTAAGTTCAGCCAGTGGTTTGGATCAGCAGAAGTTTGCACCAAGGGAGACAAATAACAGCTACTTTATGCAGGGTGGGAGGTCCCCAAAAGGAGAGACCTTCTTCCTCCTCAGCCGTTCACAAATGTCTGGCCTTGAAAGCTTATGCTCAATTGAGTAGTAGGATAACTTGAAAATTTGTTTCCCATTTCCTTTGGAAATGCTTGTCCTGTGCACATGTTTGGACTGGGTGAAATCAAGTTTGATCAGTTGGCATTTTCTGATAATAGCTGACATGTTTGGACATACTTCAGTGAAGCAACAGGAAGCATGACAGGACATCATCCAGAAACCTTTTGCTTTTGATATATGTATGTAATGCTCATGGTCCTGGAGAGTTAAATGAAGAAACACAGATAAAATTGATATTTTAGCCCTCGGTAGCTTCCTGGATCACTGCTCAACATGGGCCTTATCAAACCATGTTTGGTCTGGCTGAAACATTTGATCTTGCAGGTAATCAGTGAAGCCTAGGGGCTTCTGGTAAACACCGAGCCAACAGAATAAACCCCAGTTCTGTCATATTTAAATATCCTGGTATTTTAGTTTTTAGACACAGCTGGTGAATTTTAGAAATCTGGGCAATTTTACCCAGGAGTCCTTGACCGAGACTCACATTGCTGCTCTGTGCGGATGGGCAGGAAGGGTGTTAGAGAACACAGCAGGGTTGTTGCAACCTCTCACAGCAATATTCACCCAGGAAGGACTCAAAAATCAACTCTCAGCTAAAGTGGACACTTTGTAGCACTCCTAATGACTCACTGGAGACTTGCAAGACTCTTACCAAATGCTGTTAAATAAAATTTTCCACTTCAGCAGCTTATTCAACCAGAGGGAATTCTGTCTGCAGTACAACTGAAAATATCCTTGTTCAGAAAATAGACATCATTGATTACCCTGCATTTGTGAAGGCACTGTTCTTGATGCTGCCCATTGGTCTGTACTTTGAATAATCCTTCATGATTGCTACTGAATAAGTCGATGTTGCAAAAGCATCAAGCAGGCAATGCTTTATTATTGTGACCATTTTGTTAGATGCAGTTGTTGCCACAAAGGCTGTGTAGAAGCAACTAAGATTCCCTGTTAAAATGATACCAGGTTCATCAATCTAGAATTTGAGGGTTAACTAATTAGCATGTAAGGTCCTCTTAATAAGCAATGTACTCCCATTTATAAGTGATGAGTGTAAAGAAAGAGAAAAACCTTTGTGGAGAAGGAAAAAATTCACAAGGGCAGCTTGTAAAAGCATTTGACAATAAATCTGTGAAAGGATAAAAGCAACCCTCAGTTTTGGGACAAACTAATGAGTTGTGTTTGTTCCCCGCACTCCAGTGCAAATGTCCAATAACCTAATGTTCCATCGCCTCTGTGCTGATCCTTCCTCCCTTCCAGACAATCCTGCCATGTTTCAGTTTCAGTGGACAGCATGATTCAAAAATGAAGGCATTGCTCCATTTCAGATGGTGGGGTCCCATCATATTTTACTCTGCTTATCTTCCATGATGCAAGGTTATCTGCAACAGCTTTTTCTGGGAAATGCTCTGTCGATACCACCTCACAGTGAAGTTCCCAGCAGAGTATTCCTGTTATTTGTATTGCCATAGTTCTTTCAAGCTCCAGAAGGGGTCTGACACCATGTTGCCTTTCGCACTCCCCCAAACTTCCCGGGGCATTTCCATCATTACAGAATAAATATCCTTTTTCTGTCATTTTGTTCATGACAGAGAGGATTTTAAATTTACGCATGCTAAGATGGGTCCTAAAGCATCACTGAGAAATTCTGAATAGAAAGCTTCAATCAATGAAGTTTTTTCTATCACTAAATTCCCCATGGCCACTAAAAGTGGCTTCTTCATCTCCATTTATCTGACTGCACATGAATAGTTCATACAGCTAAAGCAGCTGTGACCATTCCTTGCTCTCGTTACCTTAGGAAGAGGAAAACAACTTCTTACCTACTCAGAGGCTTAAATTATTATTCATTTTTACATTACAGCCATACCTAGACCTTCAAGACAGTAAGACACTGTTGGCCAAAGCATTAGGCAAATACTCGTTTAAAATACAATGCCTCACCCTGAAAAACCTACATTCCAGGATATGTGACATGCAGAAGGAGGGCAGAGAAGGCTAATGTCGAAGTCATTATACTCATTTAAAACTTTTTTTCTCATTATAAATTCACAGAAAAAGTGTTGAAACTCACCATCTGTGCTTTAAGCTATTAGACAGGGCCCAAGGATGCATCTCTAAGGTGGCTGGCAATCATGGTTGTCCTCTGCATTTAGAATATTCCTGGAAGACTTTACAGAGAATGCAAGGGCAGATGTAGCTAGAAGAACTCAGCCTTCCCCAAAATATTCGGAAAGGAACTCAGTTTTGAAAAGGTTGTCTGAAAGGCTGCCTCAGAGTTGCTGTGGCTGGCCTCTGTCCAGTAATATACACGTATCTTTTTCAGTTTGTCTTCAAAGAACGTATTGTTCTTACAGAGGAGATTTCAGCTCAAAGACAAAAGAGATCAAGGTATCTCTGAGATTCTCCCTGCCAGATGAAACCTTTTTTTGCTACGGAGGTGGACGTCTAAGACAGCCACACAGCAAAAACACTGCTAGCACTAAAATTCAGTCTTAAGACAGGCACACATTCAACAATAGGTGGTTCAATTAGTGCATGAAATTACAGATGTTACCTGTTGGTTTTTTTACTATGAATTGTCAGGAGCTGCACTGAACAAGATAGAACAAAGCACAAGATAAGAGATTAAAATTCTGTAATGTACAAGGATCTCATTTCATGCCATTTTTATCTAGTGTTACATGTTATGCTGGATGATCTTGTATGCAATGCTAGATGCCATATACAGTGTGTCTAGCTGCTGTTATCTGCCCTATAAATTAAGATAAGGGTTCAGTGTTAGTCTCAAAAATGGTAGGCTAGTCAAGGGCCTTTTAGTTTTCAGTTTGTTCTCTCACAGTAATTCTCATTTTAACTCTTGGTAGCAAAGACTCAGAGGATCTGCAGCTATGTCTGGAAATTGTAAGCTTGATTGTAAATGAAGTGTGGGATTCACTGTCAATACAAGCTGCCCAAACCTTAATGAGAGCATTTAAATATTTGATGATTTTTTCCAATGTTCTATCAGAGACTGAACACTGGAATGAGTCTTAAGTGAGAGCAACTTACCAGATGAAGAGCATAATGAATGTCTTTCATAAAAATTAATATTTAAGTAGTTTAGTTAGTTGTATTATAATTGTTCCACCTCAATACAATAATGATGTTTCACTGTTATTTCCCCTAGTATAATTCTGATCTGAATATTACATACATAAGCTGCACTGAATAGGAATCCATCAGGCATGGAATCATTTCCTAGAAATGCAACTTTTTGGTTGGGATGATTAATCCAACCTCATTTTAAAGATGTTCCTTCTAATCCTGCCCCACTTCACCAAAGAAAAAATCACATTCACTGAGTATGGCCATGCAGGTCCAAACATACACACACATTCACACTTATGGAAATGCAACAGAAACACTGATACGAATTTCAGGCAGGCTGGACTTGGGAGCTAAAATGGTATATAAGGTCATCTGAGAACATTCAGCAGCAAATTCTATTAGCAAAACTTTCCGTACGAGTATGAGCTATCTTTCCACTTAACAAAACTTTTGCAGTCATTTTAAAAATCAGCAGCATATTTACCCATCTGAAGCATCATACTAACTCTTTTGTGAGGACCATCTTGTTCTAACAATTTTTGCAGTTAGAGATCTAATCACCCAGTGCCTCAGTCAGGAGGCAACTCTAAAGTCTGTGTCTGTGCACAACAGGTCTGAACTCTCCCTATATGCATGAAAGGATACGAATGTGGGACACCTTTCTCATTGGTGTGGATGGCCAGGTGAGTGGGAATTGAGGAATTAATTATGTTAGAAACCATTGTTCTGACCACCAGAAGAAATACAGTGGCACGGCACCTTTGGATATTGAGTGCATCATGAGCTTTAACATTTTGGGTACAGAAATGCACTGGATGCTAAATCTGCCCAGTGTTGGTCAGCAAGGAATATTGAGAGATGTGGATGAAGAAAGCAGAACATTTTGGATTTTTGGATGAAGCTGGCGTTCCAGATTAATCTCATTCACATGAAAGTTTTTTGGAAGGAAAATAGAGCACGATTTTGGTATTTTGGAGCTAGTTAATTCTGAAACAGTTCTATTGCACTTGATCCACACTTACTAGAAGCACGCTGCATACACTTGAAACCTCTCTTATATTTGCTTCTCTACATTTTCGAGATTTCAGTGTAACTTAAAGGATTAAAATATTCTTCTGGGTTAGCACATGAATTTTTTGTTTGGTGAACACTGAAGTAGATGGGAAGAGGAACACACAAGTGGAACACTTAAATTAACTGAAACACATCTGAAAATATGTAAGACAGTTATGACAAAAAAAAAAAAAAAAAACCACATCACAACAAAATCCTCCAAACCTAGCAGTTTAAGCTTTTCTTCTTGAAAAATCTTTACTGCAATGGAATCCCTGCAAGCACTAATCCTTAGTAGATGGCATTTTATTTAATTTAATTGATTTTCTTTATTGCAGCCAAGTAGATAAAAGATTGAAAATCTTCTATTGTACATGTGTAAATACCTTAAGAATCTTCTTTAATATGCACATCAATTAACTTATTAACAAATTCAGGCTAGAGAATCATACTTTGAGATGCTATTCCAGCTATTTGAACAACAAACCACCTCAGCCCATGTACCAAAAAAAGGGGCAGGATTATTAGCACAGCTGTGCACATTTATAACCCTCCTACTGCCATGGTTATGCGGTGCTTGCTTTTATTCATCACTGAAGAGCAGAGCAGTGGCACTGCTGTAGCAAGGCATCAGAGAAACCAGCAAAATCCAGGTCCCACTGGAGCATTTTCCGTTTTTATCTCTTAACTGATGTGCTGCCAAGGCTCTTACTATGTTGACAATGGTGCTGCCTTGAACAAGGCAGCATCATAAAACCTGTGGGCCCCTACAAGGCAAGAGCAACGTTTCATAAAGTCATCCTTACGAGATATTCTTTGGCTTCTCCATAAATTTCATTACGTGCTCCTGCAAAGCATTCAGAGACTTCAGCTCCCCGTGGCCTCAGTGAAGGATAAGACTTTCTCAGCTCTTGGATGGATTATGCTCATGTGGACCCTGCCGTCAGGAAACTCCTCTGCTTCACTAGTGCATTTAATTGCCCCCAGCCATAGCTGTTACTCTCTGCCATGAATACAGTCCCTCAAATGCACTTGACAGCAGGCGCCGTGAAAAGCCTTTTTTATTCCCATGCATTAAAAGTGACTGAGTAAAACATGATTGGAAGAATGAAGCATTGCCCATGTGTGAACAGTGAGGAGATATACAGTGAAAAGCAAGAGTGAATTTTGAGACAGATTGAAAGAGATGTGTGATGAAGATAAGTAGTTCCAAGAGAGAACGGAGTGGGGAAGTTAAAGGACATAATAGAGTCTCCATAAAAAAAACTACTCAATGGAGGCTAAAGGAGCTAACAGATGAGAGAAGAATGACAATCTGCAGCCATCCAGGGAACACCAAACAGGTAGCTTCAGAGCTCCCTATAGGTAGAACATCTAGGATGAATGAAGGATAGATGCAGCAATTATAAAATGAATTATCTATCGATTTATTAAATTGTGTTTAGGAAGCTGCTGGTGAAGCATTTGATTAGATTCTTGCCTTGTAAAGGCAAATATACTCAATTTTAGCCAAGAACCTTCTTGCTCTTCCTTCTCTTATTTTATCTAAGGTAGATGAGAGTGTGAAAGCACGCTAAATAAATAAAACAGGGGGGGTTGTTTTTAAATATGGTAATTATGTATCTGCTAGAGCAGATCAAGTTAGAAGTCACTAAATAGTAGAAACAAATTCTTGTTGTGTTGAGATTTAACACCTCAAATCTGATTCTTCCACCTAAATTCATACAGGATGTAATTTTGGACTTGAACACTAACTGCTTTTACATCCCCAAGTACTTCAGCTCATGTTTCACTCAACAGTTCGTACTATTTGGTCATATTAACAACAGTATTAATAACTATTCTTTTCATCTACAGTATTAAAGTTGTATTTTCATGTCAAATTATCTTATTTCATTGAAGAATTAAGATTTACAATTCATTATGTAACATGGGTCTTAATTTTTTATTGTTTCTACAGGTTTTATTTTTATAGATATTTGGACTTAGTATACTGAGGCAAATCCTCAACAAATGCAAACTGCTATGTGTCCAGGGGAGCTATGAAGTTGAATCTATTTAAACCACTTAAATATCTGGCCTTTATTTTTGCATTTTAACATTGACTTCACTAATGTACATGAGCTGGGAAACACACGGACACAAAGCTGATGTGCTTCATCAGAATCATTCTCAAGAATTACATACGTCTGGTTGTGGCTCTGAATCCAGCCCTGTCCCTGCTTCTACTCGAAATCTCAAGATTTTCTATGGTATAATCTACCAGACTAGTAACAAGAAAGCATAAGGAAGAGTCTAACTAACAAATAATAATTAAAAAACCAACCAACCAACCAACCAAACCATACGAAGAACCAGTACTAAATATATCTCAAAATAATAATTAATTTTAAGGGACTCTGTTTATTTCGGCAGCCATATCCATTAGCATTTGGGGATGCAGAATTTAAGTTTTAACTGATGCCCTGAAAAGCAAGGAGACACAGGGATTATTTGAATTTGAAGTGCAGCAACAGGACATGGTTGTACTAAATACTCATTGGAGTGACTTATTACAAAGTGAGATGCAAGGTGCAAATACTCTTAGAGCATTACAAGAGACAGAGGTATCAGAAAACCACTTATCTTGGTGCCAGGGATACCTCCCTAGACCACCCTCAACAGCTCTTCTAAACACACCTCCAGGCTTAAAACAGGCCAATGTCAGGCAGCATCCCCCTTCATCTGGGTGCAAAGCCATTCACAGTCTGTATTCCTGCTGTAGCTAATCCCTTTACACACACATTCATCATTTGTCCCCTGAGTTGTGGCACGCCTGGCCTAACTGACATCAGAACAGGCCTCCAATGCAAGCCTACAATCCAGGTAGTATCACTCACCTAATTCCAAAAGCAGTTCAAAGGATTAAAGGCAAAGGAATGTCTTCCTGGGGCCCAAGAGGCAGGACAAATTCATTTTATTCTTGATTATCTGAAACCAGAACAGACACGAGGGATCTGATACAATTCATATATTGTATTATGACTGTGTCATATTACTCTGAGTGACAAGGTAATATCCACACACAGGTAGGGTGTCTGGAGAAATAAACCTGCAGCATGCTCTGACCATGAAACTGAGTTTTGCAGGTTTGGTCATATGATGAATCTTACCATGATTCTTTACAGTCCTATCAAATAGAGCAAGTAGGATTGTGTTTGTATTGCATCTGTATAACTCATTTTATACCAGCTTTATTAATACTGTGGTACCATGTCTTCTCTTTTTTTTTTTTTGCCTGTTACTTAATAATATCCATTTCCATAATCATTAATTCAAAACAGCAAAACACTTCTAAAATTTTAGAAGATAGATGCAGAGAAGCAGGCACAAAGCCTGGCACTAATTTTTTCCTAATATTTGTTGCCTACGTTTTCAAAAAACCCAGCTAAAAGAATGCACTTCAATTTACAATTCAAGACCAGACTCGGTCACGTAAGTTAAAAATGGAGTCTATTATATTACGGTGCCTGCAAATCCGTGTATTACAGTGAGTACGAAACACACAATCCCTTGGCAGGTTTCCAGCACAGACCTTGATGCCACTTTTTGGGAGCCTGCTGTGTGCACGTTTCAGAGCCCAGGAACCAGCTGTGAACACGGATCCACTGCCACCTACGGAGCCACCTGCTGGGCTTTATCCCAAAATGAAACATCCTGCAGCATCCTACCAGGGAGCACCATCACTGACATGTAGGCAGCACTTGCCTGATTGCCTGTCACCTTTTCTAGTGTTTTGTTTTTCTTTTCAGATGGGAGAAATTCTTGGAGCAGTTTCGGCGGCGCAGGACGAGGCACAGGAGTGAGACCGTTCCTCCAGAGTCATCCCTGCTGGTTACTGAATAGACACCTGAAGGCAACATCATTTGGATATTTCTGACCTGCAGTAGATTGCTACTTGCAAACCTTTTTATGCTGTTATTCATCTCCTGAGCCATCTGGCTCCTGTTGCAGGATACCTGCAGATGGATTAATAAACCAGTCTAATAGAGCTGTACATATTAAATATACAGCAGAAGCAGCTGTTTGGTGTTTGTTGTGAGCTTTCTATTTTCCCCTAACGTTTCAGCCATTGTAATTTAAAGTTCTAAGCCAGTTCCTTCAATGAAAGGAACAGTTTCTTTTCCTCATCTACTCACAACAGAAAATAAATTTATTTCTCATAAAAGAAGCCTGTCATTGAAAAGCAACTTATAATCAGCATAAATATAACTTTCTCCTTAGAGTAGAAACTTTAGGTTCAGCCTTTGAACAGCATTATCTGTTCATCTTATTATAATATACCCCCCGATAGCTCTCATATTAATTGCACCAGATTGCCTGCAGTGTGTTCACTTGGTTGTTTGTTTACTCTTAACTAAGAATGACTTTCAGAAAACTTTACTTCCTTGCAAATACAAGTGAGGTTAGAGAGAAACAAAACCTATCTTAAAAGCCCTCAAATTGTAGATTATTAATTTTAATAATTCAACTAGGGCTCTTTGGGATATTGCTTATAAATTTCTCAAACTGGGCCTATAGAAGTTTTTACATAAAACAAAAGACAAAAAAGATGTCGGTACACAAATAATGAGAATCAAAACTTTTTTTTTCTACCACTAAAAACCAAAATCCTATCCTTAGGGCCTTAGGGTGCCTCTGAAAAATATCTGAGAGAAAAAAAAAAAAGGAAAAAGAGAAAAGCAGCACACCACATAACCCCCCCAAGCCAGGGTATTTTCAGTCTGATTAAATGGCTGTTTCAACTTTCCTCACCTGGTAGCTGATCTAATTATGCCAGCATTCAAAACACAATTTAAAGATTAAGAGAAAAGTACAGATGTGGGGTCAAAAGAAAAAAAAAAGAGAATTGCTAACACCAGCAATTAAAGGCTACAGAGCTGAAACCCAAGTATGTTAGTTGTAGTAATTCAGGGTCGTGGGGTGGAAAATAAAAACTATCTGTGTCAAAAAAACCCCATCAAACAAACAAACCTCTCCCCCACCCCCAAACAAAAGCTAAAATGCTACCTGAGGTGAGAAGTAAGAAATTGAAGGTATTTAAACAAAAAATTTTACCCCCCCTCTCTTCATAAGCTCAGCTGCATTTCTTAAACATCATGAACCTGCAGTTTTAAAAACTTGCAGAACTGGGCCTATACAAAAAACCTAGAAAAAAAACACCTAAACTACTCAGATTGGACAACTACTTTTGACTAAAGCCCATGAAAGGTCATAAGGAACTTCTAGAAAAGTTGTGGAGTTAATAGCAATAATTCTACATATCCAAGGAGAACACTGTTATCGAAGCCATTAGTGTTCAGGCTTTGAACATTCCCAACAAATTTTCAAGGTGAAAACCAACAGCTGTCTCCAGAGCCCCAAGTATATCAAAGATCTCCTTTTTGCTCCCTATATCTCAGTATGGAAATCCTTTTTGTCTTTTTCAAGCACCTTGAAGCTAAATTAATCAGAACTCCACACTGTGATCATCAGAAGCGTCATACAGAGAAGATTATGTAGGCTCAGTACAATTCCCCTTGACTTCAGATGCGGCAGTGCAGAACAGGAAGCCCTGTTACCTGCCCATCACTCCATGTCCCTCTGAAAACATGTGCCAGCCCAATCAGTGAGTTTTCTGAAAACCTTTTTATCCCTTCTTCTTCCCTGTGCATGTACTGGTGCTCCTCAGAAGGATGTGCTCAATGTGGTTCCCGTTAGTCATGTGTATTTTGCCTTCTGTGTCTAGTGAGTTCAAATTGCTACAAACCATCCTCATAACTGGTCAGATTTATGCCCACCCAAGCCTCATCTCCATCTGTTTCAGTGACTGCACTTAAGAGGGTCAAGTTGGATGTGAGCCATTATCCCAGAGGTGGAAAACCAAGGGTTACACACTAAATCTATGGTTATCTTTGTCCCAATGCAGTGGAAAAAAGATACAAGCCAGAGAACAGTAAAATTTTTTCACAAGAGATACATAGGAGCCTATTTGGCAGGTGAATTGCACTTTTGACACCTGTCAGTAATATACATGGCCATCTAGTGAAATAAGCTTACACTTTTCTCGAAGGAGAAAAGCATTTCAAACTCACTTCTGAAGTACAAGGATGAAGTGAAGAAGTAAAACCTATAGCATAATTTGTTGGCGTATTAAAGAGATATGAGTGACATAAAGGACTGCCTCTCTTCTCAGAGATGGGTACCAGGATGCACTTTTAACTGAACCATGAAGTTGCTACAAAATTTGTTTTTCTCAGTCTAAACCATTGTAGAATAGTCTGCCACTTCTGGGAAAAAAGAGGCAGAGAAGCAGGCATGGGTGGATACTGACAGGAGAGTACCCTCTTCTGCATGCAGATGTGCCTCCCTTACTGCATGAAACAAGCCCTTAAGCACTCCTTGGTAATGAAATATGGATTTGTTGTTTCCCAGTCAGTGTAGAAAAGCATTATTGCCTTTAAATTTTAAGGAGAAGTTGTGGGGCTGTGGTAGGTAATGTGATTTGTTCAGGCTCATTATCTAACTGTGGGCTGAACCTCAGAGAGGAGGGGGATGCTCCTTCACTCCCAGGCTACTGCACACAGGCTTCTCCATCACAGCTGCCCCAGTCAACAAGTGTTGTCCGGGAAGAGAAAAGTGAGAGGCCAAAAGGCCACTGGGCAAAGAAATCAATCCCTTCTGAGCTCTCACAGCTAGAGAACTACTTGGTTTCATGTTCTATTCTTCCATGCAAGTATGACTTACATGTGCTGGAACTTACTAACAGCAATTGGGTTAAGTCAATTCATTATCCAAGTAATACTTAAGTAACAGTGCCTTAAAAATGAAAATGCATCCTGCTACTCCAGTGCAACTTCGGAAACCAGCCTGAAGTGACTTGTTCCTACCCAGCAGCGCTGCTAGATGTGGATGCAAACACTTTGCAGAGCAAGGTACAATTACCTTTCTGTTCTTAGTGATGCAGGCAATATGAGAAGATAGATAATTTGCAGTGTTTCCAAGGTCATGCCAGAAAACTAGGAGCAGTCTGTGCTGGGATCGGGCACACTGAACAAGTGCCTCCTTAATGTGGCACATTACAGTAGTACTTAACATTTGATTAGAGTGGATACAATCAGTATTCCCTGGATCAATTTTCCTTTCTACTGGACATGGCCTATTATACATTGCTATGAAATATTTCAAGGAAGAGAGGCAGTATAATTGAGCATCATATTACAAGTGAAATATAATTCGCATTTCTCTTAAGATATGTCCTGCTATCAATACAGTCACTGATTCAAGTTTTCTGAAAACTGTAAATGTTTACCAAAACAGTAATTTCCTGTTATTTTTATTCAACTACTTCAAAGCACTTAAACGTGGAAAGCAAAGATCCCTCTCTGTAGTAAGGAAATCCCTGAGAAACCTAAAGATAGCAACTTCCCCATGATCACACTCTTCCAAG
Organism: Oreocharis arfaki; assembly: GCA_013398015.1. Classification (NCBI taxonomy): domain Eukaryota; kingdom Metazoa; phylum Chordata; class Aves; order Passeriformes; family Paramythiidae; genus Oreocharis; species Oreocharis arfaki. The sequence goes on from VZRR01011625.1 coordinate 220,459, forward strand.
CTGAAGAAAATCTTGGAATGCAGGGAAGTGGCTTCATTTGAAGGTTATGAACTATTTTTTTTTGAGTTTTGGGATCCTGACGCAGCTTAGAAAGTCCTTCAAAGCCCTTGAAAGCCATGGCCAAAGCCAGTGTTACAGTAACCTAGAGACACTAGAGTGCAGTTTTTGAACTTCTTGCCAGAAGCAAATATCAATTTTGAAATCTGGATTGTTATTAAGGGACTGTCTCCCACAGAACCATATGTTACAAAGCACTTGCATTTCTGCTGATACCTTAAGGTTTCTGCCCCCTTTTTCTCCATGAAAGGTTGAGCACTGCAGAGCAGAAGCACAGATGCAAGTCCCTTTCACATGCTCCAATTTCAGCCTGGGATTTCTATATCAGGTCTGTGTAAAGAGCAGTCTGGTTTTGAGTCACAGTCTGAATATGACAAAACTCTCTGGAGAAAAGTCACTGCCTCTGACCCTGAAACCTAACCTTCACCAGATTTGTGTCATGTGAAATCCAAGCAACAAAAACCAGCATAGCATATTCTGAGTAAGCATTAACCTTAATTTAACAGCTTGCCTGTACTAATTTTCATCGTTCTCCTCCACAAGATACAATGTAAGCAGTCAATGCAATCTTATCCTGCCCTTAGATACGCCGAAGTTCTGTTCTATGAACAAAATATTCAAAAAACCCATCTCTTTTGTTTTTTGTGAAGCAGGTATAATAAATACCACCTCTGTAGCACAGTCCACTCCAACTGACATGATTATAGCAAAATCAAGTTCTTTATCCTCACTCCCATGTTTAATGTTAGTGATGTATTTGTTCTGATAATATTGATCAGAAAAAATCTGTTAACATTTAAAATTGATTTTCAAAGACACTTCCAGGTTCAAACGCCTCTGGAAATTTGAGGTAACAGGGAGCTGCACTGTATTTAGGCATTCTTTCTTGTGCACAGCCCTAAAGTTAATATTCCTCACCAGCAGTGCCATACAGCTAAAAAACTAAACAGAGATGCCATTAGATCATTTAGACAATGGTTTTCTATGTTAACACTCTCAGATGCATGGCTGAAAAGTACATCAAGTATGAGCAGTACATTTTCTTTATCATTGAGCAGATAGAGGCCAATATCTGGGCCTAAGCTAATTCAGACCTGTGTTCAAAGCGTTACGCAGCTCTGTTATGCCGTAATCCATCAGAGCTACCTTCCTCTGAAGCAGCATTTTCTACTTCAAGTTACATAATGTTCTTGCACTGAAAGTCACTCACAGTTAGCACCACAGCTAAAGAGGTGCCTGCCTGTTTCTTTGTTATCGTGTTTCACGATAGGAAAGAACACCTATTAAAGAAAAATAAACCCTGAAATATATACAGTGATCTTATATTTGTGTCTTGTCTGATACGTTTTCAGGGGACATCTTGGAAGAGGTTTCTTCCCCTCATCAGTCATCTTGAAAATGAAACACAGCGAGAAGGACAGATGGTTGTGTGCGTGTGTATGTCTGCATTTTTGTTAGGGGGAAGTGTATACGGGTTAATGGATAGCAAAGGAGTGGAAAGGGAAAGGACATGGCTTGTCTCCTGGTCTTTGATTCGAGCCTTGTTCATCCAATGGATCAGTGGCCCCCAGCAAGCAGCCGCAGGCAGCACTGCCTGGCAGCACGCGCTCTGCAGGTGCCAGCTCAGCGGGGCTGCTGAGCCGCTCGCCATTGTCTGGTCACTCACCCCATGGGCTGAACACCTACTGTCACTCATTCCCCTTCCTCTCATTTAAACAAGTGTTTTTATTACAGATACAAGCATAATTGTAAGTAAATATTCTCTCACACAGGGAAGGAAACCAGCAGGACTGTACTCATGCTTGATGGAAGTCTGCTTACTTCAAATCATTAGTGCCATAGACACACACAGGTAAAAGGGGCCTATCCATCTTTGGCAAGTTCATTCAGGTGAACAGAAAAATCCCATAGTCTAAAATAGGGACTTGTGTAACTGTCTTGCAAGTTATCATTGTCTGATCAGCCACAGTGGCAAGGAGAAACAAAACAATATTTGGGATGATCTGGAGAATATAACTCCACAATCTGTTTGCACTTTGAGAGAGAATTTCTAAACTAACCGGAAGCAGCTGCTTTGCAAAGCCACATACACTTTGGATTCAGTAAAGTTACAGAAATTATACACACAAAACACAACTTGTCCCAGAGACACTCTGAGTGTTCGATACAGCATTAGAGCCAGTGAGGTATAGGCTTGCAACCAAAAACCCTAGATCATAGTCTTGGCCAACAGAAGATAAAGTTCAAGAGAAGGGGAAAACCAATACTTAAGCAAAGACTAAAAGAAATCACACTTCTCATTTAAAAGTTCCTTAGGTAAATTCCTTACCTAATAAACAGGAAGGTCAGCACTCAAAGCCAACAGTCACAGTAAGGGACTACAAAAGATACACAGCCATGAAGTATCAGACCCAGCAGCAGAGGAAGGTTTAACTGGGTCAGGAATCAGTACAACAGATGAAGGGGAGGAGGACACATCCCTGTTACTCCAGCCATCCACGCTATCCCCAGCACAAAGCTGTCAGGAATGGCAGGTGCTCAAGAAGCAAATCAGTATCTGCACTAGACTGCTACAAAGATGTGCACCTACAGTGGTGCAGATCTGCCTTACTTACAGCGCTTGGGTTTTGGTTTTGGGGCTTTTATTTCCTTATTGGTATTCAGGCAACCAACTTAAAACCACAAAATGAGCTAAATTCATCACTGGCCTGTGGATAGGCTTCTCCTGATTATTTTCTTTGAAGCACCAAGTGATCTTACCAGACTAACCTTGTCTGGCCCACACAGATAAGTGTGCTTGTTAGAAAAGACAAATCCTACAACATGCCTGTTCTATAATTTCATTTTCCTGGATACTTTGAGTTGAATTTGAGTGTGCCCAATCTCAACCTTTGGCCTTTGCACTCCAGGAGCTCCTATAAATACAACTTTACCCTTAGCACACAAGACGCCTACAGCTGGTAGCAGATTCCTCTCTTTATCCTGAGTCTCCAGATAACATTGTAGAAGAAAATACGAAAGGTTTTATTCAACTTGAAACCAGAACATGCCATTTTCTTAAGAAAGAGTAACACACAGCATCATGAGAGACCTCCGTGACCATTTGCCGTACCCAAGCTCTCGGGAACTTTGTGGAGGTAACTCCCTCTCTACCTCCTGATCAGAACCCAACATGTCCTTAGGGTGCAGGTTTGGTGTCCAATGGCAAGAAGGATGAAAGTCAGTCATATGAAATTTTCTGCACTTCAAATAAATTAGTTTTTCATTGGACTGCTTTAATGTTACCTTTTCCCAATGGACACAAGTTCCCGTTATTTTTCACTAAAATCTTCAAATCCATAATCGTCACAACTGAGTTGGAAAGTAGACAACAGACAGCACATAAAATTGACCCCAGATAAGAGAAAGATCTTATTGCTGGGCATAGGAGAATATTCAAAGGTTTTGGATTCAAGGTGGCTCTTGACAGACAGTGACATCAACAACTTATTAATTTGGTTTGTGCCTATTTAGGTTCCAGAAACTAAATTCTCACATGGCAACCTTTGTGAATTATGATTTCTGTCTCTGGTTGGCAGGGGACTCCTCTCTGATGGATAATAACAGGTTATTACTTCCTTGATCATCACTCAGCTGGATTAGAACCATACAATATATCCTTAGCAACACAACCACTCCAAGCACATCAAGCTTTTCTTCTGCTTATGACAGGCTATAAAATTGTGAGTCATTATATCTTGATCTTTATCTAAAATCAATATATAATAACATTACATACATATAGTCCCCACAAAGTACTTTTAAAAAAACATTCTAAAACCTTCCTGTAGACACTCCACTGTCCATACTTTTCCTCTCACTACAGACAAAACATCATCTAGCAAGTGATAGCTTCAAACTGAAAAAGGGTAGATTTAGGTTAGCTCTTAGGAAGAAATTCTTTACTGTGAGTGTGGTGAGACACTGAGCAGGTTTTCCAGACACACTGTGGACTCCCCATCCCTGGCAGTGTTCAAGGCCAGGTTGGATGGGCTTTCAGCAACCTGGTCTTCTGAAAGGTGTCCCTGGCTGTGGCAGGAAAGTTGAAACCAGACAGTCTCTAAAGTTTCTTCTAACTCAATTGGTTCTATGATTCTGTGATTCTACAAGGTGTTTAGTCATGTTTCTTTATACTGTGCTCTTCCAATTAAGCATTAAGAACATAATTTTTAAAACAAATCCAAATTTCCTCTCTGCATTCTATAGCATCAGACTGATGAAGGCTCAGGGGATTAAAAAATGTATAGCACTTGATGGCTCACATTTAAAGCCTGAAGGCTGAGGTAGAAATCAGAGAGGCTCTTTTCTTCTCTAATATTAAACAAACAAGTCTCGTGTCCTTCACTTCCTCTGATAAAATATGATGATGGATTTTACTTGTGAACTGTCTCTGCTTTGCAGAGGTGAGAAGGCAAGGAGAGGTAGAAGCTCAATGAAAGCTCTTTTCTTCTGTTCAGGATCAGGCAGTATTGCTGTCACAGTGCAGCTACTACAAATAAGTCACTTAAAAATTCATACAGAAAATCACAGTTGCTGAGGGAAGAATGGCTCAGGTGAGAGGTGATAGGATACAGCTACAATTTTCTCCCTCGCTAAAAATCTATTTGAAGGTCTGTAAACAAATTATTAGAAAGTCAGAATACTTTGGTCTTCAAGAGGACCACTTGCCATATTAGAGAATAAAATAATTCAAAGCAAAAAAAAAAAATCAAATGAAAGTGCAAAGGGTGAAAGGAAAAGGTTAAAATATCTTCTTAATCAAATGGTAGTATATCATGCCTCCCAGCCAGGTTGCTTGTGGTTTTTCTTTTTTTAAAAATTTGTATCTTTTGAAAACAGTGCACAGTTTTACTCAATCATGTATCAATACTGAAAATCATAAGAGTCTCCCTTGGTTATTTTGTGAGAAAATAAATATGAGGGATAATACATCATGCTGTAGAATAGGTTTACAGATTAAATCTATTTGGGTCCTTACAGACCTTTGTAATATTATACAATATATTGGATGAACCACAGTTTGTGATCTGAGAAGAGCTGCTGACTACTGGTTACATATTGCAGACATAGATCAATTGTGGGCTGACCTATTTTCTGTTTTGGATGTTTGCTTTTTTTTTCATAACTATTAGGAAAGCATACAAACTGACCTTTAAAGTAATTTTTTTTCTCAAAAATTCTAAAAGCAAATTTAGTTTAAAAATCGAGAATAAAAGAAAGGAAAACAAATTTTAAGATCTCAAAGACTGTTTTGAAATGGACTGTTGTTCTTCAGCCAGCTCTATTATGCACTAGACAAAGGCATTTGCCATACCTATATTGATTTGCCGTACCTATATTTATTTTGCAACTAGAAAAATATAAAAACATGTTTCAAGCAGATAAACTCTATGTAGAAAAAAGGATTAAATAATAGCACAATATCTAGTATTCTGACTATACATATACTTCGAATTCAAAATCACCAATAAGAATTTACAAGTTAAAAAATGCTAAGAAACTAATTAAAAGCTTAAAAACAATGAAACCTCTATTGTAGTAGATATTGAGGGACTCCTAGGGGTCCCTCCACTTAGCGGTGTTACGTTATTAGTAGTGCAATATTCGATACAAAGCATCCTTGAGTCTCTCATTCTCCTGTCCCTTCCTTTGTTTTTTCCCTCCTTACTGCAAAGATACAATACACAAGCAGGCAGTCATCCAAATGGCAGTGGCTATAAAAAGGAAACACACACATATATATAATTGTTAATTAGTTCCGTAACTAGAATCCATCTGTATGTTTGTGTAGCTACCTGGGGCATCATGAGTCCCCTAAAGCTATGCAGGAGGAAGGAAGAGTTTGAGGCATATTTCGCTGCTGGGGAATTCTCCAACTGGCTTACATTGTCACGTACTGTGTAGTCGTGTACAGCCAGGGATCTGCCTCTGAGGAAGCAGATGCATCGCACTGGGGAGGCAGAGGAGAAGATCAAAACCAGAATGGGGTCATCCAGAGATTCAAAGTTCTGAGGAAACCAGGGTAAAAATGATCCAGTCTGTGATTTAGATGCCTTTTCAAAATGTTTTTTTTTCCTTGCAAATTGAGTATTCCATAAAACCCTGCCTGCTGTTCTTTAAGTCAGATGCTGATGAAGAAAGGAGCAGTCCCTATAGCAAAGAGCTTTGTTCCTGCTGGGAGTCTCATGCAGCCTGGTGATGGGATGTTGACATTCTTCAGGCACAACAGCACACGTCCAGGGCAGAGTAATCCTAAATCCAGACCTTAGAAAGTGTCAGGAGAAGAACCTTTTCTATATGCTAGAAATGTTATCAGTCAGAAGAAAGGGCTGTCCCACAGGTAGTTTGTTCTTTGACTCTTTAAGCACTTTACAAGATCATAAAACTTACGCATTATCAGCAACATACATTTGCATTTTAACATTGCATTTTACATAAACATTGGCAAGATCCCCTCTGAGTCACCTCTTCTGGAGGCTGAACAGGCCCAGCTCCTTCAGCCTGTCCTTAAAAGAAAAATGCTCCAGTCCTTTAATCATTTTTGTCACCCTCCACTGGACCTGCTCCAGGGGCTCCAGGTCTCTCCTGTCCTGAGGAGCCCAGACTGGACACAGCACTCCAGATGTGCCTCACTAGGGCTGAGTAGAGGGGCAGGATCACATCCTTACAATAAACATAATAGAAAAGTCTAGTGTAAATCACAGGTCACAAGTCAAAATTTTGGATTAAAAATTTTTCAGAGAAATGAAACTTAGAGTCCCTCTATAGCCATAGTGCCAAGGCCAGCTATTGAGTTTTCACAGAGTATGTTTCACAGGGAACACATGTGGTTCATGTAATGGACCTGCCATTTTCACGAAGCCACAATTTCTTTTTCCTTGCAGGTCATTCTACGTTTTTGTAAACAATCATGGACTGGCCACTGGACTACCTGGTTTTTAATATTTCTTTTTTAAACAAAGTCCATGCTGAATAACCAAAAAGTAATCAGGTGCACCACAAGCTTAGTACAGTTAACCTTGGAAAGAATTATAGTCTACAGCCACCCAAACTGGCTGTACTCATCAGCCTCAGATTAAAGTTTTGAAAAGAAATTCTACTGTAAATACTTAAATAAGGCATGCAAGTGTCAAGAGTAAGACTGCTGATGTATTACAGTAACAGACTGCTTGCTGTCTCTGTCAGCCAGCCAATCCTGATTACTATCCATTAAAAAGTTTCCATGGAAATAAAAGGTAATGATTCCAGTACTGCATGAGAAATTTTTAATTATTCCCAATACTTAGTCACCTTTAGCAATGCTCCAGTTATGTTTGAATGTGTGAATCTATTGCATTTGTGGAAGTCACAGCAAGACTCTCGGCACCCAGCCTTGCAGAAAGCTAGGGAGGATGAAGAACTTTTCACTCACAAGTTTTTAAAAATCTTATCTGGAAAAATAAGACAGTGTGCTGGTGGTGCTTTCGATTTAGGTTTATCAACCTGATATACCCCAGGCATGTGGGATCAAAGACTACAGAAGACTGATGTCAGAATGATCAATAATACTAAGGTGACACTAATGAGAGTATCTTTGCAAGTATGCAGTGGGTCCTTTATGCCCATGGGTGCCTAAAAATACAGAGACAGTAATTAATCTCTATATTAACTAGCAATTGTTTACAACACACAGAGAGGAAAAGGGGCATCTTGTCAGCAGGAAATAATTTGCTGAGAATAATGGACTGCGATGTTGGAGATCTGGTCAGGATTGCTTGACTACTACCCAGACCACACAGGGAGGCCTTTTAAGGTTTTGATCTCATTGGAGCACTATTTTCTCTCCAGTGTTGTGATGAAAAGCCTTTTTTGGCTGTACTGGCTGTAAAGCTTGATTTGAAGCCTGACACGGATCTGAAATCACACAAAGGAAGTAGGGCCAACCTTTCAACTCTTACGGTCACTGGGAGGGAATCAAATACCCTGGTCTTGCACCAAAAGAGAGCTGTTAAGTTGCAGGTTGAAAGCTATAGGTTGAAGGTTTTGAACTCTTGTTCTGACTAATATGCTCCTGTCTTGCCAGAAAAGACATTGTTGAATTTTTAGTGCCTGTGTATGCTCCAGGAATAAAAAGCACATCAGTTTGTTTCAGAAATGTAAAATTCATTTCAGAAGACTAGGTGGGAAAAGTGTTTCTCTCATCATGAAAGCAAGACACGTTAAAAACTGTTCTCTGAACAACAACAACTCTGTATTATGTATTAATAACTCTAAATTATTAGCAGAAAATTCTAAACCCATATTCAATTTCTAAGCATGTGACTAGATTTTAAAGATATCTAGCAATTTTATTAATATATCTTGTTTTTAAAAAACTGTGCTGAAGTTCCAGGTGGTAGTAACTTGCACATCAAAAGAAGTAGTTTTCACATTCAAATAATGCATGCATGGTTTTCTGATTTTAAATACTTGTTTTTCCAATAGTACAATTCATCACTAAAACTTCACTGAAGTGAATTCACAGCTGATTTCTTGTCAGACAGTAAAAAATCGACTGCATTCATTTGATATTTTTTAACAGAGGTCTGTGGAAGGAAAAAAGAAACAAAATAGTTTTTTTTTCCCCTTCTTCACGTATTTTCTGTCAGGTTGTATATACATTTTGAGCAGTAATTTAGAAAATTACTCCACACAGGCTCTGCCAAGGATCCAGTCAAGGTATATGAAAGACGTAGGATAGACATCTTCTTACAAAATATGGTTTTCACCTCAGTGTTTCATAGATCTGCAAAGAAGAGTGGGAAGATATCACCACCCCTACAGACAGAATAGGGGTACTACGAAAGGACTTATTTGACTTTCAGGAAACTTTATAAAGACCTTAAATTAGACCCTTATCTGTAAATCGCAAATCCTAAAAAGCTCTCAGGAAGAATGTAAGAACCTAAGAGCCTACTGGCTTAACAGCTTCACCATCTTTCCCTTCCTATTGCAAAGTTCTCCCTTTCTATGTACCTTGTCAGTCATGGCTTTGTGCTAGGCACGAATCAGACACTCAAGGACGACTGAATTCCATGTATTTAGGCTCAAGAAATTGGATACTATGTACAGAGGGCATGCAGCAGGATTGTTTCTTTGAAGGAAGGTGCCCAAATACGCAAGTCCATCACCCAGCCCACATATTCAGCTCCTGACCCCCTGAGACATGTAAAATCTTATTTACAAATAATCTCAATTGCATTTACATATCTGAGAATCACTCCATTTACCTCTCAGGTATCTTCTCAGTGGAACTGCATTAGCAGGTCTCAGATCACAGCCCAACCTCCTACTAGCAAGCTGGTATTGGGTCTCTTCAACTGCAACCAAAGCCACTTCCCTTTACTTAAGCTGCACATTTGACCCGGGCTTCAAAGAGTCCTCAACCTGCAGCAGTCCAGCAGTACTGAACAGTGACGTGGTTTGTCTGGAACTGGGATAGTTTCTAAAAAATTGCAGAATCTTGAGTGGCATTGCACTCTCACAAGTCAGTGCTACGACAGTGAACAATATAAAAGCGTTATGGAAAAATGTTGTGGGCAACCCTTCTTAAGTTCAAACATTCCTTTGAAATGTTTGTAAATATTTAGGATATCAAGATCACCAACCATGCAAAATTTGAACCATATGTATTTCTATGCTGCCTTTGGCAAGGACCAGCTCAAGATGAAGGTAACATTAAATACATCAAGAGTGTGTGTGTGACCATGGCAACACAAACAGAAGTAAAGAACTAATGCGAAATTTTCAAAATGTTGGACTAATCAGAAATGTCTGCCTCATTTCTGCCCAGTACTCTTTCTGACAGCTCCTGCCTCATGTAACAACCACAACCCAGAAGTGTGTATGGAGAAGCTGTCATTTGGGTCAGTGAAGCACTCACAGGACAAAGACAGTGATTTTACCTGTCAAAAACATGCTTATCAGAAGTGGCTGGGCACCAAAGAAGACCTCACTGGCTCATTTGGAGATCGCAAGGCAAATGCCAAACACCACAAGGAAAACAGCAGCCACAGAATGGGAGACAAACTCAGCACCTGTTGGCACGAGAACGATGGAGAACAGCATGTCAGGTCACCCCGACCACCGGTAGGAGCACCACAAGGAATGCACAGCTATCTGTAACCACCATGGTCTAATGGATGCCAGGAAATAAAACAGAGAAAAACCAGCTTGAAGCACAAGTATAGACCAAATTAGGTATCAGATCCTAAAACATGATACATTTTGGGTGACAGGAAAATGATGACTTTGACAACAACATGCTGCAGTTTTGTAAAGGAATGGAAAGCAGATTCTTGGGTAGGATACAGAACAGACAGGACAGATGGGACAGTGAGGTATTTGGATACCTGTCCCTGTCTTTCACACATGAAGTGTCTGAAGCAATGTATATTAATGAAAACAGCCTTCATCAACAGAGTCCACTAATTGGTCCTGAAGAGTAAGGTTATGCACTCTGAGCAGCCTCCCAAATTGAGAAACCACTTCTGGAAACCTGAGCCTATGTGCACATTTTGCGAGTAAGATTGCGTGTGTTCACCCTTAAATGATGTCTGAGGCACCACTTCAGATGCTGGTCTTTTCCATTTGAAAGAGAAAGAGCTCCCATTAGAGACGACTACCCCTGCTACACCCTTCTCCTCAGAGTTAGACTCCATTGGCAATAATTATTAATTATTCTTAATCTGCCTTCCTCTTTGTCACATTGATACATGACATCTTATTGATGGAAAACATGAACGTAGAAATGTCTAAAGAAGCACTACTGGTAGTAAGATTGGGGAACTTTATCTAGAATAGCTTTGAAACTCATTTTGATTAAAATTTTTAATTATTACAAAGGAAAGAAATATTTGGAAAATATTTGGGAAATTCTGGTTGTTGTGAAAAAAGGCCTAAAGGAAGGATCAAGAGACCAGCTACATGTAGCTGTACTTCAAAGTGGGTCATTATGTATTATCTAAATTAAAAATTAAAAATAACATTTTGACAGACTGTTACATATCTTCTAGCTGAAGCTCCTACACTTTCTTTGAGTTATTTCATACTTCCTAGTCTGTAAAAAGAAATAGCAAGTTTCCAAAACTGGCTAAACATGTGAAGTCTTTATTTACAGCTTGTGACGAGGTGAGAAGTGACAGAATTTGGGCTTTGACAATTTTGAAAGCAGGTAGTGGGAATAAAGAAAAAAAAAAAAGTCCAGAATCTTTAGCTTTTCCCTCAGAGAAATGCAAAGAGCCCGTAGCTGATATGAGATGGGATATTAAATTAGCATCTCACATGTAAAATTAGAATGGCAGTTCCAGGCTGCCTATAGGGTGTGAAGATTAATTAGTGGATGTTTGCACTCTTAGTCGAAGATGTAAGACACTGTGTAAGTGCTAAGCATTACCATAAAGAGGAATTTTCAGACCTTGGTAAGTTCAGTTTACCTAGTATAAATGACTTCATATTTCTGCTAAATAATTCTCCAGTACTTTCGGCAGTGTTTGCCATCATCTAAATGCAAAAAATGAAACCTTGGCTATCTTAAAGGCAAGATGACAAAATTTTGCAAACTACCTGTTTGCAAATGTATTGCAAGGCAGAACAGTGCAAGAAAGTACTAACCATGATGAAGGCCTCCATGATGTAGCCGAGTGTGCTACACTCTCTTAAACCTGACTCATTCTTGTTTAAGGCTTTATGGACATGAGAAGCACAAAAGAGGAAGAGAAGAACTAAAATTTATGTTAATTTCTGTCTTCCTAAAAATCAAATAAAGGAAGTGCTGGAAAAACCTAACCCTGATGTGTCCAGACCTAGCCCCATTAAAGTCAATATGAAAACTCCACTGACAGCAGAGCAAAAGGGACTCAGCCAATGCATCATTTTTTTTTTTTTGCACAATTTTATCAAAGAAAAGCAAGTTATGCTAGATAACTGCTCTTAAGTGGTTTGGAAAACAGCACAAACACTGAGGTGACAAAGGCAGCTGCCAATACTCGCTTGCCCAAGGCAGTAAAAAGGGAAAGCAGGTTTGTAAAGGTGCAGAAAGACCTCTAGCACTGACTGGAGATGAAAGGACTGCAGACATTACATTTAGACCAAGGTAGTACAATATATTAGAGAAAACAACTTCAATTCCATCTATACAAAAATGGGCCTGGCCCTGGCAGTTCACTGTCTAGGAAAGAGATGTCACCATTACGTAGTTCTGGGAAATACCACTTGGGGAAAAGATGCTGGCATGTTTTAACTTACTTCTTTTCAAATAGAAGCTCCAATGCTCCTGCCATGAACAGTAGAAACAACCATTACCTACAAGAAAAGCCTTGGTTTAGGAATGAACAGAAGTCCATAAATATCCACATATATCCTGCTGCTTCACATACTGCTTGCTTTCATTTGGACCTGCTATCTAAAAGAATTAATGAAGAGCTGGTCTGAATACACCTTGAGCTGGATTATTTTCACACAGACCTTTTGTTCACTTTGCTTTTCCCTGCTGACAGGATGTCCCATTTTCAGGAATGCAATCTGCTTTTCAGCTGCTGCTCTCCTTGGAGAAGGTATGGCATGGCAGCTAGGAGGTAACACCCTCGTGTGCCTCCAGCTGTCTGCAGGAACTGCCAGCGTATGGTGGGGCACAAAATGGAGAGAGAGGATTGTGGCTGAATTTCTGGCTTCCTTCTGTCTAATTATGTTTTAATGATCTGACTACTGGTTTTCTTGCCCATCAACTGCCCTCCACAGCAAAACAGGCCCCATGAATCAGGCACATCGTCTCAGCAGGGCAAGACTGTTTATGGAACAGAAATACATAATTTAATAATACTTCAGGCCAGATTCTCAGCTGATGTGAACGTGCACAGTCTCACTGAAGTCACTGGATCTATTCTGACCAGCTTTAGGCAAGGAGCTGGCTATCTGTTCATAAGGATTGCAGAAAAGAGCCTTTATTTAAACACTATGGAAGAGCAGGAAAATCCCACACTCCCACTGAGTTGTCTCACTGCACGCCAGTTTCTTAGAGCTCTGAGCTAATTTGAGGAAACACAATTAGAGAGAGTGTCATCGCTGTTAAGGGTCTGTAATTCATCACCTGCAAAACAAGGGTAGTCAACCCTGAAAAATGCATGAGCTCCTCTGAGGCTTTTGAGCTACTGGAGCAATGGCTCACAGCAGCATGTATCCCAGTTCCCTTCCTCCCAGGGAGGTGAAACCAGGCTATGAACAGAACCTTTTTTCTGCAGAGACTATGCCTCATTTCTGCATTCTTTGCACAACAGTGTAGTTTTTCCAGCAATCTTACTGACACCTTTTTAGAGCATTTTAATGTCAAGGTCAGTACTCTGGAAGGTGACACATGCGTGTTTAAAATCCTTGTGCAGGGAATACATTGGACTAGGATCTCCATCTCCCTGATTTGGCAATCCCTAATTCTAGTCTCAGTTCAGAAGCCTAAATCAACCAAACCAGCAGGCACACTTGAGGCCCTTCCTGCTAGAATGAGCTCCACAGGGACTAAGGCAAAGCCTGGTGTCTGAACACCAACTTGTCTGCACACACCCTTTATGCTGCCAGTCAGTCTGGTCAGGATTGCTGGGACAATGATGAGAAGCAGATTCAGGCACCTGAGCAACTTCAAAGTGCAAAAGCAAGTCCCTCCTCAGATGTCCAAATGTTCCAGATACCAACTGAGTAAAGAGACCTCAGGATAGCCATTAAGAAAAAGGCCTCAAAATCCATTTTTGTGATTTTTTTAACAGTGGAAATTATCAGTAGTTTAGGCCTGAATCATTACATACGTTTAGATGCTCAGGTCTGGAAATTTTTCTCAACCTAACATGTTGTGTTATATTCCACTAAAGACTTCCAGGCACTTTCGATCCATTTTTGGGGTTTTTTTTGGTTTTTTTTTTCTAAGCTATCAGTGTGGCAGAAAGACTACATGAACATAGTTTCTGAGCAAGTACTTCAAAGTGAGATAATGCCACATCAGCTGCAATTGTTATAAGAGAGAGACTTTGTGGAGAAGTTATTAAATGAGAAAAAGCACACCTGTGACATAGTAGGTTTTTGTGGGGTTTTTGTTTGCTTGTTTTTAACAATGTTGGTCTTTCATGTTTGAAAACAAGAAGGTTATGCTGTCATCATTTCAGGTGTGTATTCAAAGCAGGGATTACATCTTTAAGCACAATAAAGAGTGGAAACCAAGGAGAAAGTGGGTTGTAAGAAATATTATGTGCTCTAATGCCATCTACTTGGACTTACTGAAGTACGCAGCAGGCTGTGCTGTCAATTGATGGAATCAATGGGGTGGTGTGCTCTGAGGCATGCCACATCTGGCAGATGTTCTGAGGACAATCTGATTTTCTCTCAGCATTGTGTATGGCTCCACACATCTGTTGTGAAAGCTCAAGGCTCAGTTTATACCATTATTAAACCCAAAAATATCTTCTCACATGTGGCATGCACAAAACACGGTTCAAGAAAGCTTAGGAAATAATTCATGAGAAGAGAGCTGAAAGCAGAAAACCTCACAAATCAACAACAGTCTGCCTGCCCCTATCCAAGTTCCCCCAAGTCCTGGTGATGTGGAGGCAAGAATCTGAAGAGAAGATAAGGATTTCTCATATTCCTTGATGGCCACGGAAGCAATGACTTTCTCAGATTGGATATACATGACAGATGATGTGGTGATGAGAAAAAATTATCCTGCTTTAAGAAATGTGATTTGTATAGCTGGTGAACTTGAGGTGGCAATTATAAATACTCAGATATTTTTTTCTTCTGGGGTAAGTTTTGAAGAACTTTTCAGAGAAAGCTCTCACTGCTGTATTAATATTTTCACCTTTAGATTCAATTGACCTGACTCTGCTTGAAGCAATAGATGTGAGAGTCAGTAGAAACACCACCTGGATCAATGTGGTAGGAAAGTTGAACCTGGTAGCCAATGTCAGATGTTAGATGAAACAATGTGTACTCTGAAATATTTTTAGCACCTCTTTCAAACTACAGCTTAGCTGATGTTTGAAGTAAAGTTAATGGCACTTTCCTGACATAAGGAAGTATCTATGTTGATGATGCTGCATCTATTTTTGCCAACACTAATAGCAAAACATGAAAGTTTTACAAGTTGTAAAGATGGTTTTGATTTAACACAGATTTTTCTCTAGTGCTAAGAAAGGTGTTAAAACAGACTTAAGCACTCTCATTTTTAAAGTAGCTATTTTGTGTTAAGCAGTCCTGTTTAAATGAAAGTCATAAATTGTGCATGTGCTCCTGCTGGCTATTAGCTTCTAGTTAGTAGATTCTGAATTACCTTCCCAGAGTGAAATGCTTATGTGAGTCACAGTTCATAATATTGCTTATTCAGCTACACCTCTGTAATTTGAGCTAATTGAGTTAAGTAACAGTGTCACAGGACTTTCATGCAGACAGTTTCTGCTCTGGTTGTAGTTCCTTGTTGCCAATTATCAACTCACACTAATCACTATTACTGTCAAAACTGACATCAGTGCATGGCAGCATTTATCTTACTCCAAAAGGTTCATTTACATGTGGTATCTATTCTCTGCATTCATACCTTATTCCCATTATCTGAAGTGTTCCCACATACCCTCCCCCATCCTATCCTTTCCTCTTTCTGTTATTAGCCATAGCCCTCTTTTATGATTATTTTTTAATTTATAGTATTAATCCCATTATTTTCAGCACTGATCAACAAATGTGGGTTCCCTAGCAGTCCGCTTTCCTCTCCTCCTCCTCCTAATCAATCATTACCATAAAAGGCTTCTTCTTGCTCTGCCTGCTCTGCACATTTTTCCAATGAAGGTGCTGGAGAGTCTCAAAAGCCCCTCAGCAGAGGAGAACTGATCTGCTGAAGTCCAAAGGATCAGCATCATCGGAAATGAGAGAAAGCAATGGCTGATTGTGGCTTTACCTTGCACTACTCTGCTGAAGCTTTCAAATTTACTTGCAGCTATTGCTGCTGATACAGTATTGGAGATTTTACAGCAGCAGTATATTGATGCTATAAATAAGATCAAACAGTATTCCTGTTAATGATGAGGCTGATTAAGGAAGAAGACATAAAAAATCTTTCAAATCCATACAGTGTTTCTACAGTTTGTTTATTCCCATACTTCCCACAGCTCTCTTCAATATTTCATTTCTCTTATGATTCTTTGTTATGACTTTGATACACTTAGATATCTGGCTTTCTTCTAGGCCTTATTTTATATGAGACTTAGATTACTTCTTCTCATGCTATATGGACTACATTTGTTCCTCCATACCTTCCCCGTTCTTTATTCTTTCCACATCTCTTTTTTCCTGCTTCTGCCTTCCTGCATGTCTCTCCAAAGTTGTATGACGCTGCCTTCTAGTGACTACTTTATCTGTTCATCTTCCTTTTCATTTCTATTCCCAATCTTCATTCTACTCCTTGCTCTCTTTGGATCCTTCCTATACAAGGTCTTTCTGTATTTCATTTAGACTACTTATTTCAGAATACAGTCCCTAAACACAAGTATAACAACCATAACTTGAACTCCCCCATCATCACGATTTCATATTGGGCTAGAATTTGTCTGGCTGAATTTAGAGAATACAATTAGTTAGCCCTATTATACAAAAATACGATCTGAAAAAAATTAAGAATTACATAAAGATGAAGATGGTCGGGTGTGTCTCCTGGACCATCATTTTCTTCCATCAGAGATGCAATGCATGGTATCACAGCTCTCTCCTGAACACCTAATTTTCATTTTGCTGAAGGCCATGCCCTAAACCACTATAGTTCATGTTTTTAAATCTGGCTTGCAGCCTACACTCCAGCACACCTTTGCAGAAGACAGTATCTTTCCCTCCAGTCTTCCCTGTGGGCTTGGGAGGCACTACTCGCAGCTGAACCATCTGCAGTACACAAGGAGGGTCTGCTGCTGACAGGATTTTACTGTATATGCAGAAATTTCGTGGCCTGACCTTTGCACTGGCACCTGGCTGAACTCATCCTCCTCAGAGCCTCTGCCTGCAGGGCAGGACAGCGCCTGAGAGCTTTTCCTCCTCCCTGCAGCAGCTGGGTAGCCACAGAAGAAGCCATGGCAGTCACAAAGTACTGCGATCCTCCTTCCTGTCTGGGATTTTCAGAAACAGGTACAGCTGAGGTACACACAAAGTATTTCACAGTGTGATGTGAAGTTGGAAAGATAAGCCTGCAGTCAGTCATGTCTTGCCTGTACTGAAAACAACTGCCCGGAACACTCACTGTCCTCCCGGCAGTATTTTTAATTTAGCTCCGTACCTCAATAATTCACCAGCACCCCAAGCCCATGCTGCTCCAACAGAGAACCCCCTTGGCCTTACACAGCTTCTGCCAGACAGCCTGACAGCACAAGTCTGAACTTTTTCCTAAAACAGAGAAAACGCTGCCTATTCAAGCACTGCATCAAGCACTTGGCTGTGTGGGTTCCTCCTCAGTGCACCTCCTCCCCAGTTCTTCACAGGGAATTGCTAGAAATGGCATTTTTGTTTCTTGCCTACTGCTTGGTGTTTGGAATTCTACTGTAGTTCTGCAAGCAGTCAGTTTGTAAGAAACACCACTGAGAGACCCTGCATGAGTTCTCTCTGAGTATTGCGATTTAGAAAGCCTAGAGAGAGCTGAAGGACCCAGTGATAAACCATCCAATCCTGGAGACCAGACAGGGTCACCTCTGGACTTTCCTACTAATCAGCACTGGAAGGGGCAAACAACTTATCTTTGATATACTGAAATGCAAGAGTTTTGTGCCAGTTTTCCCCTAATAAAGCAGTGACATTAAACATACCAATAATTTTTTCTTCCAAAGTGACCCTTACGTATGCAGCATAGCTGAGTGAAAAGGAGAGGAAATAACATGCAACACAGACTGAACAAAGGCTCTGCAGATTCAGTGTGCGGCTTCCAGGGTGAAGTGTCCTTTAGCAGCAAACCTGGCTTAAAATATCCTCGGTTTTATCACCTTTGCAGCTCGGTCCTGCATCTATATCTCACCTAGACGGCCTCCTCCTCACAGAATTAATGCAACTTTTAGGGGCATGCACTGAAGTAAAGCAGGTCACAAAACCCCTTCGGATGGGGAGAGAGGTGGGGTGGGAAAAGCAACAAGAAAATTGATGAAAAAATTTAATTTAGTGACTTCGTTCGTCTAGTACCCTCGCTTTTTGGGGAGTTACGATGTGCTATTATTTTAGAAAATGCTTAGTTATTACTGAGGGATTCTGTAAGATAAAGATTGTTGTTGAGACCTGCATTCTCTGCAGATAGGCTTTAAAAATGACTTGAGAGTAGCACAACTCCTGGAAATCAGTACTAGTTTCCTCACCGCACATAGTGAAAAACAACAAATTGGGAAAGTCATTGAATGCCAGAGCGGGAAGCAGTGTCAGGTTTAAGTTTTGCACTTCAGAGTATCACATTTTTCTTCACCCTGGGGGAAAGAGCTTTTATTTCCCATACAAAATGGCCACCGTGCTCGTCCAGGCACATGTGGCCGAC
The DNA here is from genome assembly GCA_013398015.1 of Oreocharis arfaki. NCBI lineage: Eukaryota > Metazoa > Chordata > Aves > Passeriformes > Paramythiidae > Oreocharis > Oreocharis arfaki. The sequence continues at coordinate 239,099 of VZRR01011625.1, forward strand.
AGTGGGGTGCCGCCTCCTAAAACGGCAAATGTTGCAGGATTTCTCCCAGACCAAAGCTGCCATAAACTAGGACTCTGGATGTCCTTGGAGTCCCAAACTCCACCTCTCACCTGACCCCAAGACACTGAAGGGAATGAGCATTTTTTCCCCATGGAAAATGGCCACCATTTGCATCCAGCTGCACGTGGCCAAAAGTGGCACGCTGTCTGCAAGCTTGCATTGTTTTTGGATTTATTGGTAAGTCCTGGAATTTCTTTCACTCCCTCATTCACCTTCCCATAAACAGCTTTGGATTATACGCTGTGCCTTCCTGTCTGTTTTCCTTCTCCATAATGAGATATAGAGACACTACTGAAACTCAGAAGCTCCTTCTCAGAAGAAAACAGCTTGTAGAAGTTTTAAACATGTATGAAACGTTTAGCAAGCATCAAGTTATCTCTGCAACAAGAGTTCTAAAGGGCAAGACTTTTTCAATATATTGCAAAACAGTTTCATATATATTCAACAGATTTCGGCAATTTGACCAAGTGTCAGATTAATAGGGCCTGTGTTACAAAAACGTTACAGCTGTAGAAGAACTGATGTGGATTTTTAGCCATTTTGAATGTAGAAGATTATGCAATGCAGAACATTTTTTTTCCCTTTAATTACTCTTTCCTTCATTACACCTTTTCCACAACTTTATACGGCATTAGAAGGATGCTTCATTATTTCATCTGTTTCCTGGCACGTACTGAATCTTGACTTACTGAAAACGTCTCCCTTGTAAAAGTGAGGAGGAGAAAAGGGCCTGCTGGAGGTTTCATATAGATGCAGGCTCACAGGCTGGACACGGGAAAAATATCACCTGACTGCTAAGATTTAGGCTGCAGCAGCCTGGAGGGAGGCCACGTCGAGGGAAAAAGGCAGATGAGGAACAAACGTGAAACCTGAGCAAGGCAGGGAGTGACAGATGGCAGTGCCAGCCTCGCCCCATGGAGCAGGAGCAAATATCACCACAAGACTTCTCAGGGACTTGTGGCAGCCAGGGCCATGCCCGTGTCTGATGGAAGGGGAGCCTTTTCTTATCGAGAGTGCTATCTATTTCGTTTTTCCAGGGTGACCTCCACAACACTGATGGTTCCAGCCTAGGCTTGAAACCAGAGTTTTGATACAAAGACATGCACAGCTAAATGACATACCATGAAAGAAGGCAATTTATAAGTCTATAATACAAGAGAGGATTATGGATCACTTCAATGGGAAGTGATCCATACTTTTCATTTAGGGTGATCCATTTCCCTACTTCAATGGGAAATTCATGGATATACCTCTCTGACATATCAATTTGGAGCCCATGCCTCTGGATGACTTTTCCCCTCCCTGTTTTTCCTCCAAGCATGGATGTTCTTTAGAGAAAGCTGTAATAAAACTAATTTTTACCATCACCAAGGGCATTGCAGATGAAAAATGAGAATACAAGTTGAAATGCACATAAATATTAGATGCTAAAATATATCACTGTTCAGAATGCAGTAGAGACTGAGCACTGTGCAGTCCTGCATATATTCTGTAGCTTGTGACAAAGTCATTTTTGTTTCTTTCAGGAAGATAAATAGGTCATAGAGTTCAACTACATAATCAGTTAACATGTGTAGGGCATAGGAGAGAGTAGCATTTTCTCTTCCTGTATCAATCTTTATGGAAACAAACAAAATGTAAGAATTTCCAAACTATGAAATGCCAAATTAGCCACATCGAACTCCAGAATGAGAGTTCAGAAACAAAATCAACAAAATTCTGTTACCAAGAAAAGGAAAGAAATTGAAGGATGAAATTTAAGAGCTTGATTTTCATAATGATTATTTTCATGCAGCATGAAGCGGAGCCTTGCCAAGTTGTTATTTATTACCTGTGAGACTGGAGAGTCTTACAATTGCACTCAAAGTGAAATGATGTCTATCAGGACTTTGTTGCTTTAGATCTAAAAATAAGGCCTATTCTTCATATTAAATGTTAATTGACAGTAAGTCTGGCTATGGCACATGCATGGGATTGGGTTCCAAAGAGCCAATTAAAAAAAAAAATTACCTGTGATGTATATTTTTTGCCAAAGAAAATGTATATAAATTATCTGAAAGCTTTTAGTCTATCTTCCTGAACTACCTGTTACAAGTATTCTTCTACGTCTTTTCATAACATGATTTGGAAAAAAACCAATTAAGCGCTTAAGAAGAATATCTAAACTCATAATTTGACCCATAAATGGATCATATTAATTTCTTATTATCTAAATTTACTTTAATGTTTTCTGTAGTATGGCAGCATACACAAGAGATTAGAAGAAAGCATGTTTGGAGTGAGGATACTTATATCAAAAATTTCCCATTCCCAAACTCACCATAATATGAAGAATATTCATATGTTTTAATTTGTTTAGGTATAGTTACGCTACTGTCATGTAGGAGAAAATACAAGGATAAACATATTTGGGATGAAGAAGAGAGAACTTGCAGTATCATTTTTTTGTGATTTATTTCACTGTCAATGGGAACCTTTCCAGAAAAGGAAAGGAAGTTGAAGACCTGTGCCAGCATCCTCACATTATTCTAAGAAAAAAATGTAGGGGGTAGCACACAGATGAGTGGTCATGAAGCTCAACAAGGCTAGCGATGGGTCTGCCTTAGGGCAGGTTTTCTGGGTGTATCTGGACTCAGAAACAGGGTGAGTGCCCAGGTCCTTGGGTCTCAGTGGTTTCTGTCTGAATCCTTTGGTAATAAATACATTTGAGGAATCTAGTTGTTTGCATAAGCCAACTAAGCTCTGCCACTCTTTCCTGTGCTGGATAGTACTTCCTATATTTCGGAAGTAGAGAAGATTATCAGAGTAAAGAGGATAATTTAGGAACAAGACATATAATAATGTAAAAAAAAGGTTCAGATTCTGGCCCGTAATTATAGTTTTTAATGGTATTTCATGACACATTCAGGTGAAATAGGAGCTCACAAACCTTCACCCAAACTTTGCTCTGCTGCCTTGTGCACCTTTGCTTGTGTAGACGACAGCAGCCTCAGACCCTGTCAGTATAGCAGCCTCTGCCAGCTCCAAAATTCTTTAAAAATTAAAAGCCTACACAGCCAAAAATCGAGCAAAATTTCTTTAACCTTTTTAGTCTGTAAAAGCTCTTCTGAACCAAATCATCTAACCCTACTCTCCAGGTAGAATGTGACCCAGAAGGAAAACGGTGTTTGGGAAGGTCTGGATGAGACAAATTTTTTACAAAATAACACCCAGTGTTAAAAATAGAGATAGTAAATTAGGCTAAAAGCAAAACGTGGTAATGGACAACGGTAAATTATGGGACAAAATATAACTATAAATGTGCATAAATTTAGGCATATAGAATAAACCAACCTTAAAACCCCAACATCTTGCCCAAAATTTCATGGAATCAATTCATTAATATTACGTCATCTTTCAGTTTTTAAACCTGTTCCCAGCTGTAACAAGAATGTAAGGGATTTTTTTTTTTTAGATTATTACATCACAAGAGTTAAAAGAAAAAATAACTCTAGAAGAATTCAACGATATTAAAGAATACCCTTAAATTGTATTTGAATAGAGGAAATATATTTTATCAGAACAAGTTGTTTTCACAACATGCATAGCAAGAAGTTCTTGGAAACATATGCTACGACAATGGCAGATGTCGAAACCCCCTTCATTATTGCTGTTAGTTTAAAACCGAAAACCAGCCAGCCCCCTTGAAATAAAGGAGTATTTAGGATTCATCATTCATCACAGACCCTCATCAACCCAGGTGACTGATAACTGAGGTTATCTCTATCCATGTCCAAGGTATGATTGCTTGTAAGGTGCTGGAGTCTTACTCTTCAAATAATCTAATACATGGTAATTTAAATGGGGCCTGGGTCTGGAAAGGGCTCCAGGCACTGCAATGGTGGTCTCTTTGTGGTTACAGGGAAGGAACAAATGAGTGTGCTCATACCTCTGAATCCCAACTCTAAGCAGCAGTCTCTGAGCTGCAAACCAGATTGGGTTGCAGGAGTACGGAGGGAAGCTTTTGAGGAATTCTGCCTCCCGTTTCCTCAGTGCCCCCACTGAGCCACACTGGCCTCACCAGGTCACAGCATTTCTCAGGAGGCTGCAGACACAAATTCACGCTGCCACTGGGACACTCCAGCAGCTGCTTCCTGACAGGAACACAGCAGCAAAAAACATCATGACTGTTTCGCCTTGGTTCAATAATACAGGTGCTATCTATGCTTCCTTCACCCCTCCCCACTATTTCAATAACATGAGGAACTTAGCATTCCTGCTCTACATCCATGGATGTTTTTCAGCTCACATTGCCAAAGCAGGGACTCAGCAGTGAGGAAGGCTGTTTGCATAAATGATAATAGCAATAAAATCTAGGTCAAGCTGTACTGCAGATTTTATATAGATATTGCAGGTCCCTCTTACTCAAAAACTGTCAGGGGTCTGGAGTTGTGACTAAGACAACCAAGAGGGTGCAAAGGAAGGTCACTAGCACCCACCATATCTCTGTAAAAAAACCAAACAACCAAGAACCCAAAACTGATGTGTGTGAGAGTAGATATCGTGAGAGTCATAACTGAATTATAATTGCAGGGAATAGACAGGAGAGATGTCCTCAGGACAGGGGCAAAGTGCATCCAACATGAATACTGGAACACAAAGTTTTCCTGTTGATGCTGCTCACATACTATTCACACGGTTTTCCCTCCAAGCACCTGAACCTTATCAAGTAAATATTTATCAGTATCGACTGATAAGTGGCTCTAGATAAGATGCACCTGAATTTTTGAAGACCAGCCCTTGGACTACATTTTCAGATCATTCAATCTCCCTGTAAGAGCAATGAAATGCTGAGATTACACAGGATAGCTATGAGGTCTAAGCTTTGAAAAAAACCCACAGCAAGCCGGCATCTGGGAAAAATTCTCTTTTGGTAACCCAAGCAGAAGGATGCATAGGAAATGCACATATTTTTACAGTTCTCATTCCTAGCTTTGGCTATGAAGACCTCTCAGTTTTGAAGAGCTAAGATTTTTACCAAAACTTTAACAAAGACTGAAAAATAACTATTCACATTCTGCCGTGTGTACAGATACATGCATTTTACTGAAACAGATGCCTGCAGCTTCTTATGCAAGTAATATGCATTAATTTACTATTGGGATTTAAAATACTTTGTGTGCACTCCTAAATGGCATGAAGAATAGAAGAATATAACATAACGCATTCCTCATGCCTGCAATGTATCGATGTGACAATGTCACTCATTTTCATATACACTAATATGTTTGTGTACTTCTAAGCTATCACTGACTTTTTAGAGATGAAAATTTATATATAATTAAAATTTTAATTTCTATATTTTTTTCTTATTTTTATTAGCTATATATTTAGGATATTCACCTACCATATGTTACAGAGCTTTATTATTTCAATTGTAAAAAAAAAATCCTTTGCATTTACAATCTGCCCCTAAAATAATCACCATTGTTCTACATATGAAACTCACAGGGTTGCAAAGGAAAGTACAACAGAAGGGAACTAAATTGATTATTGTATTCAGGACCACACAGAAAAAGAAATTCTTCAGAAGAAAGTAATTTGGCTGTCTTTTAAAATCTCCACTCAAATTTTCTTCACAGGAGCATCCTGAAATATGTACACGTCCACTGCATTTCAGAAACCAACTAATTTTCTAACCAAACTCATCAGACAAGGCAAACACACACGTACATTATTGTTTACAATCCAGTATTCTTGAAAGCATCATTCTTGATGAGTCCTTCACTCTACTCTTTGTATCTTGCTAGTAAAAGATCATCAACAGAAGAGTGACCAATATAAATAAATCAGACAGAAAACGAATGAGCCTAGAAAGAGGCTCTGCCCTCTTCATCTTGAATCTGTGAGAGCTGAGTGACAGAGAGCTGGACACAATAAAAGATTTAGCATTGCAAAGAGGGGCTACAGGCAGCGCTTGCCTCTCAGTCTGAAACTGCAATTCAAAACCAGACACCAGCTACCACTTCAGCCTGGAGGGACCTGCTCTCCCCATAAGTGAGGAGCCCCCAAGCACTGAGGCTCCCACCTGTACAGGTACATCTGCTGCTCCTCTCCCTGAACACAGCAGTGAACCCTGCTCAGTCCTTCATTAGCAAAACATGAAAAACAATGTTTTGGTGATACCCTTCAGGCTCTGGACCCTATCTGGACAAAGGAGCCTCTCTGCAACCCTGGGTGAAGCTCCAAACCAACAGAGAACTTACCTACCACTGACAAGCTTTTTCCTCATCCCCTCCATAGCAATCTCCCTGTTGGCAGTTCAGCTGCTTTGGATTCAATTCTAAGTTGTCCCGCCCCTCCCACACTTTCTTCTGGAAGTCGAGGTGCTCAGCATGTGATTCTTCCCTCAGAAGCCAGAACCTGAAAATCTAAATGTTGAAGAGCTTTTTTTAATCTTTCAAACAAAACCCTACAATGGAGGCAATTTCCAAACTCCTAATAGAATCTTTTATAGATTTTTTTTGTTGTTGTTATGACCTTCTTTTATCTCAGTTAATTTCAAGCCTACTTTTTTGCTGAAAACTTTTGGAATGATTAGTTTTTAGGGAGAGAGACACTTAAAGTATTTTTTTAATAGCAACATTTTTTCCAAGTATTTTCTGCTCACCTACCTCCAGTTCTAAGTGTCGTTCTGAGCAAAAAGGAGAAGGACAAAATGGGATCCATTCTTAATTTGATTTTGGTAATAAATCATTTTAGCACAGTTTAACAGTAAGAATGTGCAGAGGGATAAAGGCAGCACAGAAAAAAGGTGCACATCACAATCTTATTCCCAGTCCTTCCATATCTCATATTTCAGGATTTGTGCATGGTTACAGCACACAGAGAAATCATTTGCACTGGTAGCACCTTCTCTGAGCACAGCAGTCACAAAAGTAGCACTGCCATCGATAGGACAGGAGAGACACATGGCCAAGGACTAGACTGAAGCTGAACAGTGAACTTGTGCCCTTGGTAGAGCAAGGCGTGATTTCCCAGAGGACACGTAATGCAGCATCATAAAAATAACAGTTTCATGAGAGACCATCAAACTCAGGAAAAAAAAAATTGGCAAGATGAAAAAAAGATTGAAAAAAAGATTGAAAATACACCTATGGAAAGAGGACTAATTTTGAATTCATTACATAACAATGGATGGAGCCCTGTTACCTGGCCTGTTTTGAGGCAAATACAGCACAATTTTACCTGCTGCTTTAAGCTCTACCCTCTTGCAGGAGTCACATGGCTTTGCCTGTCCTTCAGGCAGAAAACAGTCTGCATACTATTCAGAGATCAGACGCTGCTGAAATCTGACAAATTAACGGTTTAATTCTGCCAAACTACCCTTGAAGAGACTTTCATTTCATGGAGGAATTTAAAAGCGGTTTGCTCCTTTTGAAATATTTTGTTTGGTTAAGAAAAAAGCACTTTCAAACATCCTTTGCAGCACCAGGGCACTTAGCAACTTCTCCAGTGGGCCTCTACCCTCTGTCTAGAAATAATACAGCTATCAAACTTTAATGCTTTTGTTTATGTTGAAGTTTTGGCTTTCTCTGAGCACTGTTGCATGCTGTAATAACAACCATTTTGAACTAAGTATTACTGAAGTTCATTATGGACATGCACGCAGTGTTGTCTCCTGTTTCCCTCTCAGAGTAAACTAAAATATTTAAAATTAATTCCAATCAAAATATTTATTTGCTTTTCACTCTTTGAGGGAAAATCAAATGTGGTGGTTGGTAAATAAATTAGTAGCTTAAGGACAAGGTGAATGGATGGGCTCCTCCCAAGGTCCCTTGTTTTTCATTATTGTGTATTCCCTTTTTGTTATTGCTATGGATTTTGTATTCCCCATTCCCTTTCTTCCCTGTGGCTCCCCTTCCGGGTTGCTCTCCCCTCCCTGCTCTCCCCTTGGCCCCTGTTCCTAGGCACTCCTTCGGGTTTCCCCTATTCGCCCCTGTACCTCAGCCCGCCCATGTACCACCCCTGTGCCCTGAGACCATTGGTTCTCATGCTCTCTCCGCCCTCCCTGTCCCCATATAAAACGCCACGACCCTCGTGTGCACCTTTGTCTTCGCCTCTGGGCTC